>JAAGOE010000629.1:0-107918 GCA_013350335.1 Chimonanthus salicifolius | reverse complement strand
CTATGGTGTATGGCCGAACCCCCGGAAGGAATAAGATTTTAAATGGGCAAATGATGTAAAGGATGGAGAACCATGGACCTTGGGTTCTGCCAAGGTGTATGGCCGAACCCCATGAAGAATTGTTGAAGTATGAACATATATTTAGATCATGGAAGTAATGGGGGGACATGATGGTAATTGTAATTGATTTTTAAGTACGGTAAATGATGATCCAAAAGGATGAGCCAAAATGCATGATTAAATCATGGAAATAAAGGACCATGGGTTCGGCCAAGGTGTATGGCCGAACCCCATGAAGAAGGTTTTGTGCATGAAATGTTAGTCATGGACCTATGATGTGGACCTAGACATAAGGTGATGGAAACAATGGCAAAGAATGTAAATATGGGTAAAAATGAAAGATCATGGGTTCAGCCATGGTGTATGGCCGAACCCCATGAGGAATGATTTTGTGGACTTAGGATTTAGATGATTACCTTAGTGGTGTTTGATTAACAAATCAAAAGAGGGACTAAAATCAAATAAGTGAGGTTCGGCCATAATGTATGGCCGAACCCCACAAAATGTGTTTATGGACTTAGACATTATTGCAAATCAAATGGGATATTGGTTTGGCTTGTGGATATGTTATAAGGTAACGGGACCTCATAAGGAGTGCACGATCGTGAGCGGCTGCCGGATTAAAATGCAAGGTCACTTTAGTGGTCATTGGTAGGATTCTACCTCTTTGAAACCATGGGTTATGTAATATGGTTTAACTTCTTATTTTGATGGTTTATGTTGTAAAAATGCTATGTTCCAAATATGAGGTTTTAATGCTATGATTATACTATTACATAGCATGTGGTCATATACATCTCATGCATGGCATGGGAGGGATGTTTGTAACCGGAGGCTATACGCTCCGTCGGGGCGTCCGTAAGGCCTTCGTAGGAAGACCTTGATGTGCATTATCCATCAAGAAGTAACCGGAGAACACACTCCGCCAGGACGTCTGTAAGGCAACTGTGGGGATACCTTGATGAGGAGAATTCCATCAAAAGGTTACATGTATTTGTGATGGGTGGGACTCATTGCATTTGACACCATGGCATGGCATAGTTTTTATATGGTTTTGATAATATGTTATTATATATGATTTGTACTAACCATGTGTTAACCCTATTTGGAGTACCTACTGGGCACGTTGTCTAACGCCCTACTTCTACCCTAGTGGATGACACAGGAAATGAAGGGAACGATGAGGGTGATCGGAGCCAAGCATAGGAGCTTGGATGTTTAACTTATATTTTGATTAAGTACTTATAGATGATGTAATTGAGTAGCTAGCAGTTGGCATGTAATAACTTAGATATTTTGCTGTGGTTTAAATGGTTTATTTTGGATATTCAAATTAAGATAATCATTGATAAATGATGGACTACTTTGCTATCTAAAATGGAATAGAATTAGGTTTATTATAATCCGCAGTTATGTTTTATTCCGCATTTATAACTTATTGCGTGTGAATCGTATTCATGGACTTAGTCTATGCACACGTATGGTTGGCCAGTTAAGGGTCGGGCTTTAGAAGCTCGGACTTAGCTCGCGTCGTGACGTCTCGCTCTCTCTCACTCTTCTATTTATTAAAAAAAATAGACTCTGATTTTCGAAAAGTGAGTGAAAAAGGGCGGGGCGTTACGTCAGTCATCAATCCATTATGGATGACAGTAGGGTCTGTGAGGTAGTGTCAATTTCAACAATATAACCTTCATTGAATCCCAATAGTTGCACTTGTGGTGAGGAGAGTTTGACCAAACATCTTGATAATATGAAAATTAAGGAAGAACCTAACATTAAAAAAGAGCCTGAAATTAAAGAAGGCCTACATATGGAAGAAAAACAAACCATTATGGAGGAACCTACCCAGTAACTTATCCCTTTTGACATAAATGATCCATGTGCATTCATCATACCCATAGGTGAAAATGTGGTGGAAAAGAGATACTAAGTGAAAGTTCCCTTGAGTGCTTAGAACTGGCTTGACTCTAGAGGGGGTGAATAGGGTAATCACAAATTATGGGTCCTTTTAAGTTTTGCTTGATTAAAAGAGTGCGGATTTAAAACTAATTAATCAAGTGTGTGATTTTAAAAATGTGCAAGATAAATAAGCAATAACACAAAGAGACAATGCACACTATTTATAGTGGTTCGGTTAGCCAACCTACATCCACTGTAGAGACTCGCTCAACCTTGAACTATCCCCAATTCACTTGTAATGCCCCACCCTCTCCGAGAAATCAGAGTCTAATTTTTTTTTAAATAACAATAGAATAACACCGGAAGAGAGCGGGCGGCGCCACGACGCGAGCTAAGTCCGGACTTCCTAAGTCTGACCCTTAACTGGCCACCCATGTGTGCATGGACTAAACCCACGATAACAATCCACACATGGAACTAAACAAGTTATGCGGAATAAACTAGACTAACTGCGGAATTAGACTGAATAGATAGCAAGTACAAGTCTCAATTATTACGAAAGTTAATCCAAACATCCATTGTCAATACCATAAACAAACCATAGCAAAGTTTACTAGCTGTTACATGTCCATAAAATATAACTCAAAAGACAATAATAAAGACATCCCAATCATCAATCAAGAGCTTAAGCTTGGCTCCCCTCCAGGTCCACGACCTTCTTTTTCCCCTTCTTTGTTCCTGCATTATCCTCTAAGGATAGAATTAGGGCGTTAGATCAACGCGCCAGTAGGTTTTCTGATCAGGGCTACCACATGGTTAGCATATAAACATGCATATATATCATAGTACATGATTGTCAATAAAACATCTGAAAACAATGCTATGTATGTAAGTGCATATGTAATGAGTCCCACCCATTACCAGTATACATAGCCATCAAGTTATTTCACAGTGTTCTTTCATTGGGACTCTCACGATAAGGTAATCCATAGTAATCCTCATTTCCTGTGGAAAGACTCTCATCATTGAGTTATTTCACAGTGTTCTTTCATTGGGACTCTCACGATAAGGTTATCCACAGTAATCCTCATTTCCTGTGGAAAGACTCTCCTCATTGAGTTATTTCACAGTGTTTTTTCATTGGGACTCTCACGATAAGGTAATCCACAGTAATCCTCATTTCCTGTGGAAAGACTCTCATCATTGAGTTATTTCACAGTGTTCTTTCATTGGGACTCTCACGATAAGGTAATCCATAGTAATCCTCATTTCCTGTGGAAAGACTCTCATCATTGAGTTATTTCACAGTGTTCTTTCATTGGGACTCTCACGATAAGGTTATCCACAGTAATCCTCATTTCCTGTGGAAAGACTCTCCTCATTGAGTTATTTCACAGTGTTCTTTCATTGGGACTCTCACGATAAGGTAATCCACAGTAATCCTCATTTCCTGTGGAAAGACTCTCATCATTGAGTTATTTCACAGTGTTCTTTCATTGGGACTCTCACGATAAGGTAATCCACAGTAATCCTCATTTCCTGTGGATAGGGTTCCAGTTTCCCATAGTCACCACCCCATGCCATGCATGAGATGTCAATGCATTGTATATCATTTGTAAATACATAACTCATCATTCAAAACCACATTTGAAACATAATATCAAATACAACATATCTCATAACAACATGATAAAACCAAATCATAATTGTGGTTACAAGTAGGTAGGAAACCTACTGAAGATTCACTTCAGTGTTCGTTATTTCTATAGCGTCACCCTGTTCACGTTCCGTTACCTTGTTATGTAACAACAAATCAATACTTAATCTACTTGATTTCTAATCAAGTTTAGGTCTCATATACTATCTTGTGGGGTTCGTATATCCAATCCTATGATCATTTCATCTTTGATCATTTCATCCATAATTACCTTTATGCCATTTAGGCTAACCTTTTGTTTAATTTTCTTAAAACCAATAACCATAACTAATCCATCTTGGTGGGGTTCGGTCATACTACTTGGCCGAACCCTACCAATCCAATTTGGATCTCTTAAATCCATTCATAATTGTATCATGCTTAACTTTAGAACCACTAATCATTTCCATGGAATTGATTCATAAAACCCATAATCATGGTCCATGGGGTTCGGCCATACACATGGCCGAACCCAATGGTTCCCTTGGTTCAATAATTTTAACCTATGTACTTAACTTAGGGTCCAC
Source organism: Chimonanthus salicifolius (assembly GCA_013350335.1). Lineage (NCBI taxonomy): Eukaryota > Viridiplantae > Streptophyta > Magnoliopsida > Laurales > Calycanthaceae > Chimonanthus > Chimonanthus salicifolius. The sequence goes on along the minus strand of JAAGOE010000629.1, from coordinate 103,736 downwards.
TCTTTTACCAAGATAAATACATGGTTCAGCCATCCAATGGCTGACCCAATACAATAACCATTTCTCCATTTTTAATCACATAAACCCCCATAAAATAAAATGACCCATGGGGTTCGGCCATTCACATGGCCCAACCTTATGGTCCTTTTGATGCAATTTTTCCAACACTTCTACATTATTTATCTACTGCATCTTAACCATAAAAACAGCAAGGTTTAACCATCCATTGCCGACCCCATAACAATTACTTAATTCCATTTTTCAATCCTTTAAAAATCTTCACACATGGTATGGTTTTTATCCCCAAAAACCATACCATTTATCAATAACTTTCATGGGGTTCGGCCATCCAAAGTGGCCGAACCCTATGCTCTAAATTTCCATCCTTTTAAACCTCCTCATCATACTTTACATCATTAATTAATTCGGCCACAACATGACCTAATTAACACATATAAAAGATCACCATGGTTTGACATGGTTTTTCACCTTTAAGAACATCAAACCAATCCACTCTTTTCATGGGGTTCGGCCAACCAAGATGGTCAAACCCAATGACATATTTTTTTATCCTTTTTAAGCAATCTTATCCAAGGTTAAATTCCCTGATGAAATCGGTCATTCCATGGCCCAAAGTATGACACTTAAGACCATGATTTAACCTTCCAAAAACATGCATCCTAAGTCTAATTTAACATCTTAAACAGTCCATGGTTTTATCTTACAAAAACCATCCAAATAAACCCATTCTTTTCATGGGGTTCGCCGAACCCTATGATCCATTTTTCATCTCATTTATGAAGTACCATCCAAGGTCTAACCCTTGATGGATTCAGCCAGATAATGTCCAAATCATACTCCCTTCTACACTTTTATTTAACCAAATACTTATGTAAAAACTTACCAATTTCCTTGCTTCTTCCCTCTTGCTTCCTTTCTTTCCTTCCTCCTTAATCTCTTGCCGAAATGGTGCTTGATCTATGGTGAAACACAACAGCTGGTTCGGTCCAAGAAAAGATGTTCTTGAGAGAGGGAGAGGGAGAGATGGAAACCAAATTCTTCAAGGTGTAATCGGCCAAGTGTTGGTGTTATTTCCTTTTGTTAATCAGCCCAACCTCCCTCATCTCTCCTCATTAATCCTTGATAAAACCAAGGAGGCATTGGGTGCCATCCAAGACACCCCTTGGCACCAACCGATGCACCCATTGAATTCAGCCCATGCATCTCATGAGATGAGATGTTGCCGCCCATCCTTGGTGTCCCTTGGCTTGGCCAAGGCACCCTTTCACTCCAACGGCTGGGATTGATTCCCTAAGTGTTGTGTGAGATTAAAACACCCTTCCATATCCATTTAACTCACTTGACTCAAGGCCCTTTTTATTCCAACTCAACTCACCCAACACAACATACTTAATGCATCATATTTAATGCATTTGAGTCAACTCATTTCTTAATTAAAACCCAATCCAATTCAGTCCCACTCAACCTGCTTTAACTCACAATTGAGCTCATTTGAGGGCCCACACGGTCAACCATGGTCAACAAGGTCAACCCGACCCATTGGGTCCCCATTTAGCTTGTTGACCCGTTTTGACTCCACAACCCATTTATGGGTTGTTTTAGCCATTTGCATTTGGTTTTCACATGTGCATCAAGCCTACCCATTTATGCTCCACTTAATTTCCAATCAATTCAGGCTAACCCCATTAAATTTGGGCTCACTCAATGGTCTAATAAGTCCATTATGACCCATTGGGTCCAATTGGGTCCTTTGACCCAATTAACCATATTGACCCAAATTGATATTCATTACCCATTCATGATAATTTGACCCTTATAATATATCCATAGGGTCTTAATTTGAACAATGGGCCCCACCATTTCCTTTTTTCACAATCACATTTATTGAATTCACCATCCAAGGGCATTTTCGTAAATATTCATCTTATTGAGAAATTGGGGTGTTACATCACTAAGCGTTGGAACTACGCCAACAAAATAGAATAAGACTTCCACCTATCGAATTGATTGGGACTTTAACCCAATTCCTATCCCACTATTTTTTTATAGTGGTTCAAGAGAAAAACTATCTATTTAATCTACTTCACAATATAATGATTTTAAAAAAAATCTAACTAAAGAAGCGTTTGCCTTCGAAGCCTTTGCAAATGTAGAAGTGTGCTTCCAAAAGATACACACAATGTGTGCTCGTACAATCCCGACGTTGAAGACGACCCGCCGTGCAAAGAAATCACAATCCTTGGATATACACTCTAGAAGATTAGGTTCTCAATCTCTATCCTAGAGCTTTGTATTTGTAGGCAACACAAAAAAAATCGTCACCCCGATACACACGATCGATTGAGTACTGGCGATCGATCATCCGTGTTTGAAATCCCGTCCACCAATCCGACTGTTGTGCATTAAATGCACAGTAACTGTAACCAGCGATGGGTCCTTTACACGACTGATCATTCGTGTTACAGATAATATATCGTGGGTTGGCGATCGTATTGTAATGGCCCAAAATTTTTAAATCAATAAATATGTGAATATTATTTATTTTAATGATAAAAATTGGAAATTGGTGGAGTAAATGGTAAATGGGCCAAAATTTGGACAAAGGCCCAAATATGGCCCAATAGACCATGGATTACATTTTAAAGTCATTTAAGTGGTCAATGATGGCCAATTGGGCCATGGGTGGTCAAATTGGGTCAAATACCCATTTGGGACCCAATGGGTCAAGATGGTTAAGCTCTAAGGTAAATGGGTACGATGGAAATGTAATTGGGCCATGGGCCCAATGATGATCCAATTGGTTGTAGTGGGCTTAATAAAATTTAAATCACCTAAGTTATTTGGAATTAAACCAAGGTGATGTGGCCAAGTGGGACCCACCTCCACCTCATCAAGTGAGGTGGCATGTGGGCCAAGGTTTGGTGGGACCGGCCACCATGGTTGATTTGGTCAACCATGGGTGGAGTAATGGAGTTAGGTTAAGTACAAATAGATTAACCTAAGGTAATTATCTAATTAATTAAATAATTAAATTATTTAAAATGGTGGTTAGAAGTGTTCAAAGTGGGCCCAAGAGGAGAAGACCCACCTCATTCCAACCTCAAATATGAAACACGTTGGGCTTGGTGGTGGTTTAGATAACCACCACCATAAAGCAATTTAAATATCTCAAAAATATCTTAAGGTTGGTGAATGTAATTAATGTAAAATAAAAAAAATGGGGATAAGCCTCATCTTTTCCTTTCTTTCTCTCTTTTCATTCTCATTTCAATCTTTCACTCTCTTATGGCCGTCCCACACTAGGAAGGAGAAGAGAAGAAGGAAATTAAGGAAAGGAAGCTAAGAAGAGAAGGAGAGAAGAAAGAAGTAGAATTTTAAGGAAAATCACCCTAAGATCAAGGTGATCATCTCCCCTCTCCCTCTCTCAATTTAAACCCTACCTTGGCCGATCCTAAGGTTGGGGGTTGCCACCATGGATCAAGAATCTTGACCTACCAAAGATCAAGAGGAAGGAGAGAGGAGGCTAAGGAAACCGACGGGAGTGCCGGAAGTCGGAGGAGACGACGGATTGTAAGTATTTCTTAAACAAGAAAATTTGGATTTTTAGAGTTTAAGAATTGGAATTTATTTTTGTGAATTTAATGGTGGTTACATAAGTTTATGCCATGGATTTTAAATCCATCAAATGGAAGGAATGGAAAGTGGGCAAAAACCCTAATGGAGAAAAATTAGGATTAATAAAAATAAAAAGGGATTATGGACATTATATGATTAATGTGATTAAACATAGAGGTACATGCATTTTTTTGGAGTTAAGAGCCATAGGGTTCGGCCATGCCATGGTAAGTATTGTATGTTTTTTTAGGGTTTTGAGAAAATGGAAGATGGAGAAAACCCTAAATGGGTGAATTAGGAGTAGGGAAAAGAAATAAATAAGTGATTATGTGCATTGGGTAATTTATGAATTAAGTATGGAAGTGGATGATTGGAAGAAAAATCATGGGCCATAGGGTTCGGCCATGTAGCATGGCCGAACCCCATGGTGAGTGATTAGCTAATTGATTTAATTGGTTAAGGTTTTGATAAATGGAAGACAATGAGGGTAGCAAATGAAAATTAGGATTTTAAGTGGGTGAATGTAGGTGTTTGGAGCAATGAATGGTGGATCATGAACCATGGTTTCGGCCATGGTAAAGGCCGAAACCTATGGTGTGTAATGGTGATCAAATGATGGGTTTAAGGGATGCAAAAGAGGGATTAATGTATTAATGAGTTTAGGGTTTTGAATGAGTAATGTTGTGGCCTTAAGAGGCATAGAAAAATAATGGAACATGAACCATGGGTTCGGCCACGGTGTATGGCCGAACCCTATGGTCATGTATTACAAATTTTAAAGGGGTTTGAAAAGGATGGAAAATGGGGAAGATTCAATGGGTTAAGTATGTTTGAAACCATGAAAAGATGAGGGGGAATGTTATTAGTTTTGATGGGCTCAAGAGATGAAACAAATGTTGATCAAATGAATGATCTAAATAAATGATGAAATTCCCATATAGAGGGATTTGTGATAAATTAAAATGTGAGCAATGGACCCAAGAAAAAAAAAATGAGAAAAGGACACCATGGGTTCGACCATGGTGTATGGCCGAACCCATGACCCATTTGTGGGTAAACTTATGGATAAATTTGGTATGATGTATGTGAGAAAGGAATGAGGATTAGAGTGTTTAAGTGGCTAATTTTTAGTGTTGTTAGTTGTAATGGAAATGTGATTAAGTAATGATAAGTCAAGTGTATGGTTTATGTTCTCTCAATGGAGGGACTTATGATGAGTTTAATGTGTAACCAAAGACCAAGGACAATGGAGATTTGGTTAAATTTAAAGGGCTGAATTTTAATGACTCAATTGTAGATCATTATGGCCTAAGGTTAATGTGTTTGTACATGTTTAAAGTAATGGACTTTAGGTTAAATTAAGTGGCTGACTTTATTGATTTTAAGATATGGGTGATGGGTCATTGATGGATCCAAATCTATGAATCATCTATGGACTTAATCATGCATGGATGAATGAGTGATTAACCATGGAGAAGAGGTAGTGGCAAAACCATAAATAATGGCTAAAAATGAAGAACTCCATGGGAGATGATCATGGGTTTAGGGATTCTAAGTAATAGCATTATGTAGGGTAAAATAAAGCCTGGGAGGCTGATTTTACACTCATGTAATTAAAATGTTGACTGATTAATGTGTAATAAGGTACTGGACATCGCAAGCGGTACGCGTGTCGGTAGCTGGACTGTCGGACGGAAACGAAAGAAAGAACGCTAGTCGGTATTTGGTAGGATTCTAACCTTTTTGTAAGCCATGGATGGAGTGATGGTTTCTTTGAATTACTTTGAAAATTATATGGTTTGGTTAAGATTGGTTTTGAATTATGTATTATGTAGGGCTTTCATTTGATTTATTCTGGTAAGTATATGATTGGTTTATAAATGGGTTTTAAAGCTATGATGTGATTATTGAGGCTTTTCTTGATCTCTTTTCGATAATCAAGTTATATGTTTTATGGATGGGATTTTTAAATGTCATGGTTTGTTATTATATTCATTACATGGCATATGACATCTACATCTCATGCATGGCATGGGAGGGATATGACAGGGGAAGGATGAAATGAAACCGGAGTCCATACTCCGTCGGGGCGACCGATAAACAACCATGGGGATATTCTGATGTGTTTGATTCATCAGGGAGGTTACTATGGGCTCTATGGTATGTTGATACGGTTATTCAAACAAGAATGTTACTATGTGTTATTATATCTTGATGATGGTTCTTCCATCAAGGGGGATGCCTAGTGTGGATCACATCTTGATGAGGTTTTTCCATCAAGAGGGTCATGGCACGATGATGGTATGGATTATATTTTGAACATTATGTATGGATGAAAAAGGGGCATTGTACAATGATGATGAGATTGATGGGTGGGATTCATGACATAAAACACCCATTGCATTACATTGTACCAAATGGCATGATTTTGATATAATATTTTCTATATGCTTTGTTATCACTAATCCATGTGTTAGCCCTACTCGGACTCCTACTGGGCGCGTTGTCTAATGCCCTACTTCTACCCTAGCTGATGACGCAGGAAATGCCGGAGTAGAAGGACGAGACGGGAGCCAAGCTTAGGAGCTTGGGGAGGAAGACTGTTTGCTTTAATTAAGTTTATTTTGGGAAATGTGTATTTGTATAGTTTAGCTTGTCGGATTGTATAATGACTTGTTATATTCTAGTTTTGTTTTGGATATGGTGATGTTGAGATGTTTTATTAGTTAGATGAATGTAATCTTCCTGCTATCTAAAATTTATAGGTTAGCCTCTATTATCATTCCGCGTTTTATGTAACATTCCGCAAGCTTACTTATACGTGTGAACTGTTCCTCGTGGACTTCGTTCCACGCACACGTAGGGTTGGCCAGTTAAGGGCCGGGCTTTAGAAGCTCGGACTTAGCTCGCATCGTGACGTCCGCGCCCTTTATCACTTTTAAAAAAAAAAATAGACTTTGATTTTCGGTGAAAAGGGGCGGGCGTTACAGCTGCAATCTTGGAGAAGTCTATAATGAACTTCCGCTAATAACCAGCCAATCCCAGAAAGCTATGGATTTCGGTCACATTCCTTGGAGCTTTCCAGTTTCTAGCTGCTGCCACTTCAACTGGGTCCACGGCTATTCCTTCCGCTGATATGACATGTCCTAAGAAATTGACCTCAAATAGCCAGAACTCGCACTTGCTTGCTTTGGCATATAATTGGTTCTTCTTGAGGGTGCCCAGAACTATCCTCAGATGCTCAGTATGCTCCTCTCGACTCGTAGAATAAATCAAGATGTTGTCAATGAAGACAATTACGAACTTGTCTAGATACAGACGAAAGATTTTGTTCATTAGATCCATGAACACAGCTGGTGCATTGGTGAGTTCAAACGGCATGACCACAAGCTCATATAGGCCATACTGAGTTCTGAAATCCGTCTTCTCTATGTCCTCATCCCTAACATGGATTTGATGGTAGCCTGACATCAGATCAATCTTGGAGAAATGATTGGAACCTCTGAGTTGATCGAATAAATCATTAATTCTAGGTAGAGGGTACTTGGTTCTGACTGTCAGCTGGTTTAGTTTCTTATAATCCACACACATCCGAAGTGTACCATCATTCTTCTTCACAAATAACACGGGTGCTCCCCAAGATGAAGTGTTGTTCCGGATACATCCTAGTCTGAGCAGTTCATCAATTTGTTTCTTCAGCTCCGGCATCTCTGCTTGGGCCATTCGGTAATGCGGCAGTGATATTGGAGCTGTGCCCAGATATAGCTTGATCTCGAAATCAATCTCACTCTTTGGAGGCAACCCAGGGAGTTCTGTCGGGAATACCTTTGTGTACTCTTTCACTACTGCAGGTAGTTCAACCGTTGGCGCCTTGTCTAGTCTGGTGTTGTTCAGTACTAGACGGTTCATTTCCTCGTGCAATTTCCTGGTCTTTGGAATGCTCTGTCTGTCGGCATGTACCACATATCATTTTCCCTCGGGTGACAAAAATATCACCCTGCGGAGATGGCAGTCAATACTGGCCTGGAAGTTAGCGAACCAATCAATGCCAAACATGATGTCGTACTCTGTCATCTTGAGTACCAAATAGTTGAACTTAAACCTGAACCCAGTAAGTTCAGTGTCTACAAAAGTGCAGATCAGACCAAGTGATGTGTCTCCAATAGGGGATACAATAGTAAGTGCGGTGGACAGTTGTTGTACTAAAGTGCCAGTAGCAAATATGAAGGCAACAGATACAAAGGAATGGGATGCTCCTGAATCAAATAATGCAAAAGCATAAGAACTACCAAGTACGGCCATACCTTGGATCACCGAGTGATCCACCGTCTTTGGAGGAGGAGCCAAAGTATACAGTAGTTCAGATCCTGTTGGAATAGGTGCCCGTCTTGTCTGGTTATATGTTCTGGATGCTTGAGAATGAGCTGATCGAGTTGGAGGATGGAATGAACCCCTGGAATGAGGAGGTCTACTGATCTGTGGGCACTCCATCTTGAAATGGCCTTGCTGGCCACACTGAAAACAGGTGCCAACACCTCGAGAAACCTGAGAGATGGATCCTAAGGTCGAGGGCTGATTGGGACGAAAACCTCCAGTTGATCCTGTAGAAGGTGAGGGTCTCCCAAAGTTGGGTCTGAATCTCTTGTTAGGCCGGAAAACATTTCCCCACTTTGACCTCGACGATTGTCCACAAATTTGACTGTTTCCATCAGCTCTTGCTCAACTATACTATTTCGGCTGACCACTTCTGTAACACCCCGAGATCTTAACCCAGGAAATAAAGGAAATTCCCTCTTAAGAGTGAAATTAAAGGGTGATTAATTTATTAAGATGAGTCAAGGTAAATGGGTTTGGAATGTAATTAAGTAGAGGATAAATTTAATTGGGTCAATGGCCCAATTAGGATCCAATAGATAGTGGATACGGTTAGAATATATTTAATTGGATCAATTAAGACCCGACGGGTCATGGATAGAGTTTGAATGAAGATAAGCGGATCAGTGTGATTTAATTGGGTCAAATGCCCAATTGGGACTCAATGGGTCAAGATGAATTGATGATTAGGGTTTGGCTTGAAAACAATTGGTAAATGTACTTAAATGGGCCAATTGCCAATTTGGGATCCAATGGGTCATTTATGAGCTGATTTTAAATAAATGGGTAGACTTAAGTTAATTAGGTCAATTACCCAATTAAGACCCAAATCCACCTCATCAACTGAGGTGGCAAATGATTAAATACAAATGAGGGCATGGTCGACTAAGCCATGATTGACTTAGTCAATCATGGGTGAACCCAAGTATTGAGTTGACTTATTTTGAGTTGGAAATGAATCCAAATTGAATTAAGTTGAGTTGATGAATGAGTTCACATGAGATAAATAATGCTTGAGTTGGAAAGTGAATTCACATTGTAATAACCCGAATTTTTGATAAATATATATATTGGCATTTATTGATTTTAAATTGAATTTTGACATGATGGAATACCAAATGGATCAAAAGTTGGGACAAGGATCCAAGAATGGCCAATTGGGCCACAAATTGGATGAAATCCATTCAATGGGTCAATGAGGACTAATCGGGTCAAGGATGGTCAAATTGGGCCCAATACTCATTTGGGACCCAATGGACCCAATTGAGGTAAGCCTAAGGTAAGGAGGGAATTTAAATTGGGCCATGGGCCCAATGTTTACCCAATAAACCATGAATTGGAATTAATACATGTAATTGGTCAATGGTAAGTAATCGAGTCAAAGATGGTCAATTTGGGTCAAACAGCCATATGGGACCCAATGGGCCAAGGTAGGTAAGCCCTAAGATAAATGGGTAAGACAAAAATTTAATTGGGCCATGGGCCCAATGGTGATCCAATAAGAGGGATACATTTAATAAAATTTAAATCACCTAAGTTAGGTGATAAATGGACCAAGGTAACATGGCCAATGGGGCCCACCTCCACCTCACCCATTGAGGTGGCGTGTGGACCCAAGAGTAGTGGGGCCGACCACCATGGTTGACTTGGTCAACCATGGGTGGATCTTAGAGGGAATTTAATGAGATTAAATTAAGTGGAAAGTGATTAATTAAATTAACCTAGGGATCAAGTGATCTAAGTTAATTAACTTAATCTAAATTGGTCAAGTGGTCAAAACCATCCCAACAAACACAAACCACTTGAGAAAACACAAATTGAAACCATGGATTAAAGGTGGTGGTTTTACCCCAACCACCACCATTAAGGCTGCGTTTGGATGGGGGGTAATTTTTATAGGGGTTACCCCTAAGTAGGGGTCACCCTAGAGTAGGGGTGACCCTTGAATTGGAATTACCCTTATCTTGTTTGGTAATTGTTGTGGTAAAGTAAATCTTACCTTAAAAGTAAAAAATCTTGTTTGGTAACTAGAGACAAAGGTAACATGATATATTAATATTTTTTTTTATAAAATATAATTATAAATAATATTTATGAAGTAAATTCTAATAATATAACTTATAATAATATTATCTAATTTCTATAAATTATTTTTCATAATTATAATTTAAAATGAACACTTGCATTCTAATATTAAAAATATAAATAAAGATTTTTTTGATATTACTATTTTAAATCCCAATAAATAAATAAAAAATATCAACATATCTCTTCATAAAAATTATAATTATTATTTTTTATATTATATGAATTTAATAAAAATATTAATTCTCATAAAATTATTAATATGTCAGTTTACCCCTACGTACAATTACCCCTGCTCAAGGGTAACCCCTGTAAAAATTTACCCCTCACCCAAATGCATCACATTGAAGAAATTTTATTTTTATATTATATAGATTTAATAAAATTATTAATTCTCATAAAATTGTTAATATGTCAGTTTACCCCTACGTACAATTACCCCTGCTCAAGGGTAACCCCTGTAAAAATTTACCCCCACCAAAATGCATCACGTTGAAAATGTTGCAGAAATTTTATTTTTATATTATATAGATTTAATAAAATCATTAATTCTCATAAAATCATTAATATGTCAGTTTACCCCTACGTACAATTACCCCTGCTCAAGGGTAACCCCTGTAAAAATTTACCCCTTACCCAAATGCATTACCTTGAAAATGTTACAGAAATTTTATTTTTATATTATATAGATTTAATAAAATTATTAATTCTCATAAAATTGTTAATATGTCAGTTTACCCCTACGTACAATTACCCCTGCTCAAGGGTAACCCCTGTAAAAATTTACCCCTCATCCAAATGCATCACGTTAAAAATGTTGCAGAAATTTTATTTTTATATTATATATATTTAATAAAATTATTAATTCTCATAAAATTGTTAATATGTCAGTTTACCCCTACGTACAATTACCCCTGCTCAAGGGTAACCCCTGTAAAAATTTACCCCTCACCTAAATGCATTACGTTGAAAATGTTGACATATTTTTAAAATAATCTTCTAATAGAATAAATTGTTAATTATCTTTAAAGATATTATCATAAATCTCAAAATTTTCAGAGTTTTGAGACCCCATCGAAATTTCGACAGAATCACCTCTTAAAAATAGAACATGTTGACAAATACGTTTTAGAAAATTATATAATATATAATTGAAAAATAGATGAAGGCACGGGATAAATAGAGGAAAAGTTTCCTTAAAAAATAAAAAATAAATAAAAACCACTATTATTATTTTAAATTTCAAAAAATGAATACAAAATTCATTATATCTCTTCATAAAAAAAATATAATTTGTTGTTTGGTAATATGAGATTTATCAAATGGAAATAATGGAGTACTTTTAAAAAAAATAAAAGTCAAGTACTTACCAAAATAAATAAATAAAAAATATATATAAAAAAAAAATTCATAAGCAAAAGTAGGGGGGGGGGGTAAGGAGGGGTATTCAAAATGAATACCCCTTGCCCCGTGGGGGTATTGGAAAGGGAGGGGGGAGGGGTAAAAATTTGAATTTTTACCCCTCCCCCCTTGTTACCAAACGGGGGTAAGTAGGGGTAACTGGGGGTTACCCCCCCTTACCCCCCATCCAAACGCAGCCTAATGCATGTTGGTTGGTGAAAAAAAATTAATGTTTGAGTGTAGGCTACTCCAACCATCTCCATCTCTAATCCAAACAAGCCATTTCACTCTATCCCTCTCTCCACACACAAGGAACGTCCCCTACCTTGCAAGAAGAAGAAAAAAAAAAAACCTTAGAAGAAAACTTAGAAGAAAAAGAAGAGAAGAAGAGAAGAAAAGAGGTGGAACCTTGGATTCACCACTTGGAGATCAAGAGCTACCATCTTCATCATCTTCCCCTCTTCCCCTCTCTCAACCTAACACTGTCTTAGCCAATCCAAGCATGTCCCACCATTGATCAAGCTCATCTAACCGATCAAACAAGGAGAGGAAGAAGAAAGGAGGCCAAGGAAGTCGACGGGAGCATCAAAGACCAGAGGAGTCGTCGGATCGTAAGTATGTTCTAAACAAGAAATTTAATTTTTAGGGTTTTAAATTTTGGAATCCATTTCTTTGGATTGGATGGTGGCCAAACCATCATGGGCCATGGATTTAAAAATCCATCCAATGGTAGGATAATGAATGGATAAGATGGAGAAATGGATTAAGAAAGTGATAAAATAGAAGAATGGTATTTTTAAGTCTTTATTAAGCATAGGAAAAATTGGATCTTAATGTTTTAATGGGCCATAGGGTTCGGTCATGTAGCATGGCCGAACCCCATGGTAAATGTGGGAGGATTTTAATTAGGGTTTGAAGGTTTAAAATGGTGGAGAATGATCTATGATAAAATGGACTTATTGAGTATAGAATGTGATGTTTAGATGGAATGAAAATGGTGATGATTTAGTGATTTTAAAATGGATTATTTTTGGGACAAAAAAATTAATGGTTTTATGAAGATCTTAAAGTTGGTGATAAATAGTAATTTTAATGGATGAAAAAGGGTAGAAATTTATGGAGGAAATAATAGTTGCAAATGGATTCCCAAAGTGTATGATATAAGTTTAAATGGACCAAATGAATGATATTATTGATTTTAAAATGGAATTTTTAACAAAGAAAAATCATGGACAAATATTCATAGAACTTTGGTCTTAAATGGTTCTAAGAAAGGTGGGCCATGAACCATGGGTTCGGCCATGGTACATGGCCGAACCCTATGGTAATGGTATGGGATTTTTAGACATGGAAAATAATGTGGAGGAATGGGAATTTGAATAGATGGGTAAGTATGGTATATGGTAATTTTTTTTTATGGAAATGAGGATTTAGATGGATGATTTAATTTTCATTGGAAGTATGGTAAAATGGGTAAATGAAACCAAGAAAAATGGAGAAAGAAACATCATGGGTTCGGCCATGGTGTATGGCCGAACCCATGACGCAATTTTGGATCAATTTTTAGGCTAAGGTTAATGTATGTATCAATGCTTAGGAGTTTATTTTAAAGAGCCAAAATGAATGAAGATTAGCAATTTTAAATTGGATTATTTTGGGACAAAACTTAGTCTTTAAAATGACATCCATGAAAGTGAGCCATGAACCATAGGTTCGGCCATGGTGTATGGCCGAACCCTATAGTGACGATTTAGTAATTTTTAATGAAGGTAAAAGGAATGGAAAATGATGGAAAGAGATGATAAATTTAAATGGATTTATGAGTAGGTATGTGATGTTTTAAATGGAATGAAAATGGGGACTTGAATGGATAAATTAAATTCATTGGAGATTGGATTAAAGGGAGTAAAATGGACCCAAGGGAATGGAAAGTAGGCACCATGGGTCCGGCCATGGTGTATGGCCGAACCCATGGCCCATTTGGAGGCCATGATATGTGGGCCACACCTTAGGCCAAAATGTGGAATTAGGTGTGGGAGTAAATGTTTTTCAAAATTAAATATTAGGTGGCTGATTTTTTGACGCTAGGTCATGATTGAATGGACCTAAGTATGAATGAATCTTGGACTTAGAATGCACATAAATGAATGGATGATGTACCATGGAAGAAGAGTGGCAAAACCGTAATAAGTGGCCACTTTGAAGAACCATGGGTTCGGCCATGGTACATGGCCGAACCCTATGTGGATTAGACATGAAAATCGAATACATTATGAATGATTAAATGAAGCGGATAGTTGCTGCGTTTTAGGCTCGTAAATTGGCCAAAAATGGGATTTATCTATGTGTTTTAACCAATGGATAATGGGCTAAGATAAGGGCTGATTTGTGATAAAATTGTAACATGATTAATGGCCATTAATGGGTCTAATTAGATGGATCAATTATGAACTTAATCATGGACTAATTCGGTAAATGTAATAAGGTATCGGACGTCGCAAACGGTACGCGATCGGCGACCAGATTATCGAGCGAAAAAACGTAACGGAACGCTCCACGGTATTCGATAGGATTCCTACCTTTTTGTAAGCGATGGGTATGTGATGCTGTTTTAAATTATTTTGACTTGGCTTATTATGGATTTATGATTTTAATTTATGATTTATGGGATTTGCACTATGATGGGTTTTAACTTATGAATTACATGATGGTATCATGGATTATACTTTAATATTATGCATCATATGACTATGTATGGTATATTGAATATGGTCTATCTATATACTACATAGCATAATGCACCTACATCTCATGCATGGCATGGGCAGAAAAAAAAAAAATAAACAAACCGGAGTCCATGCTCCGTCGGGGCGATCGAGAATCAGACATGGGGATTGCCTGAGGGCTATAACCGGAGTCCATGCTCCGTCGGGGGGACCGAGCATCAGACATGGGGATAGCCTGAGGGCTATAACTGGAGTCCATGCTCCGTCGGGGCGACCGAGAAGCAAAGATGGGGAACAGGATATTGTATGATCATACGGATAATGGGTGGGACACATGACATAAGCACCCATGACATAGCATTCATCACATACTTATTTTGTTGTATTTTATGTTATCAGTATATGTGTATCACTAATCCATGTGCTAGCCCTACTCGGAGTCCTACTGGTCGCGTTGACTAACGCCCTACTTCTACCCTAGCTGATGACGCAGGAGGGGCAGGAAGCGGTGGACATACCGGAGGCCAAGCTTAGGAGCTTGGAAAGTGCAGTCCTAGTTTATATTATGTTTACATTTTGGAGATGTAATTTTAAAGTAACTTAGCTTGTCGGGTTGTATAAATTTACGTTTCTTACGATGGTTTTGGACGTTACTTATGGACGATACATTTTGTGATATAATCATGAACATAGGGGTATTTTGGTAAATTCAATGTTGTATCTTCCCTTCTATCTAAAAACCGGTAGGATAGACTCCATTATCATGTTCCGCAATAATCATAATCCACGAGCTTACTTCCTACGCGTGAACCGTTCTTGTGGACTTAGCTCCGCGCACGCGTGGGGTTGGCCAGTTAAGGATCGGGCTTTAGAAGCTCGGACTTAACTCGCGTCGTGGCGTCCGCGCCCTCTCTCACTCTTCTATTTCAAAAAAAAAAAAAATAGACTCTGATTTTTGGAAAGCGGGTGAAAAAGAGTCGGGCGTTACAGTTGGTATCAGAGCGAAATCGAAGAATGAATCTCTCGAAGTATGATTAAGACGGTTGCATGTCTCACTGACAGCTAAGAATCCCAACTGACCGACTCTTCGGAGTCCGCTGCACGGGGCGGGTTAATCTACTTCGATTGACTCAGACTGAAACATTCAATCTGAGCGCCACATTTGACGTAAGAAATGATAGGAAGGGAAGTACAATCATTATAACATTGAGGGAATTACCAAAATTAGGAGATTTTCCCCCAATTTCACAAAAATGGACAAACATAGCTAGATGGGAAGTTTTCCCCAAACCAAGTATGCGTATTTGGCAACTTTCCCCCAAATGAAAGACACAACATTCAATACTTAGGAATTTCCCCCAAAAATGAAGTATACTTAATCAATAATTCTCCCCCAAATTGAAGGAACATTTGATACTTAGGAAAATTATTCCAAACTATGAACATGACAATGATTGTGAAAGAACTAAGTCAATATTTTTCGATGACTTAGGAAAAATGCCGCCAAAGAGAAGAACCCGTCACAACCCCCGAGTGGAGAGAGAGGTAACACCCCCTCGACAGGAAGAAGAGGTACCACCACCTCATACAGCCGAGGGACAAAATAGTATCAACGTAGAAGGTGTACCTCCCGAGTTGAAGGACATAGTTCAAGCGGCAATCGCTTCTGCTCTACAACAACATTCAAGCGGCAATGCGACCGCCAGCGACTCCAATAAACGAAAGATGGTCAAGGACTTCCAACAACAGCGCCCTCCCTACTTCAAGGGAAAGGAAGGGGCTGTGGGAGCGGAACACTGGTTAAAGAGGATCAACCAAATCTTGAATTTGCTCCAGATTTCCAGTACTGCTGATAAGATCTTATTAGCCACATCGCAACTGATCGAGGATGCCGGTAGTTGGTGGGAAGTGGTAGAAAAGCAACAAGCATTGATACCGGAAGGAGAAAGGATACCCATGACATGGGAGTGGTTCTCGGCCACATTCCTAGAACAATTCTTTCCGGAAGAAGAAAGAGAGAGCCAGACTGAAGCTTTCATCTCACTGGTACAGGGTAACATGACAGTGGCGGAGTATCACAGAGAATTTCTTAAACTGTCTATCTATGGGTTCTATATGGTGGATACTGAACACCGAAGGGCCCGTAAGTTTGAATGGGGCCTTCGGCCAAGCATCAAGAATAGAGTAACCATTTTCAAAGAGCCCACACTAGCAGGGGTGGTTAGCAGGGCCACCATTGCAGAAAAGGAACTAAATGAGATACTGCGGTTCGACAACCGCCGAGGGCAGGGTCGGCGGGGAACATTCCAACCTAACAAGAAGTTCCACCCGAATCATAGCAGGCCCTCCCCCTCCACTGGATCTACCGAGGGCTTTCGCCCTAGTCAGCCTTCTACATCAACATCAGTCACACAGGTCCCCCGGGGTGGGAACACTTGCTATCAGTGTGGCCAACAGGGCCACTACAAGAGAGAGTGTCCACAAACTAGCCGACCCTCCAACTTCAGGGGCCCTTTCCGCCCTCCAACTAGACCGACACAGTCGAGGGGAGGCAGAACATATAATCAGGCGGGGCGGGCACCAAAACCTGCGGGATCTGGACGACTCTTCACCATACCATCTCCAGTAGCAGTGGACCGTTCAGTGATGCAAGGTATGGCTGTAATTGGTAGTTCCTATGCTGTTACTTTATTTGACTCTGGAGCATCACATTCATTCATATCTGCTGCATTCATATCTGCCACGGGTACAATAGTACAAAACCTGTCCACATCACTCACCATTGTATCCCCCATCGGAGACACATCATTAGGACTAATATGTACGGCATTGAACACGGAACTCGCGGGATTCAGATTCGAATTTGATTATTTAGTAATCGATATGGCGGAATATGATGTCATATTTGGCATGGATTGGTTGACTACGTATCAGGCCCATATTGACTGCCATCTTCGTAGGGTAACATTTTGGTCACCCGAGGGAAAGCGGTACATGATACACGCTGACAGGCAGGGTATCCCTAGAAGACTGCAGGAGGAATTGAACCATCTTGCCTTGAACAGCCTCAAATTAGATAAGGCACCAACGGTTGACCTTCCGGCGGTAGTAACAGATTTTGCCGAGGTATTCCCAATAGAACTCCCTGGTTTGCCACCCAAGAGGGAGATAGACTTTGAAATAAAATTATACCCCGGCGCCGCTCCAGTATCATTACCCCATTATAGGATGGCGCCAGCTGAGATGACCGAACTGAAGAAGCAAATTGATGAACTGCTCAGACTAGGCTTCATTTGGAACAGTACATCCGCATGGGGAGCCCCAGTGTTATTTGTGAAAAAGAAAGACGGTACCCTACGAATGTGTGTGGACTATAGGAAATTAAATCAGCTGACTGTCAGGAACAAGTATCCCCTACCCCGGATTGATGATCTGTTTGATCAATGTAGGGGTTCCTGTCATTTCTCCAAGATTGACCTGATGTCCGAATACCATCAAATTCGGGTTAGAGAGGAGGACATAGAGAAGACTGCTTTCAGGACACGGTATGGATTATATGAGTATGTAGTCATGCCGTTTGGACTTACTAATGCACCGGCGGTGTTCATGGACCTAATGAATAGGATATTCCATCCATACTTAGATCAATTTGTGATCGTATTCATCGATGATATTCTGATCTACTCTAAAAGTCAGAACGAACATGCCGAGCACCTACGAATAGTCCTAGACACCTTGCGGAAGAACCAATTGTATGCCAAAGCCAGCAAGTGTGAATTTTGGCTATCTGAAGTCAACTTCTTGGGGCACATCATATCAGAGGAAGGTATAGCCGTGGACCCGGCTAAGGTAGCAGCAGTCAGGGAATGGAAAGCGCCGACAAATGTGACCGAGATCCGCAGTTTTCTGGGATTGGCCGGTTACTATCGGAAATTCATCATGGACTTCTCCAAGATTGCAGCTCCACTTACCCGACTCACTCAGAAAGGAGTCAAGTTTGAGTGGTCCAATCTGTACAATCAGAGATTTGAGGACTTAAAGGAGAGGCTTACGACCGCTCCTATTCTGATCTTGCCAGAAAGAGGCAGAAATTATGAGGTGTACGGCGATGCCTCCGGTGAGGGACTGGGGTGCACACTCAGTCAAGGTAATCGTGCGGTGGCGTATGGATCGAGACAGTTGAAAATTCATGAACGCCATTATCCCACACATGATCTAGAACTAGCAGCGGTGGTCTTCGCTCTCAAAAGCTGGAGACACTACCTCTATGGTGAAAAGTTTGAGGTGTTCTCAGATCACAAAAGTTTGAAGTACTTATTTGATCAGAAATAACTCAATATGAGACAGCGTAGATGGATGGAATATCTGGCGGATTAGGAGTTCGCACTTCGGTACCATCCTGGCAAGGCGAACAAAGTGGCGGATGCTCTCAGCCGTTTGTCACATGCGACAATAGCCAGCATGATCAGGACGGAATGGGAGGTACTGAATACCATCAGAGAGTTTAAACTCTACCTCAATAATCATGGGACTATATATAATTTGATCATACGATCCCACATGGTCTCCGAGATTGAACGGGAGCAACGGACAGACCCAGAAGTGGAGGAGATTTGGGCTAAAATGTCTACCGGTGAGGTTGTACCGGAGTGGGAATTACGACCAGGACAGGGTCTTATGTTCCGAGGTAGGACATACGTACCTAAGAACTGTAGAAGAGAGTTGTTGATTGAAGCACACCAAACCAAACTCTCTATCCACCCGGGCAACACGAAGATGTACCATGATCTTAAGAGACACTATTGGTGGCATGGACTTAAGAAAGACGTGGCAGAGTTTGTTGCTCGTTGCTTAACATGTCAACAGGTTAAGGCAGAACATCGGAAACCGCCAGGCTTACTCGCACCCTTACCAATACCAGAATGGAAATGGGAACACATATCCATGGACTTTGTAACAGGGTTGCCAAGGTCATCCAAGGGCAACGATGCAATATGGGTCATAGTGGACCGGTTGACCAAGTCTGCACATTTCCTTCCCATCAAGATGACAGATTCATTAGAGACTTTGGGTCGACGGTACATCCGGGATATCATCAGGTTACATGGTATTCCCCGGTCTATTGTATCCGATAGGGATGGCCGATTCACCGGCAGAGTATGGCAAGGCTTGCAGTCGGCTATGGGAACCGATGTATTAACTAGCACAGCATTTCATCCACAGACTGATGGACAGTCAGAGAGGACGATACAGACACTGGAAAATATGCTGAGAGCATGCATGCTAGACTTTAAGGGCAGATGGGAGGATCATCTGCCACTGGTGGAGTTCTCTTACAATAACAGTTACCAGGCAAGTCCCCAGATGGCTCCATTTAAGGCCTTGTATGGTAGACCGTGTAGATCGCCAGTGTGTTGGACGGAGGCCGGTGAGCATGCGTTGATCGGACCAGATTTGGTTGCAGAGACCACAGCGCAAATTAAGCTGATACGGTAACAGAGCCGTCAGAAGAGCTATGCCGACAAGATGAGAAGGTTCCTCGAGTTTGAGGTGGGAGACTTAGTGTTCTTAAAAGTCTCGCCACGGAAAGGGCACATGAGGTTCGGAAAGAAAGGGAAACTGTCTCCTAGATTTGTGGGGCCGTTTCCAATACTGAAGAGGGTGGGAGGGGTAGCTTATCAGTTAGCACTCCCTCCACAGCTGTCATCTCTACATGATGTGTTTCATGTGTCCATGCTGAGAAAGTACAATCCTGATCCTTCTCATGTGATAAATGTTCAAGACATCGATGTACAAAGCGATGTGACATATGTGGAAAAGCCGGTCAGAGTTATTGAAAGCGAACAAAGGGTGCTACGGAACCGCGCCATTCAGTTCATCAAGGTGGTATGGGAACGACATGGCAGCGAAGAAACCACCTGGCAACTTCAGTCGGAGATGAAAACCGCTTACCCGAAGCTCTTCGCATGAGTTGTTTTGGACCCCTACTTCACTCGAATTTTCGGGACGAAAATTTCAAAAGAGGATTCTATTGTAATAACCCGAATTTTTGATAAATATATATATTGGCATTTATTGATTTTAAATTGAATTTTGACATGATGGAATACCAAATGGATCAAAAGTTGGGACAAGGGTCCAAGAATGGCCAATTGGGCCACAAATTGGATGAAATCCATTCAATGGGTCAATGAGGACTAATCGGGTCAAGGATGGTCAAATTGGGCCCAATACTCATTTGGGACCCAATGGACCCAATTGAGGTAAGCCTAAGGTAAGGAGGGAATTTAAATTGGGCCATGGGCCCAATGTTTACCCAATAAACCATGAATTGGAATTAATACATGTAATTGGTTAATGGTAAGTAATCGGGTCAAAGATGGTCAATTTGGGTCAAACAGCCATATGGGACCCAATGGGCCAAGGTAGGTAAGCCCTAAGATAAATGGGTAAGACAAAATTTAATTGGGCCATGGGCCCAATGGTGATCCAATAAGAGGGATACATTTAATAAAATTTCAATCACCTAAGTTAGGTGATAAATGGACCAAGGTAACATGGCCAATGGGTCCCATCTCCACCTCACCCATTGAGGTGCCGTGTGGACCCAAGAGTAGTGGGGCCGACCACCATGGTTGACTTGGTCAACCATGGGTGGATCTTAGAGGGAATTTAATGAGATTAAATTAAGTGGAAAGTGATTAATTAAATTAACCTAGGGATCAAGTGATCTAAGTTAATTAACTTAATCTAAATTGGTCAAGTGGTCAAAACCATCCCAACAAACACAAACCACTTGAGAAAACACAAATTGAAACCATGGATTAAAGGTGGTGGTTTTACCCCAACCACCACCATTAATGCATGTTGGTTGGTGAAAAAAAATTAATGTTTGAGTGTAGGCTACTCCAACCATCTCCATCTCTAATCCAAACAAGCCATTTCACTCTATCCCTCTCTCCACACACAAGGAACGTCCCCTACCTTGCAAGAAGAAGGAAAAAAAAAAAACCTTAGAAGAAAACTTAGAAGAAAAAGAAGAGAAGAAGAGAAGAAAAGAGGTGAACCTTGGATTCACCACTTGGAGATCAAGAGCTTCCATCTTCATCATCTTCCCTCTTCCCCTCTCTCAACCTAACACTGTCTTAGCCAATCCAAGCATGTCCCACCATTGATCAAGCTCATCTACCGATCAAACAAGGAGAGGAAGAAGAAAGGAGGCCAAGGAAGTCGACGGGAGCATCAAAGACCGAGGAGTCGTCGGATCGTAAGTATGTTCTAAACAAGAAATTTAATTTTTAGGGTTTTAAATTTTGGAATCCATTTCTTTGGATTGGATGGTGGCCAAACCATCATGGGCCATGGATTTAAAAATCCATCCAATGGTAGGATAATGAATGGATAAGATGGAGGAATGGATTAAGAAAGTGATAAAATAGAAGAATGGTATTTTAAGTCTTTATTAAGCATAGGAAAAATTGGATCTTAATGGTTTTAATGGGCCATAGGGTTCGGTCATGTAGCATGGCCGAACCCCATGGTAAATGTGGGAGGATTTAATTAGGGTTTGAAGGTTTAAAATGGTGGAGAATGATCTATGATAAAATGGACTTATTGAGTATAGAATGTGATGTTTAGATGGAATGAAAATGGATGATGATTTAGTGATTTTAAAATGGATTATTTTTGGGACAAAAAAATTAATGGTTTTATGAAGATCTTAAAGTTGGTGATAAATAGTAATTTTAATGGATGAAAAAGGGTAGAAATTTATGGAGGAAATAATAGTTGCAAATGGATTCCCAAAGTGTATGATATAAGTTTAAATGGACCAAATGAATGATATTATTGATTTTAAAATGGAATTTTTAACAAAGAAAAATCATGGACAAATATTCATAGAACTTTGGTCTTAAATGGTTCTAAGAAAGGTGGGCCATGAACCATGGGTTCGGCCATGGTACATGGCCGAACCCTATGGTAATGGTATGGGATTTTTAGACATGGAAAATAATGTGGAGGAATGGGAATTTGAATAGATGGGTAAGTATGGTATATGGTAATTTTTTTTTATGGAAATGAGGATTTAGATGGATGATTTAATTTTCATTGGAAGTATGGTAAAATGGGTAAATGAAACCAAGAAAAATGGAGAAAGAAACATCATGGGTTCGGCCATGGTGTATGGCCGAACCCATGACGCAATTTTGGATCAATTTTTAGGCTAAGGTTAATGTATGTATCAATGCTTAGGAGTTTATTTTAAAGAGCCAAATGAATGAAGATTAGCAATTTTAAATTGGATTATTTTGGGACAAAACTTAGTCTTTAAAATGACATCCATGAAAGTGAGCCATGAACCATAGGTTCGGCCATGGTGTATGGCCGAACCCTATAGTGACGATTTAGTAATTTTTAATGAAGGTAAAAGGAATGGAAAATGATGGAAAGAGATGATAAATTTAAATGGATTTATGAGTAGGTATGTGATGTTTTAAATGGAATGAAAATGGGGACTTGAATGGATAAATTAAATTCATTGGAGATTGGATTAAAGGGAGTAAAATGGACCCAAGGGAATGGAAAGTAGGCACCATGGGTCCGGCCATGGTGTATGGCCGAACCCATGGCCCATTTGGAGGCCATGATATGTGGGCCACACCTTAGGCCAAAATGTGGAATTAGGTGTGGGAGTAAATGTTTTTCAAAATTAAATATTAGGTGGCTGATTTTATGACTGCTAGGTCATGATTGAATGGACCTAAGTATGAATGAATCTTGGACTTAGAATGCACATAAATGAATGGATGATGTACCATGGAAGAAGAGTGGCAAAACCGTAATAAGTGGCCACTTTGAAGAACCATGGGTTCGGCCATGGTACATGGCCGAACCCTATGTGGATTAGACATGAAAATCGAATACATTATGAATGATTAAATGAAGCGGATAGTTGCTGCGTTTTAGGCTCGTAAATTGGCCAAAATGGGATTTATCTATGTGTTTTAACCAATGGATAATGGGCTAAGATAAGGGCTGATTTGTGATAAAATTGTAACATGATTAATGGCCATTAATGGGTCTAATTAGATGGATCAATTATGAACTTAATCATGGACTAATTCGGTAAATGTAATAAGGTATCGGACGTCGCAAACGGTACGCGATCGGCGACCAGATTATCGAGCGAAAAAACGTAACGGAACGCTCCACGGTATTCGATAGGATTCCTACCTTTTTGTAAGCGATGGGTATGTGATGCTGTTTTAAATTATTTTGACTTGGCTTATTATGGATTTATGATTTTAATTTATGATTTATGGGATTTGCACTATGATGGGTTTTAACTTATGAATTACATGATGGTATCATGGATTATACTTTAATATTATGCATCATATGACTATGTATGGTATATTGAATATGGTCTATCTATATACTACATAGCATAATGCACCTACATCTCATGCATGGCATGGGCAGAAAAAAAAAAAATAAACAAACCGGAGTCCATGCTCCGTCGGGGCGATCGAGAATCAGACATGGGGATTGCCTGAGGGCTATAACCGGAGTCCATGCTCCGTCGGGGGGACCGAGAATCAGACATGGGGATAGCCTGAGGGCTATAACCTGGAGTCCATGCTCCGTCGGGGCGACCGAGAAGCAAAGATGGGGAACAGGATATTGTATGATCATACGGATAATGGGTGGGACACATGACATAAGCACCCATGACATAGCATTCATCACATACTTATTTTGTTGTATTTTATGTTATCAGTATATGTGTATCACTAATCCATGTGCTAGCCCTACTCGGAGTCCTACTGGTCGCGTTGACTAACGCCCTACTTCTACCCTAGCTGATGACGCAGGAGGGGCAGGAAGCGGTGGACATACCGGAGGCCAAGCTTAGGAGCTTGGAAAGTGCAGTCCTAGTTTATATTATGTTTACATTTTGGAGATGTAATTTTAAAGTAACTTAGCTTGTCGGGTTGTATAAATTTACGTTTCTTACGATGGTTTTGGACGTTACTTATGGACGATACATTTTGTGATATAATCATGAACATAGGGGTATTTTGGTAAATTCAATGTTGTATCTTCCCTTCTATCTAAAAACCGGTAGGATAGACTCCATTATCATGTTCCGCAATAATCATAATCCACGAGCTTACTTCCTACGCGTGAACCGTTCTTGTGGACTTAGCTCCGCGCACGCGTGGGGTTGGCCAGTTAAGGATCGGGCTTTAGAAGCTCGGACTTAACTCGCGTCGTGGCGTCCGCGCCCTCTCTCACTCTTCTATTTCAAAAAAAAAAAAAATAGACTCTGATTTTTGGAAAGCGGGTGAAAAAGAGTCGGGCGTTACAGTTGGTATCAGAGCGAAATCGAAGAATGAATCTCTCGAAGTATGATTAAGACGGTTGCATGTCTCACTGACAGCTAAGAATCCCAACTGACCGACTCTTCGGAGTCCGCTGCACGGGGCGGGTTAATCTACTTCGATTGACTCAGACTGAAACATTCAATCTGAGCGCCACATTTGACGTAAGAAATGATAGGAAGGGAAGTACAATCATTATAACATTGAGGGAATTACCAAAATTAGGAGATTTTCCCCCAATTTCACAAAAATGGACAAACATAGCTAGATGGGAAGTTTTCCCCAAACCAAGTATGCGTATTTGGCAACTTTCCCCCAAATGAAAGACACAACATTCAATACTTAGGAATTTCCCCCAAAAATGAAGTATACTTAATCAATAATTCTCCCCCAAATTGAAGGAACATTTGATACTTAGGAAAATTATTCCAAACTATGAACATGACAATGATTGTGAAAGAACTAAGTCAATATTTTTCGATGACTTAGGAAAAATGCCGCCAAAGAGAAGAACCCGTCACAACCCCCGAGTGGAGAGAGAGGTAACACCCCCTCGACAGGAAGAAGAGGTACCACCACCTCATACAGCCGAGGGACAAAATAGTATCAACGTAGAAGGTGTACCTCCCGAGTTGAAGGACATAGTTCAAGCGGCAATCGCTTCTGCTCTACAACAACATTCAAGCGGCAATGCGACCGCCAGCGACTCCAATAAACGAAAGATGGTCAAGGACTTCCAACAACAGCGCCCTCCCTACTTCAAGGGAAAGGAAGGGGCTGTGGGAGCGGAACACTGGTTAAAGAGGATCAACCAAATCTTGAATTTGCTCCAGATTTCCAGTACTGCTGATAAGATCTTATTAGCCACATCGCAACTGATCGAGGATGCCGGTAGTTGGTGGGAAGTGGTAGAAAAGCAACAAGCATTGATACCGGAAGGAGAAAGGATACCCATGACATGGGAGTGGTTCTCGGCCACATTCCTAGAACAATTCTTTCCGGAAGAAGAAAGAGAGAGCCAGACTGAAGCTTTCATCTCACTGGTACAGGGTAACATGACAGTGGCGGAGTATCACAGAGAATTTCTTAAACTGTCTATCTATGGGTTCTATATGGTGGATACTGAACACCGAAGGGCCCGTAAGTTTGAATGGGGCCTTCGGCCAAGCATCAAGAATAGAGTAACCATTTTCAAAGAGCCCACACTAGCAGGGGTGGTTAGCAGGGCCACCATTGCAGAAAAGGAACTAAATGAGATACTGCGGTTCGACAACCGCCGAGGGCAGGGTCGGCGGGGAACATTCCAACCTAACAAGAAGTTCCACCCGAATCATAGCAGGCCCTCCCCCTCCACTGGATCTACCGAGGGCTTTCGCCCTAGTCAGCCTTCTACATCAACATCAGTCACACAGGTCCCCGGGGTGGGAACACTTGCTATCAGTGTGGCCAACAGGGCCACTACAAGAGAGAGTGTCCACAAACTAGCCGACCCTCCAACTTCAGGGGCCCTTTCCGCCCTCCAACTAGACCGACACAGTCGAGGGGAGGCAGAACATATAATCAGGCGGGGCGGGCACCAAAACCTGCGGGATCTGGACGACTCTTCACCATACCATCTCCAGTAGCAGTGGACCGTTCAGTGATGCAAGGTATGGCTGTAATTGGTAGTTCCTATGCTGTTACTTTATTTGACTCTGGAGCATCACATTCATTCATATCTGCTGCATTCATATCTGCCACGGGTACAATAGTACAAAACCTGTCCACATCACTCACCATTGTATCCCCCATCGGAGACACATCATTAGGACTAATATGTACGGCATTGAACACGGAACTCGCGGGATTCAGATTCGAATTTGATTATTTAGTAATCGATATGGCGGAATATGATGTCATATTTGGCATGGATTGGTTGACTACGTATCAGGCCCATATTGACTGCCATCTTCGTAGGGTAACATTTTGGTCACCCGAGGGAAAGCGGTACATGATACACGCTGACAGGCAGGGTATCCCTAGAAGACTGCAGGAGGAATTGAACCATCTTGCCTTGAACAGCCTCAAATTAGATAAGGCACCAACGGTTGACCTTCCGGCGGTAGTAACAGATTTTGCCGAGGTATTCCCAATAGAACTCCCTGGTTTGCCACCCAAGAGGGAGATAGACTTTGAAATAAAATTATACCCCGGCGCCGCTCCAGTATCATTACCCCATTATAGGATGGCGCCAGCTGAGATGACCGAACTGAAGAAGCAAATTGATGAACTGCTCAGACTAGGCTTCATTTGGAACAGTACATCCGCATGGGGAGCCCCAGTGTTATTTGTGAAAAAGAAAGACGGTACCCTACGAATGTGTGTGGACTATAGGAAATTAAATCAGCTGACTGTCAGGAACAAGTATCCCCTACCCCGGATTGATGATCTGTTTGATCAATGTAGGGGTTCCTGTCATTTCTCCAAGATTGACCTGATGTCCGAATACCATCAAATTCGGGTTAGAGAGGAGGACATAGAGAAGACTGCTTTCAGGACACGGTATGGATTATATGAGTATGTAGTCATGCCGTTTGGACTTACTAATGCACCGGCGGTGTTCATGGACCTAATGAATAGGATATTCCATCCATACTTAGATCAATTTGTGATCGTATTCATCGATGATATTCTGATCTACTCTAAAAGTCAGAACGAACATGCCGAGCACCTACGAATAGTCCTAGACACCTTGCGGAAGAACCAATTGTATGCCAAAGCCAGCAAGTGTGAATTTTGGCTATCTGAAGTCAACTTCTTGGGGCACATCATATCAGAGGAAGGTATAGCCGTGGACCCGGCTAAGGTAGCAGCAGTCAGGGAATGGAAAGCGCCGACAAATGTGACCGAGATCCGCAGTTTTCTGGGATTGGCCGGTTACTATCGGAAATTCATCATGGACTTCTCCAAGATTGCAGCTCCACTTACCCGACTCACTCAGAAAGGAGTCAAGTTTGAGTGGTCCAATCTGTACAATCAGAGATTTGAGGACTTAAAGGAGAGGCTTACGACCGCTCCTATTCTGATCTTGCCAGAAAGAGGCAGAAATTATGAGGTGTACGGCGATGCCTCCGGTGAGGGACTGGGGTGCACACTCAGTCAAGGTAATCGTGCGGTGGCGTATGGATCGAGACAGTTGAAAATTCATGAACGCCATTATCCCACACATGATCTAGAACTAGCAGCGGTGGTCTTCGCTCTCAAAAGCTGGAGACACTACCTCTATGGTGAAAAGTTTGAGGTGTTCTCAGATCACAAAAGTTTGAAGTACTTATTTGATCAGAAATAACTCAATATGAGACAGCGTAGATGGATGGAATATCTGGCGGATTAGGAGTTCGCACTTCGGTACCATCCTGGCAAGGCGAACAAAGTGGCGGATGCTCTCAGCCGTTTGTCACATGCGACAATAGCCAGCATGATCAGGACGGAATGGGAGGTACTGAATACCATCAGAGAGTTTAAACTCTACCTCAATAATCATGGGACTATATATAATTTGATCATACGATCCCACATGGTCTCCGAGATTGAACGGGAGCAACGGACAGACCCAGAAGTGGAGGAGATTTGGGCTAAAATGTCTACCGGTGAGGTTGTACCGGAGTGGGAATTACGACCAGGACAGGGTCTTATGTTCCGAGGTAGGACATACGTACCTAAGAACTGTAGAAGAGAGTTGTTGATTGAAGCACACCAAACCAAACTCTCTATCCACCCGGGCAACACGAAGATGTACCATGATCTTAAGAGACACTATTGGTGGCATGGACTTAAGAAAGACGTGGCAGAGTTTGTTGCTCGTTGCTTAACATGTCAACAGGTTAAGGCAGAACATCGGAAACCGCCAGGCTTACTCGCACCCTTACCAATACCAGAATGGAAATGGGAACACATATCCATGGACTTTGTAACAGGGTTGCCAAGGTCATCCAAGGGCAACGATGCAATATGGGTCATAGTGGACCGGTTGACCAAGTCTGCACATTTCCTTCCCATCAAGATGACAGATTCATTAGAGACTTTGGGTCGACGGTACATCCGGGATATCATCAGGTTACATGGTATTCCCCGGTCTATTGTATCCGATAGGGATGGCCGATTCACCGGCAGAGTATGGCAAGGCTTGCAGTCGGCTATGGGAACCGATGTATTAACTAGCACAGCATTTCATCCACAGACTGATGGACAGTCAGAGAGGACGATACAGACACTGGAAAATATGCTGAGAGCATGCATGCTAGACTTTAAGGGCAGATGGGAGGATCATCTGCCACTGGTGGAGTTCTCTTACAATAACAGTTACCAGGCAAGTCCCCAGATGGCTCCATTTAAGGCCTTGTATGGTAGACCGTGTAGATCGCCAGTGTGTTGGACGGAGGCCGGTGAGCATGCGTTGATCGGACCAGATTTGGTTGCAGAGACCACAGCGCAAATTAAGCTGATACGGTAACAGAGCCGTCAGAAGAGCTATGCCGACAAGATGAGAAGGTTCCTCGAGTTTGAGGTGGGAGACTTAGTGTTCTTAAAAGTCTCGCCACGGAAAGGGCACATGAGGTTCGGAAAGAAAGGGAAACTGTCTCCTAGATTTGTGGGGCCGTTTCCAATACTGAAGAGGGTGGGAGGGGTAGCTTATCAGTTAGCACTCCCTCCACAGCTGTCATCTCTACATGATGTGTTTCATGTGTCCATGCTGAGAAAGTACAATCCTGATCCTTCTCATGTGATAAATGTTCAAGACATCGATGTACAAAGCGATGTGACATATGTGGAAAAGCCGGTCAGAGTTATTGAAAGCGAACAAAGGGTGCTACGGAACCGCGCCATTCAGTTCATCAAGGTGGTATGGGAACGACATGGCAGCGAAGAAACCACCTGGCAACTTCAGTCGGAGATGAAAACCGCTTACCCGAAGCTCTTCGCATGAGTTGTTTTGGACCCCTACTTCACTCGAATTTTCGGGACGAAAATTTCAAAAGAGGATTCTATTGTAATAACCCGAATTTTTGATAAATATATATATTGGCATTTATTGATTTTAAATTGAATTTTGACATGATGGAATACCAAATGGATCAAAAGTTGGGACAAGGGTCCAAGAATGGCCAATTGGGCCACAAATTGGATGAAATCCATTCAATGGGTCAATGAGGACTAATCGGGTCAAGGATGGTCAAATTGGGCCCAATACTCATTTGGGACCCAATGGACCCAATTGAGGTAAGCCTAAGGTAAGGAGGGAATTTAAATTGGGCCATGGGCCCAATGTTTACCCAATAAACCATGAATTGGAATTAATACATGTAATTGGTTAATGGTAAGTAATCGGGTCAAAGATGGTCAATTTGGGTCAAACAGCCATATGGGACCCAATGGGCCAAGGTAGGTAAGCCCTAAGATAAATGGGTAAGACAAAAATTTAATTGGGCCATGGGCCCAATGGTGATCCAATAAGAGGGATACATTTAATAAAATTTCAATCACCTAAGTTAGGTGATAAATGGACCAAGGTAACATGGCCAATGGGTCCCATCTCCACCTCACCCATTGAGGTGCCGTGTGGACCCAAGAGTAGTGGGGCCGACCACCATGGTTGACTTGGTCAACCATGGGTGGATCTTAGAGGGAATTTAATGAGATTAAATTAAGTGGAAAGTGATTAATTAAATTAACCTAGGGATCAAGTGATCTAAGTTAATTAACTTAATCTAAATTGGTCAAGTGGTCAAAACCATCCCAACAAACACAAACCACTTGAGAAAACACAAATTGAAACCATGGATTAAAGGTGGTGGTTTTACCCCAACCACCACCATTAATGCATGTTGGTTGGTGAAAAAAAATTAATGTTTGAGTGTAGGCTACTCCAACCATCTCCATCTCTAATCCAAACAAGCCATTTCACTCTATCCCTCTCTCCACACACAAGGAACGTCCCCTACCTTGCAAGAAGAAGGAAAAAAAAAAACCTTAGAAGAAAACTTAGAAGAAAAAGAAGAGAAGAAGAGAAGAAAAGAGGTGGAACCTTGGATTCACCACTTGGAGATCAAGAGCTTCCATCTTCATCATCTTCCCCTCTTCCCCTCTCTCAACCTAACACTGTCTTAGCCAATCCAAGCATGTCCCACCATTGATCAAGCTCATCTAACCGATCAAACAAGGAGAGGAAGAAGAAAGGAGGCCAAGGAAGTCGACGGGAGCATCAAAGACCGGAGGAGTCGTCGGATCGTAAGTATGTTCTAAACAAGAAATTTAATTTTTAGGGTTTTAAATTTTGGAATCCATTTCTTTGGATTGGATGGTGGCCAAACCATCATGGGCCATGGATTTAAAAATCCATCCAATGGTAGGATAATGAATGGATAAGATGGAGGAATGGATTAAGAAAGTGATAAAATAGAAGAATGGTATTTTTAAGTCTTTATTAAGCATAGGAAAAATTGGATCTTAATGGTTTAATGGGCCATAGGGTTCGGTCATGTAGCATGGCCGAACCCCATGGTAAATGTGGGAGGATTTTAATTAGGGTTTGAAGGTTTAAAATGGTGGAGAATGATCTATGATAAAATGGACTTATTGAGTATAGAATGTGATGTTTAGATGGAATGAAAATGATGATGATTTAGTGATTTTAAAATGGATTATTTTTGGGACAAAAAAATTAATGGTTTTATGAAGATCTTAAAGTTGGTGATAAATAGTAATTTTAATGGATGAAAAAGGGTAGAAATTTATGGAGGAAATAATAGTTGCAAATGGATTCCCAAAGTGTATGATATAAGTTTAAATGGACCAAATGAATGATATTATTGATTTTAAAATGGAATTTTTAACAAAGAAAAATCATGGACAAATATTCATAGAACTTTGGTCTTAAATGGTTCTAAGAAAGGTGGGCCATGAACCATGGGTTCGGCCATGGTACATGGCCGAACCCTATGGTAATGGTATGGGATTTTTAGACATGGAAAATAATGTGGAGGAATGGAAATTTGAATAGATGGGTAAGTATGGTATATGGTAATTTTTTTTTATGGAAATGAGGATTTAGATGGATGATTTAATTTTCATTGGAAGTATGGTAAAATGGGTAAATGAAACCAAGAAAAATGGAGAAAGAAACATCATGGGTTCGGCCATGGTGTATGGCCGAACCCATGACGCAATTTTGGATCAATTTTTAGGCTAAGGTTAATGTATGTATCAATGCTTAGGAGTTTGTTTTAAAGAGCCAAAATGAATGAAGATTAGCAATTTTAAATTGGATTATTTTGGGACAAAACTTAGTCTTTAAAATGACATCCATGAAAGTGAGCCATGAACCATAGGTTCGGCCATGGTGTATGGCCGAACCCTATAGTGACGATTTAGTAATTTTTAATGAAGGTAAAAGGAATGGAAAATGATGGAAAGAGATGATAAATTTAAATGGATTTATGAGTAGGTATGTGATGTTTTAAATGGAATGAAAATGGGGACTTGAATGGATAAATTAAATTCATTGGAGATTGGATTAAAGGGAGTAAAATGGACCCAAGGGAATGGAAAGTAGGCACCATGGGTCCGGCCATGGTGTATGGCCGAACCCATGGCCCATTTGGAGGCCATGATATGTGGGCCACACCTTAGGCCAAAATGTGGAATTAGGTGTGGGAGTAAATGTTTTTCAAAATTAAATATTAGGTGGCTGATTTTATGATGCTAGGTCATGATTGAATGGACCTAAGTATGAATGAATCTTGGACTTAGAATGCACATAAATGAATGGATGATGTACCATGGAAGAAGAGTGGCAAAACCGTAATAAGTGGCCACTTTGAAGAACCATGGGTTCGGCCATGGTACATGGCCGAACCCTATGTGGATTAGACATGAAAATCGAATACATTATGAATGATTAAATGAAGCGGATAGTTGCTGCGTTTTAGGCTCGTAAATTGGCCAAAAATGGGATTTATCTATGTGTTTTAACCAATGGATAATGGGCTAAGATAAGGGCTGATTTGTGATAAAATTGTAACATGATTAATGGCCATTAATGGGTCTAATTAGATGGATCAATTATGAACTTAATCATGGACTAATTCGGTAAATGTAATAAGGTATCGGACGTCGCAAACGGTACGCGATCGGCGACCAGATTATCGAGCGAAAAAACGTAAAGGAACGCTACACGGTATTCGATAGGATTCCTACCTTTTTGTAAGCGATGGGTATGTGATGCTGTTTTAAATTATTTTGCCTTGGCTTATTATGGATTTATGATTTTAATTTATGATTTATGGGATTTGCACTATGATGGGTTTTAACTTATGAATTACATGATGGTATCATGGATTATACTTTAATATTATGCATCATATGACTATGTATGGTATATTGAATATGGTCTATCTATATACTACATAGCATAATGCACCTACATCTCATGCATGGCATGGGCAGAAAAAAAAAAAAATAAACAAACCGGAGTCCATGCTCCGTCGGGGCGACCGAGAGTCAGACATGGGGATTGCCTGAGGGCTATAACCGGAGTCCATGCTCCGTGGGGGGGACCGAGAATCAGACATGGGGATAGCGTGAGGGCTATAACCGGAGTCCATGCTCCGTCGGGGCGACCGAGAAGCAAAGATGGGGAACAGGATATTGTATGATCATACGGATAATGGGTGGGACACATGACATAAGCACCCATGACATAGCATTCATCACATACTTATTTTGTTGTATTTTATGTTATCGGTATATGTGTATCACTAATCCATGTGCTAGCCCTACTCGGAGTCCTACTGGTCGCGTTGACTAACGCCCTACTTCTACCCTAGCTGATGACGCAGGAGGGGCAGGAAGCGGTGGACATACCGGAGGCCAAGCTTAGGAGCTTGGAAAGTGCAGTCCTAGTTTATATTATGTTTACATTTTGGAGATGTAATTTTAAAGTAACTTAGCTTGTCGGGTTGTATAAATTTACGTTTCTTACGATGGTTTTGGACGTTACTTATGGACGATACATTTTGTGATATAATCATGAACATAGGGGTATTTTGGTAAATTCAATGTTGTATCTTCCCTTCTATCTAAAAACCGGTAGGATAGACTCCATTATCATGTTCCGCAATAATCATAATCCACGAACTTACTTCCTTCGCGTGAACCGTTCTTGTAGACTTAGCTCCGCGCACGCGTGGGGTTGGCCAGTTAAGGGTCGGGCTTTAGAAGCTCGGACTTAACTCGCGTCGTGGCGTCCGCGCCCTCTCTCACTCTTCTATTTAAAAAAAAAAAAAAATAGACTCTGATTTTTGGAAAACGGGTGAAAAAGGGCCGGGCGTTACAGTTGGTATCAGAGCGAAATCGAAAGAATGAATCTCTCGAAGTATGATTAAGACGGTTGCATGTCTCACTGACAGCTAAGAATCCCAACTGACCGACTCTTCAGAGTCCGCTGCATGGGGGCCGAGTTAATCTACTTCGATTGACTCAGGCTGAAACATTCAATCTGAGCGCCACATTTGATGTAAGAAATGATAGGAAGGGAAGTACAATCATTATAACATTGAGGGAATTACCAAAATTAGGAGATTTTCCCCCAAAAATGGACAAACATAGCTAGATGGGAAGTTTTCCCCAAACCAAGTATGCTTATTTGGCAACTTTCCCCCAAATGAAAGACACAACATTCAATACTTAGGAATTTCCCCCAAAAATGAAGTATACTTAATCAATAATTCTCCCCCAAATTGAAGGAACATTTGATACTTAGGAAAATTATTCCAAACTATGAACATGACAATGATTGTGAAAGAACTAAGTCAATATTTTTCGATGACTTAGGAAAAATGCCGCCAAAGAGAAGAACCCGTCACAACCCCCGAGTGGAGAGAGAGGTAACACCCCCTCGACAGGAAGAAGAGGTACCACCACCTCATACAGCCGAGGGACAAAATAGTATCAACGTAGAAGGTGTACCTCCCGAGTTGAAGGACATAGTTCAAGCGGCAATCGCTTCTGCTCTACAACAACATTCAAGCGGCAATGCGACCGCCAGCGACTCCAATAAACAAAAGATGGTCAAGGACTTCCAACAACAGCGCCCTCCCTACTTCAAGGGAAAGGAAGGGACTGTGGGAGCGGAACACTGGTTAAAGAGGATCAACCAAATCTTGAATTTGCTCCAGATTTCCAGTACTGCTGATAAGATCTTATTAGCCACATCCCAACTGATCGAGGATGCCGGTAGTTGGTGGGAAGTGGTAGAAAAGCAACAAGCATTGATACCGGAAGGAGAAAGGATACCCATGACATGGGAGTGGTTCTCGGCCACATTCCTAGAACAATTCTTTCCGGAAGAAGAAAGAGAGAGCCAGACTGAAGCTTTCATCTCACTGGTACAGGGCAACATGACAGTGGCGGAGTATCACAAAGAATTTCTTAAACTGTCTATCTATGGGTTCTATATGGTGGATACTGAACACCGAAGGGCCCGTAAGTTTGAACGGGGCCTTCGGCCAAGCATCAAGAATAGAGTAACCATTTTCAAAGAGCCCACACTAGCAGGGGTGGTTAGCAGGGCCACCATTGCAGAAAAGGAACTAAATGAGATAGTGCGGTTTGACAACCGCCGAGGGCAGGGTGGGCGGGGAACATTCCAACCTAACAAGAAGTTCCGCCCGAATCATAGCAGGCCCTCACCCTCCACTGGATCTACCGGGGGCTTTCACCCTAGTCAGCCTTCTACATCAACATCAGTCACACAGGTCCCCCGGGGTGGGAACACTTGCTATCAGTGTGGCCAACAGGGCCACTACAAGAGAGAGTGTCCACAAACTAGCCGACCCTCCAACTTCAGGGGCCCTTTCCACCGTCCAACTAGACCGACACAGTCGAGGGGAGGCAGAACATATAATCAGGCGGGGCGGGCACCAAAACCTGCGGGATCTGGACGACTCTTCACCATACCATCTCCAGTAGCAGTGGACCGTTCAATGATGCAAGGTATGGCTGTAATTGGTAGTTCCTATGCTGTTACTTTATTTGACTCTGGAGCATCACATTCATTCATATCTGCTGCATTCATATCTGCCACGGGTACACTAGTACAAAACCTGTCCACATCACTCACCATTGTATCCCCCGTCGGAGACACATCATTAGGACTAATATGTACGGCATTGAACACGGAACTCGCGGGATTCAGATTCGAATTTGATTATTTAGTAATCGATATGGCGGAATATGATGTCATATTTGGCATGGATTGGTTGACTACGTATCAGGCCCATATTGACTGCCATCTTCGTAGGGTAACATTTTGGTCACCCGAGGGAAAGCGGCACATGATACACGTTGACAAGCAGGGTATCCCTAGAAGACTGCAGGAGGAATTGAACCATCTTGCCTTGAACAGCCTCAAATTAGATAAGGCACCAACGGTTGAACTTCCGGCGGTAGTAACAGATTTTGCCGAGGTATTCCCAATAGGACTCCCTGGTTTGCCACCCAAGAGGGAGATAGACTTTGAAATAAAATTATACCCCGGCGCCGCTCCAGTATCATTACCCCATTATAGGATGGCGCCAGCTGAGATGACCGAACTGAAGAAGCAAATTGATGAACTGCTCACACTAGGCTTCATTCGGAACAGTACATCCGCATGGGGAGCCCCAGTGTTATTTGTGAAAAAGAAAGACGGTACCCTACGAATGTTTGTGGACTATAGGAAACTAAATCAGCTGACTGTCAGGAACAAGTATCCCCCCCGGATTGATGATCTGTTTGATCAACTTAGGGGTTCCTCTCATTTCTCCAAGATTGACCTGATGTCCGGATACCATCAAATTCGGGTTAGAGAGGAGGACATAGAGAAGACTGCTTTCAGGACACGGTATGGATTATATGAGTATGTAGTCATGCCGTTTGGACTTACTAATGCACCGGCGGTGTTCATGGACCTAATGAATAGGATATTCCGTCCATACTTAGATCAGTTTGTGATCGTATTCATCGATGATATTCTGATCTACTCTAAAAGTCAGAACGAACATGCCTAGCACCTACGAATAGTCCTAGACACCTTGCGGAAGAACCAATTGTATGCCAAAGCTAGCAAGTGTGAATTTTGGCTATCTGAAGTCAACTTCTTGGGGCACATCATATCAGAGGAAGGTATAGCCGTGGACCCGGCTAAGGTAGCAGCAGTCAGGGAATGGAAAGCGCCGACAAATGTGACCGAGATCCGCAGTTTTCTGGGATTGGCCGGTTACTATCGGAAATTCATCATGGACTTCTCCAAGATTGCAGCTCCACTTACCCGACTCACTCAGAAAGGAGTCAAGTTTGAGTGGTCCAATCTGTGCAATCAGAGATTTGAGGAGTTAAAGGAGAGGCTTACGACCGCTCCTATTCTGATCTTGCCAGAAAGAGGCAGAAATTATGAGGTGTACTGCGATGCCTCCGGTGAGGGACTGGGGTGCACACTCAGTCAAGGTAATCGTGCAGTGGCGTATGGATCGAGACAATTGAAAATTCATGAACGCCATTATCCCACACATGATCTAGAACTAGCAGCGGTGGTCTTCGCTCTCAAAAGCTGGAGACACTACCTCTATGGTGAAAAGTTTGAGGTGTTCTCGGATCACAAAAGTTTGAAGTACTAATTTGATCAGAAAGAACTCAATATGAGACAGCGTAGATGGATGGAATATCTGGCGGATTATGAGTTCGCACTTCGGTACCATCCTGGCAAGGCGAACAAAGTGGCGGATGCTCTCAGCCGTTTGTCACATGCGACAATAGCCAGCATGATCAGGACGGAATGGGAGGTACTGAATACCATCAGAGAGTTTAAACTCTACCTCAATAATCATGGGACTATATATAATTTGATCATACAATCCCACATGGTCTCCAAGATTGAACGGGAGCAACGGACAGACCCAGAAGTGGAGGAGATTTGGGCTAAAATGTCTACCGGTGAGGTTGTACCGGAGTGGGAATTACGACCAGGATAGGGTCTTATGTTCCAAGGTAGGACATACGTACCTAAGAACTGTAGAAGAGAGTTGTTGATTGAAGCACACCAAACCAAACTCTCTATCCACCCGGGCAACACGAAGATGTACCATGATCTTAAGAGGCACTATTGGTGGCATGGACCTAAGAAAGACGTGGCAGAGTTTGTTGCTCGTTGCTTAACATGTCAACAGGTTAAAGCAGAACATCGGAAACCGCCAGGCTTACTCGCACCCTTACCAATACCAGAATGGAAATGGGAACACATATCCATGGACTTTGTAACAGGGTTGCCAAGGTCATCCAAGGGCAACGATGCAATATGGGTCATAGTGGACCGGTTGACCAAGTCTGCACATTTCCTTCCCATCAAGATGACAGATTCATCAGAGACTTTGGGTCGACGGTACATCCGGGATATCATCAGGTTACATGGTATTCCCCGGTCTATTGTATCCGATAGGGATGGCCGATTCACCGGCAGAGTATGGCAAGGCTTGCAGTCGGCTATGGGAACCGATGTATTGACTAGCACAGCATTTCATCCACAGACTGATGGACAGTCAGAGAGGACGATACAGACACTGGAAAATATGCTGAGAGCATGCATGCTAGACTTTAAGGGCAGATGGGAGGATCATCTGCCACTGGTGGAGTTCTCTTACAATAACAGTTACCAGGCAAGTCTCCAGATGGCTCCATTTAAGGCCTTGTATGGTAGACCGTGTAGATCGCCAGTGTGTTGGACGGAGGCCGGTGAGCATGCGTTGATCAGACCAGATTTGGTTGCAGAGACTACAGCGCAAATTAAGCTGATACGGCAACATCTACTCACTGTACAGAGCCATCAGAAGAGTTATGCCGACAAGAGGAGAAGGTTCCTCGAGTTTGAGGTGGGAGACTTAGTGTTCTTAAAAGTCTCGCCACGGAAAGGGCACATGAGGTTCGGAAAGAAAGGGAAACTGTCTCCTAGATTTGTGGGGCCGTTTCCAATACTGAAGAGGGTGGGAGGGGTAGCTTATCAGTTAGCGCTCCCTCCACAGCTGTCATCTCTACATGATGTGTTTCATGTGTCCATGCTGAGAAAGTACAATCCTGATCCTTCTCATGTGATAAATGTTCAAGACATCGATGTACAAAGCGATGTGACATATGTGGAGAAGCCGGTCAGAGTTATTGAAAGCGAACAAAGGGTGTTACGGAACCGCGCCATTCAGTTCGTCAAGGTGGTATGGGAACGACATGGCAGCGATGAAACCACCTAGGAACTTCAGTCAGAGATGAAAACCGCTTACCCAAAGCTCTTCGCATGAGTTGTTTTGGACCCCTACTTCACTCGAATTTTCGAGACGAAAATTTCAAAAGAGGATTCTATTGTAATAACCCGAATTTTTGATAAATATATATATTGGCATTTATTGATTTTAAATTGAATTTTGACATGATGGAATACCAAATGGATCAAAAGTTGGGACAAGGGTCCAAGAATGGCCAATTGGGCAACAAATTGGATGAAATCCATTCAATGGGTCAATGAGGACTAATCGGGTCAAGGATGGTCAAATTGGGCCCAATACTCATTTGGGACCCAATGGACCCAATTGAGGTGAGCCTAAGGTAAGGAGGGAATTTAAATTGGGCCATGGGCCCAATGTTTACCCAATAAACCATGAATTGGAATTAATACATGTAATTGGTCAATGGGAAGTAATCGGGTCAAAGATGGTCAATTTGGGTCAAAGAGCCATATGGGACCCAATGGGCAAAGGTAGGTAAGCCCTAAGATAAATGGGTAAGACAAAAATTTAATTGGGCCATGGGCCCAATGGTGATCCAATAAGAGGGATACATTTAATAGAATTTAAATCACCTAAGTTAGGTGATAAATGGACCAAGGTAACATGGCCAATGGGGCCCACCTCCACCTCACCCATTGAGGTGGCGTGTGGACCCAAGAGTAGTGGGGCCGACCACCATGGTTGACTTGGTCAACCATGGGTGGATCTTAGAGGGAATTTAATGAGATTAAATTAAGTGGAAAGTGATTAATTAAATTAACCTAGGGATCAAGTGATCTAAGTTAATTAACTTAATCTAAATTGGTCAAGTGGTCAAAACCATCCCAACAAACACAAACCACTTGAGAAAACACAAATTGAAACCATGGATTAAAGGTGGTGGTTTTACCCCAACCACCACCATTAATGCATGTTGGTTGGTGAAAAAAAATTAATGTTTGAGTGTAGGCTACTCCAACCATCTCCATCTCTAATCCAAACAAGCCATTTCACTCTATCCCTCTCTCCACACACAAGGAACGTCCCCTACCTTGCAAGAAGAAGGAAAAAAAAAAAACCTTAGAAGAAAACTTAGAAGAAAAAGAAGAGAAGAAGAGAAGAAAAGAGGTGGAACCTTGGATTCACCACTTGGAGATCAAGAGCTTCCATCTTCATCATCTTCCCCTCTTCCCCTCTCTCAACCTAACACTGTCTTAGCCAATCCAAGCATGTCCCACCATTGATCAAGCTCATCTAACCGATCAAACAAGGAGAGGAAGAAGAAAGGAGGCCAAGGAAGTCGACGGGAGCATCAAAGACCGGAGGAGTCGTCGGATCGTAAGTATGTTCTAAACAAGAAATTTAATTTTTAGGGTTTTAAATTTTGGAATCCATTTCTTTGGATTGGATGGTGGCCAAACCATCATGGGCCATGGATTTAAAAATCCATCCAATGGTAGGATAATGAATGGATAAGATGGAGGAATGGATTAAGAAAGTGATAAAATAGAAGAATGGTATTTTTAAGTCTTTATTAAGCATAGGAAAAATTGGATCTTAATGGTTTAATGGGCCATAGGGTTCGGTCATGTAGCATGGCCGAACCCCATGGTAAATGTGGGAGGATTTTAATTAGGGTTTGAAGGTTTAAAATGGTGGAGAATGATCTATGATAAAATGGACTTATTGAGTATAGAATGTGATGTTTAGATGGAATGAAAATGATGATGATTTAGTGATTTTAAAATGGATTATTTTTGGGACAAAAAAATTAATGGTTTTATGAAGATCTTAAAGTTGGTGATAAATAGTAATTTTAATGGATGAAAAAGGGTAGAAATTTATGGAGGAAATAATAGTTGCAAATGGATTCCCAAAGTGTATGATATAAGTTTAAATGGACCAAATGAATGATATTATTGATTTTAAAATGGAATTTTTAACAAAGAAAAATCATGGACAAATATTCATAGAACTTTGGTCTTAAATGGTTCTAAGAAAGGTGGGCCATGAACCATGGGTTCGGCCATGGTACATGGCCGAACCCTATGGTAATGGTATGGGATTTTTAGACATGGAAAATAATGTGGAGGAATGGAAATTTGAATAGATGGGTAAGTATGGTATATGGTAATTTTTTTTTATGGAAATGAGGATTTAGATGGATGATTTAATTTTCATTGGAAGTATGGTAAAATGGGTAAATGAAACCAAGAAAAATGGAGAAAGAAACATCATGGGTTCGGCCATGGTGTATGGCCGCACCCATGATGCAATTTTGGATCAATTTTTAGGCTAAGGTTAATGTATGTATCAATGCTTAGGAGTTTGTTTTAAAGAGCCAAAATGAATGAAGATTAGCAATTTTAAATTGGATTATTTTGGGACAAAACTTAGTCTTTAAAATGACATCCATGAAAGTGAGCCATGAACCATAGGTTCGGCCATGGTGTATGGCCGAACCCTATAGTGACGATTTAGTAATTTTTAATGAAGGTAAAAGGAATGGAAAATGATGGAAAGAGATGATAAATTTAAATGGATTTATGAGTAGGTATGTGATGTTTTAAATGGAATGAAAATGGGGACTTGAATGGATAAATTAAATTCATTGGAGATTGGATTAAAGGGAGTAAAATGGACCCAAGGGAATGGAAAGTAGGCACCATGGGTCCGGCCATGGTGTATGGCCGAACCCATGGCCCATTTGGAGGCCATGATATGTGGGCCACACCTTAGGCCAAAATGTGGAATTAGGTGTGGGAGTAAATGTTTTTCAAAATTAAATATTAGGTGGCTGATTTTATGATGCTAGGTCATGATTGAATGGACCTAAGTATGAATGAATCTTGGACTTAGAATGCACATAAATGAATGGATGATGTACCATGGAAGAAGAGTGGCAAAACCGTAATAAGTGGCCACTTTGAAGAACCATGGGTTCGGCCATGGTACATGGCCGAACCCTATGTGGATTAGACATGAAAATCGAATACATTATGAATGATTAAATGAAGCGGATAGTTGCTGCGTTTTAGGCTCGTAAATTGGCCAAAAATGGGATTTATCTATGTGTTTTAACCAATGGATAATGGGCTAAGATAAGGGCTGATTTGTGATAAAATTGTAACATGATTAATGGCCATTAATGGGTCTAATTAGATGGATCAATTATGAACTTAATCATGGACTAATTCGGTAAATGTAATAAGGTATCGGACGTCGCAAACGGTACGCGATCGGCGACCAGATTATCGAGCGAAAAAACGTAACGGAACGCTACACGGTATTCGATAGGATTCCTACCTTTTTGTAAGCGATGGGTATGTGATGCTGTTTTAAATTATTTTGACTTGGCTTATTATGGATTTATGATTTTAATTTATGATTTATGGGATTTGCACTATGATGGGTTTTAACTTATGAATTACATGATGGTATCATGGATTATACTTTAATATTATGCATCATATGACTATGTATGGTATATTGAATATGGTCTATCTATATACTACATAGCATAATGCACCTACATCTCATGCATGGCATGGGCAGAAAAAAAAAAAATAAACAAACCGGAGTCCATGCTCCGTCGGGGCGACCGAGAATCAGACATGGGGATTGCCTGAGGGCTATAACCGGAGTCCATGCTCCGTCGAGGCGACCGAGAATCAGACATGGGGATAGCCTGAGGGCTATAACCGGAGTCCATGCTCCGTCGGGGCGACCGAGAAGCAAACATGGGGAACAGGATATTGTATGATCATACGGATAATGGGTGGGACACATGACATAAGCACCCATGACATAGCATTCATCACATACTTATTTTGTTGTATTTTATGTTATCGGTATATGTGTATCACTAATCCATGTGCTAGCCCTACTCGGAGTCCTACTGGGCGCGTTGACTAACGCCCTACTTCTACCCTAGCTGATGACGCAGGAGGGGCAGGAAGCGGTGGACATACCGGAGGCCAAGCTTAGGAGCTTGGAAAGTGCAGTCCTAGTTTATATTATGTTTACATTTTGGAGATGTAATTTTAAAGTAACTTAGCTTGTCGGGTTGTATAAATTTACGTTTCTTACGATGGTTTTGGACGTTACTTATGGACGATACATTTTGTGATATAATCATGAACATAGGGGCATTTTGGTAAATTCAATGTTGTATCTTCCCTTCTATCTAAAAACCGGTAGGATAGACTCCATTATCATGTTCCGCAATAATCATAATCCACGAGCTTACTTCCTACGCGTGAACCGTTCTCGTGGACTTAGCTCCGCGTACGCGTGGGGTCGGCCAGTTAAGGGTCGGGCTTTAGAAGCTCGGACTTAACTCGCGTCGTGGCGTCCGCGCCCTCTCT
The DNA here is from genome assembly GCA_013350335.1 of Chimonanthus salicifolius. Lineage (NCBI taxonomy): Eukaryota > Viridiplantae > Streptophyta > Magnoliopsida > Laurales > Calycanthaceae > Chimonanthus > Chimonanthus salicifolius. The sequence goes on along the minus strand of JAAGOE010000629.1, from coordinate 60,438 downwards.
CACTCTTCTATTTCAAAAAAAAAATAAAAATAGACTTTGATTTTTGGAAAGCGGGTGAAAAAGGGCCGGGCGTTACACACATGATTTGAGAATTTATTAATGTGAGTTCAAGTACTTGAGTTAGAAAATGAATTCATTTAAGTTGAGTTGAGTTGAGTTGAAATGAGTGGAGTGGGAAGATGGAGGGTTTCCATCTCATGGTGGAAACCCAAGGACACACATTGGAGGTGAATGGATGCAATGGTGAAGACCAAGGGACACCTTGGTTGGTCAATAGTTAAGATGGGGGGGTTTCCATCTTGAATGCACAAGTTGGGAAGGCGGAGGGTTTCATCAAACCCATGGATACACGTTGGGGAGATGGAGGGTTTCCATCTCATGATGGAAACCCAAGGGGTACATGGTTGGAGAGTTTCATCTCATGGGATGAAACCCCAAAGGAAACATTAATGTGGGAGGTGAAAGGTTTTGGTTGTTTCAAAGGGGCATAACCCAAGAGACACCACACCTTTGGCTGATTGGATCTTATTGGAACAAAGAAATTGTGCTCTCAAACTCTCCCTTGGCCGATCCTCTCACTAAGACAAGAAGGACATAGAGATTTCTATCTCAAATCGTCTCCCTCTCACTCTTTAGGCCTATCTCTCACAAGACAAGGAAAAGACTTTAGGTTTTCCATTCTCAAATCCTCTCCCTCTCTCAAATCTCTTCCTTGGTCGAACCACTCTTAGGATTTTCATCTTAATCAAGCACCACTCTTTGGCCGAAGATCAAGGAGGAAAAAAGGAAAGACTAAGGAATGAAAGAAGATCAAGGAGGAGAAAGAAAATACCAAGGAACGAAAGAAGATCGGAGGAGTCGCGGAATCGGTAAGTGGTACTTGTCAAGATGTTATTAAGTAAAAAGAGATTAAAGAGAACATTCCATATAGGTTGGAAATGGTTGGCCAAAATGTTATGGGCCATGGATTCAAAATCCATCCATGGAATGAGATGGAAAAAAGGACAAAACCCTAGATTGTTATGTATAAAGATCATTGAGAACTCAAAAGGGATTGGATGAGGTTCGGCCATGATGTATGGCCGAACCCCATCAAATGATCAAATCACGGACATGTGTATTTAAGATGGGAATTAACAAAATAAGGAACCATGGGTTCGGCCATATTGCATGGCCGAACCCCATGAAGGACTTTTTCATGGACATGGGTGTATGATGAACTCCATGAAAGGTTTTTCATGAATCTAGGTGTATGATGAAGATGACATCTTTATGGACTTAGGTTGTTAAATGATTAACTTATGTGATTGGATGAAAAAATCAAAAGATGGATAGTGATGGACCCATTTTGTGTAAATTAAAACAAGGGTTAAAAAGGGAGTCAAAACCAAAGAGTGAGGTTCGGCCATATTGTATGGCCGAACCCCACAAGTGAGTTTTGGTGGACAGTGGATAGTGGGTAGTGGACAATGGACAGTGGATAGTGGGTAGTGGACAGTGGACAGTGGACAGTGGGTAGTGGACAGTGGATAGTGGGCAGTGGACAACGGGTAACCTACTTATTTTATAAATGAAATATTTATGTGATTTTCCAAATGGTTAAATTAAATTGGAAGGATGAAGGGAATGCTTTAAATCAATTGGATTAATTAAATTGGTTATTTTATGGAATTAAATGGATCATCAAATTGATGTATGTATATGTTAAATGTAATAAGGTAACGGGATTTCACAAATGGTGAACGATCGGTTTGACGCGATCATTGATCGGTTTTTGGACAGAAACACAAGGACCTGTTATTTGGACGTTGGTAGGATTCCTACCTTATTGAAAGCCATGGAATATGTATATATGATGATTTTAATTCATGTTTTGATGAGTTATTTTGGTATCAAATGATATGTTTGAATTATGGAATTTTAAAAGCTATGATGTTTATTATTACATAGCATGTTGGCATTTGCATCTCATGCATGGAGGGATCAAATGTAACCGGAGATCCACGCTCCGTCGGGGTGTCCGTAAAGCATTCGTGGGGGTACCTTGATGTGCATTATCCATCAAGAGGGATGTATGATTGATTTGTAACCGGAGATCCACGCTCCGTCGGGGCGTCTGTAAGGCATTCGTGAGGATACCTTGATGAGGATTTTCCATCAAGAGGATACTATGTGATTGTGATATGGGTGATGGGTGGGACTCATGGCATATGACACCCATGGCATGGCATTGAATCAGCATGATTATGATCTCTATTATCATGCACTGTTTCTGGCTTTTTATCTGTATGATTGGATCTCTATTATCATACACTATTTTGGGATACGATGTTTTACAAGTACGACATGATGTATTATATCTGGATTTTTATACTAACCCATGTGTTCGACCCTACTCGGAGTACCTACTGGGCGCGTTGTCTAACGCCCTACTTCTACCTTAGATGATGACACAGGAAATGGACGGAATGAAGGACGCGATCGGAACCAGGCTTAGGAGCTTGGATAATTTAGTTTCACTTTACTTAAGTTTATTCATGGACAATGTAATTTGAGTAGCTAGTATTTGGGAATGTAATAGCTTAGACTATTTGCTGTGGATCGAATGATGATTAATCTGGATTAAATTAATTTATATTGATTGCCTTCCTTGCTAAGTAAATGTTGTAATCCTATGTTATTTCCGCAATGGGTACTCCGCAAGTTGTAGTATCGCGTGTGAAATATTTTAGTGGACTTGTCCTATTTTTCTTTGGCCTATTCACACATTTAAATCATCATCCTTAATCACATTCAAATCCATAAACTTAGCCACATTAAGTGGTTCATAAAATTAGTTCATGGGTTCAAAATACCCAAATCATCAAGTCCTCCCATGGGGTTTACCTTATGCATTTAAACCACATTGAGTCCATTATCCATTCATGCCCTTTGGAGGCCATAAACATCATTCACATTTCAATCTAACCCATCACAAGTCCCTCCATGTGGGGATTTCATCATACATTATTAACATTCCCCATTTTTTTTTTTTTTTCATAAACATTAAATCCACCACTTGACCACCATTACACCACCATAGGGTTCAGCCATACACCATGGCCGAACCCATGGTTCATGGTCCATTAGTCCATTGGTGCCTTCTTTTATCACAAAGACACTTTACATTTATTCATTAAGCACTTAAAAATCCTACCATTCTCCATACTTCCATTCTTACAAAACCATAACTAAATCCATTAAAAATGTCCAAATTACCTTCCATAACCTCCATTCCTTAAAACCCTAAAAAAAATCATACATTACCTACATCTAATCATTAAGCACTTAAAACCCTAAACCATTCTTTTTGAGGTCATTAAAGTTATCTTCCATCTCCTATGATTCTCTCATTTAAAACCTCTTTACAAAATTCACCACATTCAATTATTTACAACCCTAAAAATTATAAACATTCTCCATGCTTGATTAATACCTAATTACACAATGCACTCAATCCATTTATTTTTCCTTAACCTAACCCAAATTTACCCATTAGGGTTTTGTCCACTTTCCATCCTTCAAATTGATGGATTTAAAATCCATGGCATAAAATCATTTGGCCACCATTAAATTTTCAAAATGAATCCCAAATCTTAAACCCTAAAAATCCAAAATTTCTTGTTTAAGAAAATACTTACAATCTGACGCCTCCTCCGACTTTTGCCACTCCCGTCGGCTTCCTTAGCCTCCTTTCTCCTTCATCTCCTTGTTTGATCGGCTAGGATGCTTGATCAATGGTGAAAACCCTCAAGCTTGGGTTTGGCCATGATAGGGTTTGATTTGAGAGAGAGAAGGGAGGAGAGGATAAAGAGGTGTCTAGCTTCCTTGGCCTTGAGGTGAAGGGCCCAAGCTTAACCCTTTCTTCTCTTCTTCTCTTCTTCTTTTCTTCTCTTCCAAATTTTCCTTCTTCTTTTTTTTTTCTTCCTTAGAGATGAGGAACGGCCATGAGATAGTGGAAGAGATGGAGAGAATGAGATGAGGGTGAAATGGAGAGAATAAGATAAAAACTTATCTTATCTCTTTGGGTTGCTTTAGTTATACTTTACATTAACTCTCCCAACCACCCCACATGAGATATTTCTCATGCTTTAAGACCCAAGACAACTAGCCAACGTTTCCTTTTTTTTTTTTTTTTTGATGCCTTAAGATATTTTTCATACTTTAATGGTTTATGCTTTATGCTTTAAGATTCATGGTGGTGGTTGAGATAAACCACCACCCAACGTTTTTTTTTTTTCTTTGTGTTTACAAATGAGATGGCTTTTGGTCTTTATTTAACCATTTGACCATTTAACCACCTCATTTGATTATTTTAATCATTTAATAAATTAACTAATTACCTTAGGTTAATTAATTCCCACCTAATTTAATTCCATTTCTTAACTTCCCTCTATGTATCCACCCATGGTTGACCAAGTCAACCATGGTGGTCGGCCCCACCAAACCTTGGGTCCACACGCCACCTCACTTGATGAGGTGGAGGTGGATCCCATTGGACCATGTCACCATGGCTTAATTCAAATTAACTTAGGTGATTTAAATCCATTCCATACATTCCAATTGGATCACCATTGGGCCCATGGCCCAATTACATTTTCATCTTACCCATTTACCTTAAAGCTTACATCATCTTGATCCATTGGGTCCCAAATGGGTATTGGGCCCAATTTGACCATCCTTGGCCCATTTGACCATCTTTGACCCTTTAAGTAAACTTAAATCCAATCCATAGTCTATTGGGCCCTATTTGGGCCTTTGTCCATATCTCAATCCATTTACCCTCTATTCCATTAGATTTCCAATTTCCACCATTAAAACAAACAATAACCACATATATTTTGATTTACAAATTCCGGGCCATTACATTAATCATTATTGACCAATTAAATGAATTTCATCCAACCCATGGTCCATTGGACCATACTTGGGCCTTTGCCCAAATTTTGATTCACTTAACATTTATTCCATTAAAATTCTCAATTTCCATCATTAAAATAAATAATAACCACAGATATATTGATTCACAAATTCTGGGCCATTACAATACAATCCTCTTTTGAAATTTTCGTCCCGAAAATTCGAGTGAAGTAGAGCTTCCAATCATCTCATACAAAGACCTCCGGATGAGCGGCACTCATCTCTGACTCTAGTTCCCAGGTGGTTTCCTCATTGCCACGTCGTTCCCATACCACCTTGACGAACTAACTGGCGCCGTTCCCCAGTACCCTTTGTTCGCTCCCGATCATTCTGATCGGCTTCTCCACATACGTCATGTCGCTTTGTACATCGACGTCTGGTACGTTCAACACCTGTGAAGGATCAGGGTTGTACTTCCTCAACACACATGAAACACATCACGTAAAGAGGATAACTGTGGAGGAAGCACCAACTGGTAAGCCACTTCCCCCACCCTCTTCAAGATTGGAAACAGCCCCACAAACCTAGGTGACAGTTTCCCCTTCTTCCCGAATCTCCTGTGTCCCTTCCGTGGTGAGACTTTCAGAAATACTAAGTCTCCACCTCAAACTCAAGGAACCTCCTCCTCTTGTCAGCGTAACTCTTCTGACGGCTCTGTGCAGTGAGTAGGTGTCTCTATCCAACACACTGGCGATCTGCACGGCCTACCACATAAAGCCTCTAATGGAGCCATCTGGAGGCTTGCCTGACAACTATTATTGTAGGAAAAATCCACCAATGGCATGTGATCCTCCCATCCACTTGAAATCCAACATACATGCTCTCAGCATATCCTCTAATACCCGTATTGTTCTCTCCGACTGTCCATCAGTCTGTGGGTGGAATGTTGTGCTGGTTAACACATCGGTCCCCATAGCCGACTGCATGCTCTTAGGCATACTCTGCTAGTGAATTGGCCATCTCTGTCGGACACAACAGTCCAGGGTGCACCATGTAGTCTGATAATGCTTCAGATGTACTGTCGACCCATATTGCGTCGTTGCCCCTTGATGACCTTAGTAGTCCTGTTACAAAGTCCATGGTTACATGCTCCCATTTCCACTCCGGCACTGGTAAGGGTTTGAGTAAACCCGGTGGCTTCCAATGCTCCGCCTTAACCTGCTGACAGTTAGTGTTGTGAGAACAAACTCGGCCAGATCTCTCTTGAGTCTATGCCACCAATAGTGCCTCTTAAGATCATGGTACATCTTAGCGCTGTCCGGATGGGTAGAGAGCTTGGTTTGGTGTGCCTCAACCAACAACTCCCTTCCACAGCTCTTAGGCACCTCCGTCCTACCTTGGAACACAAGACCCTATCCCGATCGTAACTCTCATTCCGATACTACCTCACCTGTAGATATCTTGGTCCAGATCTCCTCCATTTCTGGGTCTACTCGTTGTTCCCGTTCAATTGTGCTAAGTACCTCTTAATTACATCAACATCACTCATGTCGACCTATGAGTTTCATTCTTGCAGAAATTACTCTGTCTCATGCTATCTCTTTCTCTCATGAACCCATTTGCGATCTTTTGTAGACTAATGTATCCTATTACACTTTACCTGCTACCAAGACATTTCCCATACATACCTATTCAACACGTTCTTTCATCTACTCTCTGTGTGAGGTAGCCTGCCAGTACAAGTCTACGCTCAAGTCCTTTGCTGATTCCATTTCAACTAGGTTTCTAGTTGCACTCTCCTGGAACTCCATCGGCTAACTACAGAGTCAGCTAGCTAGACTAACTCGGCAGTCGCCCATAGCTTCCCATTCGAGTTTCACTAGACTTTTATCTTTCCCATTAAACACACCTCCAAAACTTAGCACCTCTTCAATTGCACATAAGTCACTATGTGACTAACCCTTTTGTTCATAATTTCCACGATACCAACACCCGGCATCAATCTAAACCACCATGGGAACCTTCATCCATGGTTAGTAACCATCCATGAATATAACCCTCCTATGGGTATAATCCATTCATGGGCATACTAATACCTTCATAGGACTATTCTGTCTATCATAAGACTCATGGGTCAACGTATGGAACCAAACTGTATCTATTGGGAACTCGACATACCCACCAATGGTCGTCCTTGTCTACCAACAGGGAATAATACAGTAAGTGTAGTGAACATTTATTGTACTAATAACATACGTGAAGGCTGTAGGTACAAGAGAGTAGAATGTTCTCAAATTAAATAATGCATAAGCATGTTAACTACAACTACTGCCATATCTTGAACCACCGAATGATCCATTGTCTCTGGAGAAGAAATTGTAGCATTCAGCTGTCCCGACTCTGTCGGAATAGGTGCCCTTCCTGCCGGGTCATGTGCCCTAGGCCCCTGTGGCTGAGCTGATCGAGCTAGACAACGGCGAGGACCTCTGAAGCGCGAAAATCTATAGTTCTAAGGACACTCTCTTTTAAAATGCCCCTGCTGACCACACTGGAAACAGTAACTTCCAGTAGAGGCTGACCAACGAGAACCTCTGAAGTGCGAAGATTTATCGTTCTGTGGGCACTCTCTTTTGAAATGCCCATGCCGACCACACTGGAAACAGGAACTTCCAGTAGAGGCTGAAGGTCTTCAAAAGTTGGGTCTGAATCTCTTGTGAGGGCTAAAGGTATTTACCCCACTCTGACCTCTTCGGTCCTATGTTTCATTTCCGTTCAAGAGTTGTAAAACACAAGTGACTAGAGCTTGCACTACCTTTCGTAGCTCGGGTGTTATCACTAGAATATTCATGCGATTCTGTGCTTCCTCCTGATGAGGTTGTTGTACCTCTTCTTCTTCCACACATGGGTCTTGTCGGTTTCTTCTCTTTGGAGGCATTTTCCTAAGTCATAAAAAAAATTCATTGGCTTAGTTCCTTCATAAACTCGTAAGTTGCATACTTCCTTAAAAAAAATTCATTCAAACTTCTATCATAATACAAAGGTTGGTAGGGTTATAATAAACCCTTCAAAACAACAAAGTGTACCCCCAACTCTTACAAGATAACCCTCTTTGAATGACCTTCCTTGCTACTCCCCAGCCTAGTCTTCCGTAGAGGACCCTGCATCATCCTCAAACACAAAGGAACTGTCAGGGCCCGACATCGACATGTAACCCAGTACTCCACATGTCAAACAAGGTATTATCCCTAGTCTTCCAATATAAGGACAGTTAGTCCTTTCTTTCCCTTGTCCATGTAGCCCACAAATCGGGCATACCACTTCAAAAGGGTAGGGACAGTATGCGCAGTTGTGTCCAACCTGATTGCACAACTCGTACCTATAATCTGGTCTTATTTCCCCTACCGACTTTCTTATCATCGGAAAGTCTTCCACATTCTCTTCAGGAAGAGATGATAAATCCCTTTCATCTTCCTCGGGAGGTCCCTCCTGAAAGTCCAGGCTAACTGTTTATGCTAGAAGCAGACACCAAATCTATGGGACAGCTAGGGGTTCCCTTATCCCATAATTCTGTATACTCCCCATCACTTGACATATCTACATCATAGAACACAAACAAAATACAAAAATCATCGAGAGCAGTTTCCAATAAAACCAATCTAGGTTTTGGGGAATTTCTTATGTATATCACAATGTATTTTTTGGGGAAAATTTTCCAAATTAGCCCACTCAGTTTTGGGAATAACATCCCTAAGTACCAATGTTTGTTCCATTTGGTGAGAACGGGGAAACTTTCCTACGTTCGATAAACCCATTACTGTTCCATCAATTGGGGAAAAACTAGATTTGTTTTCTCACTTTGAGGGAAATTTTCCTAAATATCACTGTTTTTCTTTCCATTTGGGGGGAAGTTGCCAAATAAGTACACTTGGTGTTCCTTTGTTTCTGGGGGGAGAATCTCTAAACTCCTATTGTTTATTGTGCAACTTAAGGATATTGGGGAGACACATCCTATTTTCGCTACATTTGATAAAGTTATCATTGTTTCATCAATTTGTCGGAAAGATTTCTAAGTGATCACACCTTGTTTTGGGAAAATTTCCTAAGTATCAAAGTATTGTATTTTCATTTTCAGGGAAGATAAGCCTTATCTTGCTATGTTCGATAAATCTAACTTAGAATGAATTTTTCTTCCCTTGCTATCATTCCTTTTCGTCAGACGTTGTTCTCAGACTGAATACTTTAGTTTGAGTCAATCGAAGTAAATTAACCCGGCCCCCTTGCAGCGGACTCTGAAGAGTCGGTCGGTTGGGATTCTTAGCTGGCAGTGAGATATGCAACTGTCTTAATCTTACTTCGAGAGATTCATTCTTCCAAGTTCGCTCTGATATCAACTATAACGCCCGCTTGTTTTCACCGAAAATCAGAGTCTATTTTTCTTTTTTAGGGCGCGGACGTCACGACGCGAGTTAAGTCCGAGCTTCTAAAGCCCGGCCCTTAACTGGCCAACCCTACATGTGCGTGGAACGAAGTCCACGAGGAACAGTTCACACGTATAAGTAAGCTTGCGGAATGTTACATAAAACACGGAATGATAATAGAGGCTAACCTATAAATTTTAGATAGCAGGAAGATTACATTCATCTAACTAATAAAACATCTCAACATCACCGTATCCAAAACAAAACTAGAATATAACAAGTAATTATACAATCCGACAAGCTAAACTATACAAATACACATTTCCCAAAATAAACTTAATTAAAGCAAACAGTCTTCCTCCCCAAGCTCCTAAGCTTGGTTCCCGTCTCGTCCTTCTACTCCGGCATTTCCTGCGTCATCAGCTAGGGTAGAAGTAGGGCATTAGACAAGCGCCCAGTAGGAGTCCGAGTAGGGCTAACACATGGATTAGTGATAACAAAGCATATAGAAAATATTATATCAAAATCATGCCATTTGGTACAATGTAATGCAATGGGTGTTTTATGTCATGAATCTCACCCATCAATCTCATCATCATTGTACAATGCCCCTTTTTCATCCATACATAATGTTCAAAATATAATCCATACCATCATCGTGCCATGACCCTCTTGATGGAAAAACCTCATCAAGATGTGATCCACACTAGGCATCCCCCTTGATGGAAGAACCATCATCAAGATATAATAACACATAGTAACATTCTTGTTTGAATAACCGTATCAACATATCATAGAGCCCATAGTAACCTCCCTGATGAATCAAACACATCAGAATATCCCCATGGTTGTTTATCGGTCGCCCCGACGGAACATGGACTCCGGTTTCATTTCATCCTTCCCCTGTCATATCCCTCCCATGCCATGCATGAGATGTAGATGCCATATACCATGTAATGAATATAATAACAACCATGACATTTAAAAATCCCATCAATCAAACATATAACTTGATTATCAAAAGTAGATCAAGTAAAGCCTCAATAAACACATCATAGCTTTAAAACCCATTTTAAACCAATCATATGCTTACCAGAATAAATCAAGTAAAAACCCCTACATAATACATAATTCAAAACCAATCTTAAAACAACCCATCTAATTTCCAAAATAATTCAAAGAAACCATCACTCAATCCATGGCTTACAAAAAGGTTAGAATCCTAGAGAATACCGACTAGCGTTCTTTCTTCCGTTTCCGTCCGACAGACCCAGTCGCCGATCACGCACCGCTTGCGATGTCCAATACCTTATTACATACACATAATCAGTCCATATTTTAACTATTTCTAAGCCCATTAATCATTTCCAAGTCCACATGAATAATCGGTCACCATTTAGGTTTTGCGGGACCCATTTAATCCATTAACCCCTTTAATTTGTGAGTTTAAAACCAACTAGCCATCCTAGGCTTTATTTAGCCATACATAATGCTATTACTTAGAATCCCTAAACCCATGATCATCTCCCATGGAGTTCTTCATTTTAGCCATTATTTACTATTTTGCCATTACCCCTTCCTCCATGGCTAATCACTCATTCATCCATGCATGATAAAGTCCATACTTGATTCATAGATTTGGATCCATTAATGACCCATCACACATATCTTAAAAATCATTAAAATTAGCCACTTAATTTAACCTAAAGTCCATTAATTTAATCATATACAAACACATTAACCTTAGGCCATAATGATCTACAATTGAGCTATTAAAAATCAACCCTTTAAATTCTCTAACCCTCATTCATTTCTCACATACATAACACCAAACTTAATCCATAAGTTTACCCACAAATGGGTCATGAGTTTGGCCATACACCATGGCCGAACCCATGATGTCTTTATCTTATTTTTATTTGGCCTATTCACATATTTAAATAATCATCCTTAGTCACATTCAAATCCATAAACTTAGCCACATTAAGTGGTTCATAAAATTAGTTCATGGGTTCAAAATACCCAATTCATCAAGTCTTCCCATGGGGTTTACCTTATGCATTTAAACTACATTGAGTCCATTATCCATTCATCCCCTTTGGAGGCCATAAACATCATTCACATTTCAATCTAACCCATCACAAGTCCCTCCATGTGGGGATTTCATCATACATTATTAACATTCCCCATTTATTTTTATTTTTTTCATAAACATTAAATCCACCACTTGACCACCATTACACCACCATAGGATTCGGCCATACACCATGGCCAAACCCATGGTTCATGGTCCATTAGTCCATTGGTGCCCTTTTTTATCACAAAGACACTTTACATTTATTCATTAAGCACATAAAAATCCTACCATTCTCCATACTTCCATTCTTACAAAACCCTAACTAAATCCATTAAAAATGTCCAAATTACCTTCCATAACCTCCATTCCTTAAAACCCTAAAAAAAATCATACATTACCTACATCTAATCATTAAGCACTTAAAACCCTAAACCATTCTTTTTGAGGTCATTAAAATTATCTTCCATCTCCTATGATTCTCTCATTTAAAACCTCTTTACAAAATTCACCACATTCAATTATTTACAACCCTAAAAATTATAAACATTCTCCATGCTTGATTAATACCTAATTACACAATGCACTCAATCCATTTATTTTTCCTTAACCTAACCCAAATTTACCCATTAGGGTTTTGTCCACTTTCCATCCTTCAAATTGATGGATTTAAAATCCATGGCATAAAATCATTTGGCCACCATTAAATTTTCAAAATGAATCCCAAATCTTAAACCCTAAAAATCCAAAATTTCTTGTTTAAGAAAATACTTACAATCCGACGCCTCCTCCGACTTTTGCCACTCCCGTCGGCTTCCTTAGCCTCCTTTCTCCTTCCTCTCCTTGTTTGATCGGCTAGGATGCTTGATCAATGGTGAAAACCCCCAAGCTTGGGTTTGGCCATGATAGGGTTTGATTTGAGAGAGAGAAGGAAGGAGAGGATAAAGAGGTGTCTAACTTCCTTGGCCTTGAGGTGAAGGGCCCAAGCTTAACCCTTTCTTCTCTTCTTCTCTTCTTCTTTTCTTCTCTTCCAAATTTTCCTTCTTCTTTTTTTTTTTCTTCCTTAGAGATGAGGAACGGCCATGAGAGAGTGGAAGAGATGGAGAGAATGAGTTGAGGGTGAAATGGAGAGAATAAGATAAAAACTTATCTTATCTCTTTGGGTTGCATTAGTTATACTTTACATTAACTCTCCCAACCACCCCACATGAGATATTTCTCATGCTTTATGACCCAAGACAACTAGCCAACGTTTCCTTTTTTTTTTTTTTTGATGCCTTAAGATATTTTTCATACTTTAATGGTTTATGCTTTATGCTTTAAGATTCATGGTGGTGGTTGAGATAAACCACCACCCAATGTTTTTTTTTTCTTTGTGTTTACAAATGAGATGGCTTTTGGTCTTTATTTAACCATTTGACCATTTGACCACCTCATTTGATTATTTTAATCATTTAATAAATTAACTAATTACCTTAGGTTAATTAATTCCCACCTAATTTAATTCCATTTCTTAGCTTCCCTCTATGTATCCACCCATGGTTGACCAAGTCAACCATGGTGGTCGGCCCCACCAAACCTTGGGTCCACACGCCACCTCACTTGATGAGGTGGAGGTGGGTCCCATTGGACCATATCACCTTTGCTTAATTCAAATTAACTTAGGTGATTTAAATCCATTCCATACATTCCAATTGGATCACCATTGGGCCCATGGCCCAATTACATTTTCATCTTACCCATTTACCTTAAAGCTTACATCATCTTGATCCATTGGGTCCCAAATGGGTATTGGGCCCAATTTGACCATCCTTGGCCCATTTGACCATCTTTGACCCTTTAAGTAAACTTAAATCCAATCCATAGTCTATTGGGCCCTAGTTGGGCCTTTGTCCATATCTCGATCCATTTACCCTCTATTCCATTAGATTTCCAATTTCCACCATTAAAACAAACAATAACCACATATATTTTGATTTACAAATTCCGGGCCATTACATTAATCTTTATTGACCAATTAAATGAATTTCATCCAACCCATGGTCCATTGGACCATACTTGGGCCTTTGCCCAAATTTTGATTCACTTAACATTTATTTCATTAAAATTCTCAATTTCCATCATTAAAATAAATAATAACAACAGATATACTGATTCACAAATTCCGGGTCATTACAGCAGCTCCACTCACTAGACTCACTCAAATAGGAGTCAAATTTGAATGGTCTGATGTATGCAACCGAAGGTTTGAAGATCTGAAGGAGAAGCTTACGACTGCTCCTATTCTGATTATACTGGAAAGAGGCAAGGGCTATGAAGTATATTGTGATGCTTCAGGAGAATGACTTGGGTGTTCTCTTACTCAAAGTCATCACATAGTGGCTTGTGGTTCAAGGCAGTTGAAAATTCATGAACACCACTTTGCCACACATGATCTGGAGTTAGTTGTAGTGGTCTTCGCTCTCAAAAGCTGGAGACACTATCTGTATGGCGAGAAATTTGAGGCATTTTTAGATCACAAAAGTTTGAAATATTTTTTTTATCAGAAGGAACTCAACATGAGACAACGCAGATGGATGGAGTATTTGCAAGATTATGAGTTTGCACTTCGATATCATCCTGGCAAGGCGAACAAAGTGACGGATGCCCACAGTCGCATGACACATGCAATAGTGGCCAGTTTGATTATGAAGGAATGGGAGACGCTGACAACTATCCGAGAGTTTAATTTGTATATCAAGGACCGTGGAAGTATGTACAATCTGATGGTACGGTCCAGCATGGTTACCAAGATTGAGCAAGAACAGCGGGCAGATCCGGAAGTGGAAGAAATATGGGCTAAGATGTCTACTGGTGAGGTTGTACGGGAATGGGATTTACTACAGGGAAAGGTCTTTTATTTCGAGGCAGGACATATGTGCCTCAAAGCTGCAGAAGAGAGTTATTGATCGAGGCACACCAAACAAAACTCTCTATTCATCCGGGGAGCACCAACATGTACCATGAACTGAAGAGACATTATTGGTGACATGGACTTAAAAGAGATGTGGCAGACTTTTTTGCTCATTGCCTGACTTGTCAGCAAGTCAAGACAGAACATCAGAAACACCAGGATTACTCAAACCCTTACCAGTGCTGGAATGGAAATGGGAACATATTTCCATGGATTTTGTGACAGGGTTGCCAAGGTCATCAAAGGGCAACGATACAATATGGGTTGTGGTAGATCAATTGACCAAGTCTGCACACTTTTTGCCAATCAAGATGACAGATTCATCTGAGACTTTGGGACGACGATATATCAAGGATATCATCAGGCTACATGGTATCCCCAGAACTATTGTGTCCGACAAAGATGGCCGATTCACTGGCAGGGTGTGGCAGAGCATGCAGTCGGCTATGGGGACCAACTTGTTGATCAACACAGTTTTCCATCCACAGACTGACGGCCAGTCAGAGAAGACAATACAAAGATTGGAGGATATGTTGAAGCTTGCATGTTAGACTTCAAGGGTGGTTGGGAAGACCATTTACCACTAGTTGAGTTCTCATGCAACAACAGCTACCAGGCAAGTCTCAAGATGGCTCCATTTGAGGCATTGTACGGTAGACCCTGTAGATCACCAGTGTGTTGGACAGAAGCTGGTGAGCCTGCACTTATTGGACCTGATCTGGTTGTAGAGACCACAGAACAAATTAAGTTGATACGACAACATCTCCTCACTGCACAAAGTCGTCGGAAGAGCTACGCTGACAAGAGAAGGAGGTTCCTTGAGTTTGAAGTAGGAGACTTAGTGTTCATGAAAATCTCGCCACGAAAGGGTCACATGCAATTTGGAAAGAAAGGGAAACTATCACCTAGATTTGTGGGACCCTTTCCAATCCAAAATATAGTGGGGGAAGTGGTGTATCAATTGATACTTCCTCCGCAGTTATCATCACCGCACGATGTATTCCATGTATCCATGTTGAAGAAGTACAATCCTGATCCCTCACATGTGCTGAATGTACAAGACATAGAAGTGCAAAACGACGTGACTTATGTCGAATCGCCTGTCAAAGTGGTGGAGACGGAACAAAGGGTATTACGGAACCTAGCAATTCAATTCGTTAAGGTGGTATGGGACCGACATGGTAATGAGGAAGCCACTTGGGAACTTGAATCGGAAATGAGAGCCACTCATCCTGAGCTATTTATGTAATCTGTTTGAAACCCTACTTCGCTCGATTTTCGGGACGAAATTTTCAAAAGAGGGTAATATTGTAACACTCGGACTTTTCAATGCATAAATATATTGGATTTTGTATATTTAAATTGTTAAATTGGTTGAATTTAAGATTTATAAATGAAATGGACGTTCGATGGGAAAAGGAGTTGGGTCAATAACCCAATTAAGATCCAATGGATCATGGATAGAATTCGATTTGGAAATAATTGCGTGAAGGTGATTAAATGGGTCAATTGCCCAATTGGGACCCAATGGGTCAGAGATGAACTGATTTGAAGGTAAATGGGTAGGATAAATTTAATTGGGTCAACGACCCAATTGAGACCCAATGCATAAATTGTAATAGCCCAAAATTTTAAATCAATATATACTTGGCATTTATTTACTTTAATTTGAATTTTGATGTGATGGAATGCCAAATGGATCAAATTTTGGGACAAAGGCCCAAGAAGGACCCAATGGACCATAGAGTGAATGGAATTCATCGGAAGGGTCAACAATGGTCAAAGTGGGCCCGATCACCATGTGGGACCCAATGGATCAAAATTGGTCCAAACTCTAAGGTAAAGGGGTAGAAAATAATTTGGTTGGGCCGTGGGCCCAATGGTGGGCCAATTAATTTAAAAAGGGTGAATTGGAATTAAACCCTCTAAGTTAGTAATGAAATGAAATGGCATGACCAAGTGGGGCCCACCTCCACCTCACCAAGTGAGGTGGCGTGTGGACCAAGGCAAAGGTGGGGCCAACCATCATGGTTGACTTGGTCAACCATGGATAAATTGAGAGGACTAAGGTGAATTAAGGTGAATTAAATTGATTAAAATTATTGTAAATTATCTAAGTTAAAATTAATGGAATTAAAGTGACATGGCCAGGTGGGGCCCACCTCCACCTCATCAAGTGAGGTGGCGAGTGGGGTAGGTATAGGTGGGGGCCGCCCACCATGGTTGACTTGGTCAACCATGGGTGGATTTCTTAGATAGATAAATTTTATGAAATTAAATTGGATGGAAATTAATTAACCTAAGTGAGGATTTAATTTAATTAACTAGGTTGGTCAATTAGGGTCAACATAGACAAGTCAAAGAGGACAAGTCAATGGTGGTTTCATCTCATTGAAACCACCTAAGAAAAACAAGAAAAATACCATGGACTTGGGTGGTGGTTTCATCCCAACCACCACCACTCCAAATATGGTGACCCATACCCAAATGAGTGGTCAAAGGGGGAAGACCCAAACCACCCCTTTTCAAGCACC
The DNA here is from genome assembly GCA_013350335.1 of Chimonanthus salicifolius. Taxonomy (NCBI): domain Eukaryota; kingdom Viridiplantae; phylum Streptophyta; class Magnoliopsida; order Laurales; family Calycanthaceae; genus Chimonanthus; species Chimonanthus salicifolius. The sequence continues at coordinate 43,560 of JAAGOE010000629.1, read as the reverse complement.
AAAAACCGTTGGCTTGGTGGTGGTTTGGTCTCAACCACCACCACCAAGGTCAAGGGAGCCCATACTTTGGTTGGTGGAGACATAATGGTGGAGTGTAGTTTGGTCAACCAAAATGAGATGTGTTTGATCTCATTTCTCATCTCCTTTCCATCTTTCTCTCTCCCTCTCTCTTCCACTCCCAAAAACCATCCCACACAAAAGAAAATAAGAAGAAGAAGGCTAAGGAGAAAAGAAGAGAAGAAGAGGAGAAAAGAATTGAAGCATCAGTTCACCACCCTAAGATCCAAGGTTGGATCTTGTCTCTCATTACTTTCCCCTCTCCCTCTCAAGCAAAACCCACTCTACCTTAGCCGATCCAAGCATGTTTCACCATTGATCAAGCACACCTTGACCGATCAAGCATCAAGGAGAAGAAGAGAAGAGAAGGCTAAGGAGAGCAAGAGGAGAAGCAAAGAAAGACCGGAGGAGTCGTCGGGTGGTAAGAATTCTTAAAACAAGAGTTTATATATTTCTTTTAAGATAAGTTATGGAATCCATTTCTTAGACTAAATATGGCCAAAAATGTGGTGGGCCATGGATCTAAGATCCATCCAACGGTAGGATAAGAAATGGATGAGATGAAAGAGATGGTTTAAGGAAAAATAAAATGAATGGATTAAGCATGGAAAAAATGGAATTTTTGAGGGATTGATGGACCTTAGGGTTCGGCCATGTAGTATGGCCGAACCCCATGGTAAATGAGTAATGATTTTATTAGGGTTTTGAGAATTAAAATTATGGAGAATGATTAATGACATTGAGGTTTAAATGAGTAAATATTGATGATTTTTTTTTAAGGAATTTTTAAATGAGAAAACCATGGAAGATATAAATGATTTCAAGTGGCCTCAAAAATGATGGAGGTATGAATTTTTTAAGAAATCATGAACCATAGGGTTCGGCCATGCAATGTGGCCGAACCCCATGGTTAGTGATTGTGAATTTTAGGGTTTTAAAGAATGGAAGACATAGAAGGTAACTTGGGGATTTTTAATGGAATTTTAAGTTTCTATTTAAGCATGGAGGACATGGAGTTTAAATAGATGAATGGGCCATAGGGTTCGGCCATGATGGTAAATGAGTGATGATTTTATTAAGGTTTTAAGGTTTAAAATTGTGGAGAATGGTTAATGACATTAAGGTTTTTAAATGATTAAATATGGTTAAATTTTATAAAAGGGGTTTTTGTGATGAAATCCATGGAAGAAGTAAATGGTTTACATGGCCTTGAAAGGCATAGATGGGAATGAGCCATGAACCATGGGTTCGGCCATGGTGAATGGCCGAACCTATGGTGTGACTTAGTGATTTTGATGAAGGTAAAAAGAATGGAAAATTATGGAGAGAGATGATAAATTTAAATGGATTTATGGGTATGGTATGTGATGTTTTAAATGCGATGAAAAATGGGGATTTAAATGGATGATCTAAATTCATTTGAGGAAAGATTAAATAAGGTAAGATGGACCCAAGAAAATGGGAAATAGAAATCATGGGTTCGGCCATGGTGTATGGTCGAACCCATGACCCCTTTTTGTGGGCCACATTTTAGGCCAAATATGGAATGATATATGGGATTAAATGTTTTTCAAAATTAATTAAATAGGTGGCTGATTTTAGATACATGATGTCATGGTTAGGGAATCACAAATGGGCCCAAGCTTATGGGTCAAATATGAATTTGAAATGTGCATGGAAGAGGAGTGGCAAAACCATAATGTGTAGCCACCTTGAAGAACCATGGGTTCGACCATGGTACATGGCCGAACCCTATGTGGTTGGACATGAAAATGGATATATTATGAATGAGTAAATGAAATGTATAATTGCTACGTTTTAGGCTCGTAAATCGGAATATTTAAAATGGGCAAAATGGGAATTATGCATATGGCTAAGCCAATGGGAAATGTGGCTAAGTTAGGGGCTGATTTTGATAAACGTGTAACGTAATTAGGAATCTAAGGTTGTAATCAGTTAGGGATTTAATCATGAAATAAAATACGGACTAATTCGGTAAATGTGTAATAAGGTATCGGGACGTCGCAAAACGGTGCGCGATCAGCGACCGGTTTATCGAACGGAAACGTAACGGGACGCTAAGCAGTATTTGGTAGGATTCCTACCTCTTTGTAAGCCGTGGATATGTGATGGTTATTTTAATCTATTTTGATAATTATGTGATTTGTATTATGATGGGTTTTTTATTTATGAATTATATATTCATACTATGGTTTATATTTTTAATGTTATGCATTATATGGCTATGTATGATATATTAAGTTTATGAGATATATATGTATATTAAATAGCATAATGCACTTACATCTCATGTATGGCATGGGCAGGAAAATAATGAAACCGGAGTCCATGCTGTAATGGCCCAAAATTTTTAAATCAATAAATATGTGAATATTATTTATTTTAATGATGAAAATTGGAAATTGGTGGAATAAATGGTAAATGGGCCAAAATTTGGACAAAGGCCCAAATATGGCCCAATAGACCATGGATTGCATTTTAAAGTCATTTAAGTGGTCAATGATGGCCAATTGGGCCATGGGTGGTCAAATTGGGTCAAATACCCATTTGGGACCCAATGGGTCAAGATGGTTAAGCTCTAAGGTAAATGGGTAAGATGGAAATGTAATTGGGCCATGGGCCCAATGATGATCCAATTGGTTGTAGTGGGCTTAATAAAATTTAAATCACCTAAGTTATTTGGACTTAAACCAAGGTGATGTGGCCAAGTGGGACCCACCTCCACCTCATCAAGTGAGGTGGCGTGTGGGCCAAGGTTTGGTGGGACCGGCCACCATGGTTGATTTGGTCAACCATGGGTGGAGTAATGGAATTAGGTTAAGTACAAATGGATTAACCTAAGGTAATTATCTAATTAATTAAATAATTAAATTATTTAAAATGGTGGTTAAAAGTGATCAAAGTGGGGCCAAGAGGTGAAGACCCACCTCATTCCAACCTCAAATATGAAACACATTGGGCTTGGTGGTGGTTTAGATAACCACCACCATAAAGCAATTTAAATATCTCAAAAATATCTTAAGGTTGGTGAATGTAATTAATGTAAAGTAAAAAAATGGGGATAAGCCTCATCTTTTCCTTTCTTTCTCTCTTTTCATTCTCATTTCAATCCTTCACTCTCTTATGGCCGTCCCACACTAGGAAGGAGAAGAGAAGAAGGAAATTAAGGAAAGGAAGCTAAGAAGAGAAGGAGAGAAAAAAGAAGTAGAATTTTAAGGAAAATCACCCTAAGATCAAGGTGATCATCCCCCCTCTCATCATCTCTCCCTCTCCCTCTCTCAATTTAAACCCTACCTTGGCCGATCCTAAGGTTGGGGGTTGCCACCATGGATCAAGAATCTTGACCTACCAAAGATCAAGAGGAAGGAGAGAGGAGGCTAAGGAAACCGACGGGAGTGCCGAAAGTCGGAGGAGACGACGGATTGTAAGTATTCCTTAGACAAGAAAATTTGGATTTTTAGGGTTTCAGAATTGGAATTTATTTTTGTGAATTTAATGGTGGTTACATAAGTTTATGCCATGGATTTTAAATCCATCAAATGGAAGGAATGGAAAGTGGGCAAAAACCCTAATGGAGAAAAATTAGGATTAAGAAAAATAAAAAGGGATTATGGACATTATATGATTAATGTGATTAAACATAGAGGTACATGCACTTTTTTGGAGTTAAGAGCCATAGGGTTCAGCCATGTAGCATGGCCGAACCCCATGGTAAGTAATGTATGTTTTTTTACGGTTTTGAGAAAATGGAAGATGGAGAAAACCCTAAATGGGTGAATTAGGAGTAGGGAAAAGAAATAAATAAGTGATTATGTGCATTGGGTAATTTATGAATTAAGTATGGAAGTGGATGATTGGAAGAAAAATCATGGGCCATAGGGTTCGGCCATGTAGCATGGCCGAACCCCATGGTGAGTGATTAGCTAATTGATTTAATTGGTTAAGGTTTTGATAAATGGAAGACAATGAGGGTAGCAAATGAAAATTAGGATTTTAAATGGGTGAATGTAGGTGTCTGGAGCAATGAATGGTGGATCATGAACCATGGGTTCGGCCATGGTAAATGGCCGAAACCTATGGTGGTGTAATGGTGATCAAATGATGGGTTTAAGGGATGCAAAAGAGGGATTAATGTATTAATGAGTTTAGGGTTTTGAATGAGTAATGTTGTGGCCTTAAGAGGCATAGAAAAATACTGGAGCATGAACCATGGGTTCGGCCACGGTGTATGGCCGAACACTATGGTCATGTATTACAAATTTTAAAGGGATTTAAAAAGGGTGGAAAATGGGAAGATTCAATGGGTTAAGTATGTTTGAAACCATGAAAAGATGAGGGGGAATGTTATTAGTTTTGATGGGCTCAAGAGATGAAACAAATGTTGATCAAATGAATGATCTAAATAAATGATAAAATTCCCATATAGAGGGATTTGTGATAAATTAAAATGTGAGCAATGGACCCAAGGAAAAAAAAAATGAGATAAGGACACCATGGGTTCGACCATGTTGTATGGCCGAACCCATGACCCATTTGTGGGTAAACTTATGGATAAATTTGGTATGATGTATGTGAGAAAGGAATGAGGATTAGAGTGTTTAAGTGGCTAATTTTTAGTGTTGTTAGTTGTAATGGAAGTGTGATTAAGTAATGATAAGTCAAGTGTATGGTTTAGGTTCTCTCAATGGAGGGACTTATGATGAATTTAATGTGTAACCAAAGACCAAGGACAATGGAGATTTGGTTAAATTTAAAAGGCTGAATTTTAATGACTCAATTGTAGATCATTATGGCCTAAGGTTAATGTGTTTGTACATGTTTAAAGTAATGGACTTTAGGTTAAATTAAGTGGCTGACTTTATTGATTTTAAGATATGGGTGATGGGTCATTAATGGATCCAAATCTATGAATCATCTATGGACTTAATCATGCATGGATGAATGAGTGATTAACCATGGAGAAGAGGTAGCGGCAAAACCGTAAATAATGGCTAAAATGAAGAACTCCATGGGAGATGATCATGGGTTTAGGGATTCTAAGTAATAGCATTATGTAGGGTAAAATGAAGCCTGGGAGGCTGATTTTACACTCATGTAATTAAAATGTGGATTGATTAATGTGTAATAATGTACTGGACATCGCAAGCGGTACGCATGTCGGTAGCTGGACTGTCGGACGGAAACGAAAGAAAGAACGCTAGTCGGTATTTGGTAGGATTCTAACTTTTTTGTAAGCCATGGATGGAGTGATGGTTTCTTTGAATTACTTTGAAAATTATATGGTTTGGTTAAGATTGGTTTTGAATTATGTATTATGTAGGGGCTTTCATTTGATTTATTCTGGTAAGTATATGATTGGTTTATAAATGGGTTTTAAAGCTATGATGTGATTATTGAGGCTTTTCTTGATCTCTTTTTGATAATCAAGTTATATGTTTTATGGATGGGATTTTTAAATGTCATGGTTTGTTATTATATTCATTACATGGCATATGACATCTACATCTCATGCATGACATGGGAGGGATATGACAAGGGAAGGATGTAATGAACCCGGAGTCCATGCTCCGTCGGGGCGACCGATAAACAGACATGGAGATATTTTAATGTATTTGATTTATCAGGGATGTTGTATGTAATTATGATACCTTGATGATGTTCTTCCATCAAGGGGGACGATTTGTGATTGGTTATATCGGGACGAGGTATTGCCGTCCAGGGGGATGATTTGTGATTGGTTATATCTGGACGAGGTTTTGCCGTCCAGGGGGGATGATTTGGGATTGTGTATATTTTAACGAGGCCGTGCCGTCAAGAGGGATATGATATTATATGGTTTGGATGATGGGTGGGATGCATAACATAGACACCCATGACATGGCATTTACTTTATAGTTTCATTACATGATGGTTTATCAGCTTGCATTGGGTTATTATCTGTATGCTGTTATTACTAATCCATGTGCTAGCCCTACTCGGAGTTGCAAGGGCCCGGAATTTTTAAATTAATAAAAATGTGGATATAAGTTAATTTAATGATGAAAATTGGGAAATTGGTGAGATAAAAGGTAATGGGCCAAAATTTGGACAAAGGCCAAAATGTGGCCCAACAGACTATGGTTTGGATTTAAACTTATTTAAATGGGTCAAGAATGGTCAAATTGGGTCAAATACCCATTTGGGACCCAATGGGTCAAGATGGTTATGCTCTAAGGTAAATGGGCTAGATGGAAATGTAATTGGGCCATAGGCCCAATGGTAATCCACTTAGAGTGAATTCAATGATTTTAAATCACCTAGGTTATTTGGAAGTAAACCAAGGTAATGTGGCCAAGTGGGACCCACCTTCACCTCATCAAGTGAGGTGGCGTGTGGGCCAATGATTGGTGGGGCCGGCCACCATGGTGGACTTGGTCAACCATGGGTGGAATAATGGGAATTAGGTTAAATACAAATGAATTAACCTAAGGTAATTATCAAATTAATTAAGTAATTAATTTATTAAATTGGTGGCCAAATGGGGTTAAAATTGGTCAAATGAGACCAAGTTACCCCACCTCAAAATTTACACACGTTGGGCTTGGTGGTGGTTTAGATGACCACCACCATAAAGCAAAGAAAAGATCTTAAAAATATCTCATAAGGTTGGTGAAACCAATTAATGTAAAGTAAAAGTCTTTAAGTCACCAAATGAGATAAGTTTTGTTGGTCCTCCCATTCTCATTTTCTTTTCACAAACTCCACCTCTCCCACTCTCCCATGGTCGTCCCCTACATCCAAGTGAAGGAGAGAAAGAGAGCTAAGGAAAAGAGAAGAGAAGGAGAGAAGAAAAAAGTGGAAATTGGAGGGAAATCACTCTAAGGTTAGGGTTTAACATCTCTCCTCTCATGATTTTTCCCTCTCTCTCTCTCACAAACCCTACCATGGCCGATTCTAGGGTTGGGTATTGCCACCATTAATCAAGAGTCTTGACCTATCAAAGATCAAGAGGAAGGAGAGAGGAGGCTAAGGAGACCGACAGGAGCGGCGGAAATCGGAGGAGACGTCAGATTGTGAGTATTTCTTAAACAAGAAATTTTGGATGTTTAGGGTCTAAGAATTGGAATTTATTTTTGTAGAATTTAATGGTTGTTACATAAATGTGTGTCATGGATGTTAAACCCATCAAATGAGAGGGTGGAAGATGGAGGAAACCCTAAATGGGTAAATTAGGGTTAGGGAAAGAAAATGAATAAATGGGTTATGTGCATTATGTAAATTATGAGATTAAGCATAGAATGGGATGATTGGAAGAAAAATTATTGGCCATAGGGTTCGGCCATGTAGCATGGCCGAACCCCATGGTGGGTGATTAGCCATTTGATGTAAAATGGTTAGGGTTAATGAATGGAAGATAATGAAGGTGGCTAATGGATTTTTGGGTTGTAAATGAATGAATGTGGATGAGTATTAAAATGGTTTTATGATGAAAAATGCAATGGTATTTTATGGCATTAAGAAGGCATAAAAGAGAAGGAATTGTGAACCATGGGTTCGGCCATGGTGCATGGCCGAACCCTAGGTTGTTATGTGTGAAATTAGCTAGGGTTTTAGGGTTTAGAAAGCCATGGAAAATGGGAACATGGGTGGATTTAATATTTTGGGTGAATATAGGTATTATGGAGCAATGAATGATGAATCATGAACCATGGGTTCGGCCATGGTATATGGCCAAACCCTATGGTGATGAAATGATGATTAAATGGTGGGTTTAAAGAATAATGTGTTGATGAATTTTGGGTTTCAAATGAACAAAAGTAATGATTCAAATGGGGCTAAGAATATGATTTAGATGATGATGTAAACCTCTCATGGGAAGACTTGTGATAGATTTAAACTGTGCCAAAAGATTCAAGGAAAATGGGGAACAAGACATCATGGGTTCGGCCATGGTGTGTGGCCGAACCCATGACCCATTTTGTAGGTCATTGTATGAGCTAAGATTGGGTCCATGTTTGTGTTTAGATGATGGAGAATCTTATTAAATGAGATGGCTGATTATGTTTCATGTTGAGTCATGATTAGTGAATCCTTAATGGATCTAAGTTATGGATGAATTTTAGACTTAAAACATACATGAATAGAGGAGATATTAAACCATGGAAGTTTAGTGGCATAACCGTAATTATGGGCCACAATGAAGAACCATGGCCGAACTCCATGTATGTTGGACATGAACTTGGGTGCATTAAGATGACCTTATGAATGATTAAATTAAGCTTGGGGTTGATGCATTTTAGTTTCATAAATTAGAATGCTTAAAGGGCTAAAATTTGGAATTATCATGTGTGTAAATCAATGGAAATGAGGCTAAGTTTGTAACGCCCCGCCCTTTTTCACCCGTTTTACGAAAATCAGAATCTATTTTTTTTTTTTTTTTTTTTAGAAGAGTGAGAGAGGACGCGGACGCCACGACGCGAGTTAAGTTCGAGCTTCTAAAGCCCGACCCTTAACTGGCCAACCCCACGCGTGCGCGGAACTAAGTCCACGAGAATGATTTACGCGTGGGAAGTAAGCTCGCGGATTATAGTTATTGCGGAACATGGTAATAGAGTCTATCCTACCGGTTTTTAGATAGAAGGGAAGATATAACATTGAATTTACCAAAATGCCCCTACGTTCATGATTGTATCACAAAATGCATCATCCATAAGTAACGTCCAAACCATCGCAGGAAATGTAAAATTATACAACCCGATAAGCTAAGCTACTTTAAAATTACATCACCAAAATGTAAAATATAATATAAACTAAGACTGCGCTTTCCAAGCTCCTAAGCTTGGCCTCCGGTATGTCCACCGCTTCCTGCCTCTCCTGCGTCATCAGCTAGGATAGAAGTAGGGCGTTAGTCAACGCGCCCAGTAGGACTCCGAGTAGGGCTAGCACATGGATTAGTGATATACACATATCGATAACATAAAATACAACAAAATAAGTATGTGATGAATGCTATGTCATGGGTGCTTATGTCATGTGTCCCACCCATTATCCGTATGATCATACAATATCTTATTCCCCATGTTTGCTTCTCGGTCGCCCCGACGGAGCATGGACTCCGGTTTGTTTATTTTTTTTTTCCGCCCGTGCCATGCATGAGATGTAGTGCATTATGCTATGTGATAGATATATGTAATCCATATACTCAACATATCATACATAGCCATATAATGCATAATATTAAAATATAATCCATATGATTCATAACTTAAAACTCATCATAAGATAAATCATAATCATAAATCTATCATAAACCAGATCAAAATAATTTAAAACACTATCACATATCCATCGCTTACAAAGAGGTAGGAATCCTACCGAATACCGTGTCGCATTCCGTTATGCTTCCTGTTCGATAGTCCGGTCGCCGATCGCGTACCGTTTGCGACGCCCGATACCTTATTACATTTACCGAATTAGTCCATACATCGTCTACGATTAAGTCCCTAACTTAGCCCATTATCCATTGGTTCTAGACTCATAAATAGATCCAATTTTGGCCCAAATTTAAAATTCCGATTTGCGAGCCTAAAACGCAACAACTAATCGCTTTACTTAATCATTCATAATATTTCCATTTTCATGTCCAACCCCCATAGGGTTTGGCCATGTACCATGGTCAAACCCATGGTCCTTCAATGTGGCCACAAATTACGGTTTTGCCACTCTCCTTCCATGGTAAATCATCCATTCATTTATGTGCATTCTAAGTCCAAGATTCATTCATACTTAGGTCCATTCAATCATGACCTTACATCATAAAATCAGCCACCTAATATTTAATTTTGAAAAATAATTACTCCCACACCTAATTCCACATTTTGGCCTAAGGTGTGGCCCACATATCATTTTTATAAATCCATCAAAATCTAGTATTCTTCTACATTATTTTCCATTTATTAAAGCCACTAATCACTACCCTAAGGTTCACCTTTATGGATACCATTTTCAAAGACTAAGTTTTGTCCCAAAATAATCCAATTTAAAATCATAAAACTTTAATCATTTTGGCCCTTTAAATCAAACTCCTAAACATTGATACATGCATTTAACCTTAGCCTAAAATTGATCAAAATTTGGGTCATGGGTTCGGCCATACACCATGGCCGAACCCATGATGTTTCTTTCCCCATTTTTTCTTGGTTTCAATTACCCATTTAAACATACCTCCAATCATCCATTTCAATCACTATCTTATTCCATTTAAACATCACATATGATACTTGTAACATCCATTTAAATTTCATCATTAACTTAACTTAAGTTCCATTCCATTTAAGCACATATATAACATACTTAGCCCATGAATGACCTAAAGACATGGGTCATGGGTTCGGCCATACACCATGGCCGAACCCATGATGTCTTTCCCTCATTTTATCTTGGATTTTTAATTACATTTAAAATCCACTTCTACCACTCATCATTTCCTCATTACCTCCATAATTCAAAATTATTTATTCCACCACTTCCATCTTTCTATTCTTATAAAAATAATTAACCATCACCATAGTTCCATAAAAAAAATCCTAACACATCATGGATTTCATCATAAAACTTTTTCCAAAAATTTGCCTACATTTAACCCTTGAAACCCTAACCATTCTCCATCATTTTCAAACCTTAACATCTTAATAAATTCATCACCATTTACCATGGGGTTCGGCCATGCTACATGGCCGAACCCTAAGGTCCATCCAATCCATCAAAATTTCCATTTTCCTATGCTTAATAAAGACTTAAAAATTCTATTTAGAAATTCCATTCTTCCATTTCTTAATCCATTCCTCCATTTTTATCCATTTCTTATCTTATCTTTTGATGGATCTTAGATCCATGGCCCACCACGTTTTTGGCCACATTTAGTCTAAGAAATGGATTTTATATTCCTAAAATAAAATCTTGTTTAAAGAAATCTTACCGCCCGACGACTCCTCCGGTCTTTGTCGCTCCCGTCAACCTCTTTGGCCTCCTTTCTTCTTCCTCTCCTTGTTTGATCGGCTAGATGAGCTTGATCAATGGTGGGACATGCTTGGATTGGCTAAGATAGGGTTAGGTTGAGAGGGAAAGAGTATGGAAATGAGGGAGAAAATTCTTCAAGGATCTTGATCTTGGGGTGGCCCAAGACTTAATCTTTTCCTTCTCTTTTCTTCTTCTTTCTTTCTAAGTTTTTCTTCTAAGCTTTGTTCTCTTTTCCTTCGTGCAAGGGACGTTTTTTGAGAGTGCAAGAGAGAGAGGGAGAGAGAGAGATGGAAAGGAGATGAGAAATGAGATCAAACACATCTCATTTTGGTTGACCAAACTACACTCTACCATTATGGCTCCACCAACCAAAGTATGGCCTCCCTTGACCTTGGTGGTGGTGGTTGAGACCAACCACCACCAAGCCAATGATTTTGGTGTTTGTACATGGGTGGTTTGAGTCTTCCAACCTTGACCATTTGACCCACTCATGGCTAGGTATGGGTCACCATGTTTGGAGTGGTGGTGGTTGGGATAAAACCACCACCCTAAGTCCATGGTAATTTTGTGTTTTTTCTTAGGTGGTTTGTGTTTCTTAGAGTGGTTTTGGTCTAGATAAAACCATCATTTGACTTCTTCCATTGACCCAAAGTTGACCAATCTAATTAGTTTAATTAATTGGATCCTTTAGGTTAATTAATTCTTATCTAATTTAATTTCATTAATTTCTCTAAGAAATCCACCCATGGTTGACCAAGTCAACCATGGTGGACGGCCCCCACCTATACCTACCCCACCCGCCACCTCACCTGATGAGGTGGAGGTGGGCCCCACTTGGCCATGTTATTGATTTTAACTTAAATCCTTTTTCCAATAATTTTAATCAATTTAATTCACCTTAGTCCACCTTAGTCCTCTCAATTTATCCATGGTTGACCAAGTCAACCATGATGGTTGGTCCCACTTTCTCCTTGGTCCACACGCCACCTCAATGGGTGAGGTGGAGGTGGGCCCCATTTGGCCATATCACTTAATCTTGATACATCTTAACTTAGATAATTTTATAATTATCCAATCCATTTAATTTATCTTAATTGGATTACCATTGGGCCCATGGCCCAATTATATTTTGTCTTTCCATTTATTTTAGGGCTTATCTACTTTGGCCCATTGGGTCCCCTTTGGCCTTTGACCCAAATTGACCATCTTTGACCCGATTACTTACCATTGACCAATTACATGTATCAATTCCAATTCAAGGTTTATTGGGTAACCATTGGGCCCATGGCCCAATTAGGTTCCCTCCTTTTCCACTTACCTTAGGATTTGAACCGGTTTTGATCCATTGGGCCCCACATGGCTATCGGGCCCACTTGACCATCATTGACCCGCTTGGTTCTCATTGACTCATTAAATGGATTTCATCCAATCCATGGCCCAATTGGGCCATCCTTGGGCCATTGTCCCAAAATTTGGTCCATTTGGCATTTTATTACATCAAACTTCAATTTAAAATGAATAAATGCCAATATATATATTTTATCGAAAATTCGGGTTATTACAAAGTTAAGGGCTGATTTTTAATGATCTTGTAACGTGGTTAGGGATCATTAATGGACCTAGGTTGTGGATCAATTTTTGGACTTAATCATTCATGGATAAATGGGTGATTAACCATGGAAAATGAGGTAGTGGCAAAACCGTAATTAAATGCCAAATTCAAGAATTCCATGGAGATTGATCATGGAATGAGGGGCTCTAATGAAATAACCTTATAAGTGGTTGATCAAGCCTAGGGTGGCCTAATTTTAAGACTTATGGGAGTAAAAGGTTTAATAGATGACATGGGACCGGACTCACAAAACCTAAATAGTGACCGGTTTTTCATATGGGCTTAGAAATGGTTAAAACATGGACTAATGATAAATGTGTAATAAGGTACTAGACATCGCAGGCGGTGCGCGATCGGCGACCGGGTTTATTGAACGGAAAACGTAAAAGGACGCAAATCGGTATTCGGTAGGATTCCTACATTTTTGTAAGCCATGGATTGGGTGATGTTTTCTTTAATTTATTTTGGAAAGCATGTGGTTGTCTTTAAGATGAGTTTTGGATTATGCATCTTGTGATGTTTTCCTTTAAATTATTTTGGAAATTATGTGAATGCTTATGATGGGTTTGGATTAAATATTGTGGGATGGTTTCCCTTTGAGTTGGTAATCTTGTAATTGTTTTAAGATGGGTTTTATTACTATTGAATTTCATATATTACATGGCATATGGCATCTACATCTCATGCATGGCATGGGAGGCATATGACAGGGGAAGGATGAAATGAAACCGGAGTCCATGCTCCGTCGGGGCGACCGATAAACAGCATGGGGACATTTCACATATGTATTATTATACCTTGATGAGGCTTTGCCATCAAGGGGGGACTCTTGTAATTATGATACCTTGATGATGGTTTTTCCATCAAGGGGGGATGCCTAGTGTGGACCGCATCTTGATGAGGTTTTTCCATCAAGAGGGTCATAGCACGATGATGGTATGGATTTTATTTGGGACACTATGGATGGTTGAAAAAGGGACATTGTAGAATGAGAATGAGATTGATGGGTGGAATTCATGACATAGAACACCCATTGCATGACATTGCCCAAAGTGCATGGTTTTTCTATAATATTATCTGCATGCTGTTATTACTAATCCATGTGCTAGCCCTACTCGGAGTCCTACTGGACGCGTGTTCTAACGCCCTACTTCTACCCTAGCTGACGATGCAGGAGATGGCGGAACGGAAGAACAGGACGGGAGTCAAGCTTAGGAGCTTGGGAAGGCGGACTAATTATTTTGTTTAAGTTTATTTTGGGAAAATGTGTATTTGTATAATTTAGCTTGTCGAAAATGTAATAACTTAGATGTCTTGCTATGTTTTATAAATTATTTTGGACAGTACAGTATGAGGGCATTTTAGTAATTTAATGGATATCTCTTCCCTGCTATCTGAAAATTGGTAGAATAGTGTCTATTATCATCTGCATTGATTTTTATGTGTTGCGAGCTTTCTTTCTACATGTGAACCATACTCGTGGATTTATGTTCCACGCACGCGTAGGGTTGGCCAGTTAAGGGCCGGGCTTTAGAAGCTCGGACTTAACTCGCGTTGGGACGTCCGCGCCCTTTGTCACTTTTCCTTTTAAAAAAAAAAAATTAGACTCTGATATTTCGGTGAAAAAGGGCAGGCGTTACAGGAGTCCTACTGGGCGCGTTGTCTAACGCCCTACTTCTACCCTAGCTGATGACACAGGAGGTGGCGAAGCGGAAGGAAGAGACGGGAGCCAAGCTAAGGAGCTTGGAAAAGCGTGCTAGATAGTTACTAATGTTTATTTTGGATAATGTAATTTGCAGTAGTTTAGCTTGTCGAAAATGTAATAAATTAGATTACTTGCTATGTTTTGGGATTATATTATGGACATTATGATTTTGAGGTATTGTAGTAATTTAAATGGATGTTATCTTCCCTGCGATCTCAAATTTGTAGGATAGTCCTTATTGTTAATTCTGCATATAGTTGTATTATTCCTTGATGCTTGCTGTCTACGTGTGAACTGTTCTCCGTGGACTTCGTTCCACGTACACGTGGGGTTGGCCAGTTAAGGGCCGGGCTTTAGAAGCTCGGACTTAACTCGCGTCGTGACGTCCGCGCCCTTTGTCACTCTTTATTAAAAAAAAAAAATGACTCTGATTTTAGGTGAAAAGGGGCAGGTGTTACACATGCTCCATCTGGGCGACCGAGAAGCAAACATAGGGATAGCCCGAAGGGCTATAACCGGAGTCCATGCTCCGTCGGGGCGACCGAGAATCAGACATGGGGATAGCTCTTATGCTATAACCGGAGTCCATGCTCCGTCGGGGCGACCGAGAAGGAAACATGGGGACACTTTGACGAGGCTTTGCCGTCAAGGGGGACACGATAGTTTATGATGATACGGTGGATGGGTGGGACACATGACATAGGTACCCATGGCATGGCATTCATCATATGTTTATTATATTATTATCGGTATGCATGTTATCACTAACCCATGTGCTAGCCCTACTCGGAGTCCTACTGGGCGCGTTGACTAACGCCCTACTTCTACCCTAGCTGATGACGCAGGAGATGGCGGAAACGGTGGACACGCCTGGAGTTAAGCTTAGGAGCTTGGGAAGCGAATATCTAGTTTTATTTAAATTTCATTTTGGAGATGTAATTTAAAGTAGCTTAGCTCGTCGGACTGTATAATTTATATTTCTTGCTATGGTTTGGACTGCATTATGGATAATATCATTTTGAGACATAATTATGAACATAGGGGTATCTTAGTAATTTAGTGATGTATCTTCCCTTCTATCTAAAACTGGTAGGATAGTCTCTATTATAATGTTCTGCATATAATTACATTCCGCGAGCTTACTTTCTACGCGTAAACTGTTCTCGTGGACTTCGTTCCGCGCACGCGTAAGGTTGGCCAGTTGAGGGCCGGGCTTTAGAAGCTCGGACTCAACTCGCGTCGTGACGTCCGCGCCCTTTGTCACTCTTCATTTCAAAAAAAAAAAAATATATATATATATATATAGACTCTGATTTCGGTGAAGAGGGGGCGGGCGTTACATAAATCCACTTCATTAAGTGAGGTGGAATGTAAGTGACATGCCCAGGGTGGGACCTAAATACAATAAGGTGCATGGTTGGCTAGGGCATGGTTGACCTGGTCAACCATGAGTGAACTCAAGTGAGTTCAAATTAAAATTGAGTACAAGTCTTGAGTTTAAAAGAATTAAAAATGCTTGAGTTCAATTGAGTTGAGTTAACTTGAGTTGGGAAATGAGTTCAAATAATTTAAGTGAGTTGAACTGAGTTGAATGGAAGTTAAGGAGACTCCTTAATGAGTTAAGTGGGAGATGGAGAGTTTCCATCTCAATGGATGGAACTCCATGCACACGTTGGAAGACCAAGGGTCTTCTTGGTTTGGCCAAGAGACTCTTTGGTCAGATACAAGTCATAAAGAGAGGAAGAGAGAGGGATTGGGAAGGTATACAAGGGAGAACACTCCACCCCTTGGCTGAGTTTTATCCTTGGAACAAAAAGATCTCTCATCTTCTTCTCTCTCTCTCTCTCTCCATCTCTACACCTAGAGGATCAGTGAAGTACCAAGGAAGGAAAAGAACTAAGGAGGAATTCAAAGCAAAAAGAAACAAAGGAGACGGGAAAGAAGGTAAAGTTCTATGTTTCATAGAATTAGATTAAGATTAAAGGAAACCGTAGTTTTGGTCTCGTTATGGCCGAACCTATGGGTTCCAAATTTGGTTGAAAGGATTGGCTAAACCGTTGTAAGCCATGAAAATGGATATCCATTTGAGAAATATATAAGAATTGGAAACCAACAACCAAGGGATTCAATGTATAATTATGTTTAATGGCTTAAGATAGGAATAGATTATGAAAAGACTCTATCTTTGGCTAGAGGATAGAGTGAACTCATTGAGAGTGAGATAAATGGTTTTATTTATGTTTAAAAATGATAAGGAATGGATTCCATGAAGAATGGTCTAGCCAAGGAATCAAACAAAGGAGACCGATAAATAGTCAGTCGACTGAATCTGGGGATTCAGTCGACTGAACTAGTATTGGACGAATCAGAATATAGTTTCTGGGAGTTTCAGCCGACTGAATCTGGGATTCAGTCAACTGAACAGGTGTGGCTGAAGACAAAAAACCATTTCTTGGAGTTTCAGCCGACTGAATCTTGTGATTCAGTCGACTGAAAGGAGACGTAACAAATAAGTAAAAGGATCAGGCGTGTTTCAGCCGATTGACTCTGTGATTCAATCGACTGAATGATTACTTATCAAACAAGGAAACCATTGGTTTAGGATTCAGTAGACTGAATCATGGATTCAGTCGGCTGAATCTGTACTGGACGAACACACAGTTAATCTGATCCAAAGTCAGTCGACTGAATCTGTGATTTAGTTGACTGAAAGAGGGTTGACCAAGAATAGAAAGGGTTTGACTCAGAGTCAGCCGACTGAATCTGTGATTCAGTTGACTGAAAGGTAGCGAGTCAAGGAAAAAACAGTACTGAGTCGGATTTCAGCCGACTGAATATTGTATTCAGTCAACTGAAAGTTTGTGGTAAGGCAGAGAATAGTGACTTGACGTGTTTCAGTCGACTGAATCAGGGATTCAATCGATTGAAATGAAAAGCTTAAATTTTAAATAATATTCTAGAGGTTTCAGTATATCTGGAAGGATGTAAGGGATGATGGGAATTGAATAGATAATCAAATTGACATATGTGTTTGATTGAATTCATTAAGGTAAAGAGTTTTCGCAAAAAGGGTTTGTGTTTCTATTTCGACGTGATCGTCGTACTGAATCTTCACAAAACAGCAAGGATATTACTGGGATTGGTAGGATTCCTACCTTATTGAAATGCATAAGGATCTCTATATGTATATGTTTCTGGTTTTGATTTACAAACATGATGAGTTATTTTGGTTAAATGAATGGCATAAGTTATATGAACTGTTTTCAATGTTATTATGTATTTTGATACGAAATGACATTTGTGCATCCATAATCTCATGCATGGCATGGGAGGGAATATATGGGGCAGCAAGCCAAGTTATGAGTTGTCCAGACATGACTTGGGGCTTGAGACTAGCTTATGTAAAGCTATGTGAACCATTGATATGTTGGCTTTGTCCGGGATTGCTAGATAGGGGTTGTAACACCCTGGAATTTCAAAGTTATCAGTTTATGTGAAAATATTCATATTTACGGAATTGCCATTGTGATAAAAATTGATTGGAATTTAAATGGGTCAATGGCTCAATCGAGACCCAAAGGATGATAGTTGGTTTACAAAACAAATAAATGGGTAAGATAAATTTAAACGGGTCAAGAATCATATTTGGGTCAGATTTTGATAAATGGGTCAAAATGGCTAGATGGGACCCAATGGGTCGTGTGAATGGCATGATTAACCATGGATTGAGTTCAAGCTTAGTAAATTTAAGTTTATTAATTACTTGAGTTTGGTTTGAGTTGAAATGAATGGTTGGTTTAGTTAAGTTGAATTTATTAGTTAAGTTAAATTAAATGAGTGACTTAGGTTGGGTGAGTTGAATGAATATGTATTTTTAATGTAAGTGAATGAAGTGTGTGAATGGGAGGAGAAGTGGTTTAAATTCCAACTTTGAGCAAGAAAAACGTTGGTGCATGGGGAGAAATTACCATGCATGTAACCCCCATTTAGGTGATGAATAAAATGGGAGTTACATTTTGAATGGGAGTTACTTCTTGAAAACACAAAGGTTGCTAGGGACGTTGGCTGCATGCATGAGCAATTTCATGCATGTAACGGCTACCATGGAGATATGAGAATGATGGCTTTGAGAGTTACAAATGTATGAATGAAGGAGAATGAAGCACATGGGAGTTTCATTTGGTTGCATGGAAATTATGGCCTATGCATGACACTCCAAAGATGGAGACAATTGGAGTTGCCGTTTCATGGAGTTACAAAAGGGGTCCTTGACTTTTCAAATTCAAAAAGGTTAGATTACACGTTGGAAAGGGCATGAGGGTTTATTCCATGCTTAAGTATTCAAAGAGACAACCAATGGAGGGAGGATGAAGCCCATGGGAGTTTCATTTACATGTGAAACTCCCACATGCAAAATTAATGCAAAATGGATAGTGTGAGGAATGCACACAGCAAAACCGTTGGGAACCCTTGGTGTTTCATTTCATAGATGAAACCCCAAGGAACTTAAAGGATTCTAATTATGGAGAGATGAGTTACACAAGGGCTGAATTAACCTTGGACTGTTTTTTTGATCAAGCAAAGGATTTTCACTCTCTCTATCTCTCTATCTCTCTTGGACGTCCTCTATCTTTCTAAAAACTAAGAGCAGTAGCTGGTTGTTAATCAGTCCTTGGTTTGATTCCTTTTCATCAAGACAAGTTCAGCAAAAAGAGAAGGAACAAGCGGGAGTAAAGATCAAGTGGAGGAGTCGCGGAAACGGTAGGTGTTCGATAAACTATGTTGTTTAATTAAGAAATATGATCCGGCTATTGGATGGCTGAATCTAACAAGTGTTAAATGTTGGTTAGAAGTACAAGAATGAGATCAAAAGATGGACCATAGGGTTCGGCCCATTGGATGGCCAAACCCCATGGAAATGATGGATTTGTTTAGATGGTTTTTGGAAATTAAAACCATACAAATTTGGGACTGTTTTTAGATGATTTTAAGTATGTGTTTTAAAAAGGTTAAAACATAAATAAGGAAGTTTGTTTTGGACAAAAATGAATGATCAAGAAGTTCAAAACCAAAGGTCATAGGGTTCGGCCACCATGGAGGGCCGAACCCCATGCAAATAATGGTATTGTTTTGATGTATTTGGAACAAATAAACCATGAAGTGATGGACTGTTTTGGGTTGTTATTTTAAGAAGTAAATACATGTTTTACAATGGTTAAAAAAAACATGGATTAGGGTGCTGGTTTCAGACCTAAGATGAAGGACTAAATGTTCAAAATTAATCTCATGGTGTTCGGCCAATATACATGGCCGAACCCTATGAAATTGGGCTAATTTTGGAGGATTGTTTTGAAGGTTAAAAACCTGATTTAAATATACAGTTATTACCTAGTTAATTAAGGTTTAAAAACAGTGAATGTAATCATTGGGTTCAGCCATGATAGAGGGCTGAACCCCATGTAAAACGGTGTGGGTTTTCATGTTGAGAACCCCATGGAAACCATGGAAACCATGAAAATCCATGGACTGTTTTGTAGAATAATTGGGTTAAGTTTATGATGAACATTAGGTATTATTTATATGCTTTGATTTAAGAATAATATATGTTGTTTATGGAGTTAGTATGGGTAGGTAATCGGCCAATATGAATGATGGAAATTGAGAATAAAATCACATTGGTGAGGTTCGGCCATGTGTATGGCCGAACCCCACTAATGATAATGGTGGGACATAATTGTTGGTTTATATGAGGATATGGAGGGTTAAAGAAGGATCAAATTAGGTGATGAGGTTCAGCCATGTGTATGGCTGAACCCCACTAAAGATGGTTTTATGTATGGTGATGAAAGTTAGTTAATTTAGAGCAAAGGTTGGTCTCAATGGCACAATTGTAATTATGGCTGAAATGATCAAAAATAAAATGATCATATGATGGGATAAATGGGCTAAAACCAAAGTGGTAAGGTTCAGCCATAATGTATGGCCGAACCCTACTAAGGTTCGTTTAGAAGTTTGGGTAATTAGATAGGTTTTAATTAAATAAATGAATGACCAATGTTTTAATGGATGAGGTTCGGCTATGGCTTTGGCCGAACCCCATTAGGTGATTCTTGGAACATAAAGCTTTGCTGGAAATTAGGTGGATAAATGATTAAGTTGCTGCCATGTGCATAGGGTATTCGGATTTTTAGAACGGTGAGCGAGACGTGATCGGAAGACGGTCCAAAGGAAGGATCGAACAAAGTAAACTACAGTAGGTTTCCTACCTTGTTGTAACCACACAACTTATTCGCTGTTTTATGTTTATTTGAATAAGTATTTGAATCAAATGTTATATTTACAAATGGCATGTTTGCATAGACATCTCATGCATAGCATGGGATGATGGGGAAGTAAACGGAGGCCACACTCCGTCGGGGCGTCCGAAAGACCATTGTGGGGTACCTTGATGATGAGAATCCCATCAGGAGGAATCCGGAGGCCACACTCCGTCGGGGCGTCCGAAAGACCACTGTGGGTTACCTTGACGATGAGAATCCCGTCAAGTGATGGCTATGTTGAATGGTGATGGGTGGGACTCATTACATGTTCATTTCATACATAGCATATTTTTACAGAATTTTGTCACACATGTATAACTATTATCCTATTTGCATGCTTTTGACTAACCATGTGGTAGCCCTATTCGGAAACACTACTGGGCGCGTTGATCTAACGCCCTATCTATATCTTTAGTGGATGATGCAGGGAAAGGAAAGAACGTGGTTGGAGAAGAGGACCAAGTACGAAAACTTGGGCGATTTGAATGATTGCAATGGACTATGAATGGATTATTTATGGACTTGTTAGTTGATTTATTTGGAACAATGTAATTTGTTAAATTAGATGTTGGCATGTAATAAGTAGTTAAGTAGTTGCTATGGTTGGATTTATTTGAATGGTTTGGAATGAATAGTAGACTAAGGTTATATAATAATATTGGAAAATAAATAAGGTACTTTGCTATCTAAAAATGGAAATTGGATTAATCATAGGTTCTATTATAACCTCAGTTAGATCTAGACTAAGATAATTCCGTAAGATATATATATACCATGTGCGGATCAGTTTTATGGACTTAGTTCATACGCACATGGGCTTGGCCAGTTAAGGGTCGGATTTAGAGATCCGAACTTAACTCGCGTCGTGACATTCCGCCCCGATCACTTAATGATTAATATTATAAAAAATAAAAATAAAAAAAAAATAAACTCTGAAAATTAGAGTGAAAAGGGCGGGGTGTTACAGTTGGTATCAGAGCGAAACGGGAAGTTGAATCTTCCGAAGTAAGATTAAGACGGTTTCATGTCTCACTGACGGATAAGAATCCCAACTGACCGACTCTTTGGAGACCGCTGACTGGGGGCCGGATTAATTTACTTCGTGGACTCAGACTGAACAAATCAAACTGAGAACAACAGTGAAAGATAGCAAAAGTACATTATTATAATTCATCTATCAAACGTAGCAAAAATAGGATATACATTCCCCAATACTCCCCAATTGAGAAAAGAAAAACAAACATAGGGAATTTAGAGACTCTCCCCTCAAAAACAAATAAAAAAATCAAGTTTGCTTATTTGGAAATCTCCCCAAAATTGTGAAAAATACAAACTGTACGAGGAAAGTAAGTCAATAATGTTTTTATGACTTAGGGAAATGGCTCCAAAGAGAAGGATCCCTCAGAATCAAAAAGGGAAGGAAAAAGTGTTGCAAATCACGCAACATGAAAAAGTGTTACCACAACACGAAAAATCTGTGCATGAGAAGGAGCCGTCTATACATGAGAAAGAGGTAACCCAACCTGATGAGGAGCAACATGTTCATGAAAAGTCTCACAATGGGGAAGAATCACAGCACTCATGGAGGGAAGAAAAGGG
Organism: Chimonanthus salicifolius; assembly: GCA_013350335.1. Taxonomy (NCBI): domain Eukaryota; kingdom Viridiplantae; phylum Streptophyta; class Magnoliopsida; order Laurales; family Calycanthaceae; genus Chimonanthus; species Chimonanthus salicifolius. The sequence goes on along the minus strand of JAAGOE010000629.1, from coordinate 21,248 downwards.
GAGTGAGAATGCATCACAGAAGGAGGGAGAAGGGAACAGTGGTGTACATATACCACATGTGCCACCTGAACTTCAGGGATTAGTCCAAACAGTGGTAACCTCAGTACTCCAGCAACATATGAATGGGAGTGAAAGTTCCAGGGATGCCAGTGACCGGAGTATGGCACGAGAATTTCAACAACAGCGTCCTCCCTACTTCAAAGGGAAGGAAGGGGCTGTCGGAGCCGAGCACTGGCTAAAGAAGATCACTCAGATCTTAAAGTTACTTAAGATCTCGAGTCATGCTGACAGGATTTTACTGGCTACATCACAATTGATAGAAGATGCCGGTAAATGGTGGGAGGTGGTGGAGAAGCAGAGGGAACTCATACCAGCTAGGGAGAGGACGGCCATGACATGGAATGAGTTTTCAGCAACCTTTCTGGAACATTACTTTCCGGAGGAGGAGAAGGAGCGACAGACGGAACTTTTTCTGTCCTTGGTACAGGGCTCTATGACGGTGGCAGAGTATCACCGTGAATTTCTCAGTTTATCCATTTATGCATTCTATATGGTGGACACAGAACTTCGCAAGGCAAGGAAGTTTGAGAGGGGTCTACGGCCAAACATCAGAGCCAAAGTGACCATATTTAAGTGCACCACATTGGCTGAGGTGGTCAGCAAGGCCACAATAGCAGAACAGGAGTTGAATGCAATAGTACGGTTTGACAATCGTCGAGCTCCAAGTGGGAGGGGTGGGTTTCAGCCCAACAAGAGGTTCCGTCCGAACTTCAGTAGACCCTCACCATCTACTGGGTCCGCGGGGAGCTTTCGTCCCAACCAGCCCTCCCCATCTGCATCAGTCACCCAGTCATTCAAAGGGGTGAACAACTGTTTCCACTGTAATCAGCCGGGTCACTTCAAGAGAGACTGTCCAAAGCTCAATAGGCTCTCATATTCCAGAGGATCTTTCCGTCCACCAGCTAGGCCAGCTAACTCCCGAGGAGGCAGGACATATAATCAGGCGGGACGGGCACCTACTCCTACCGGATCTGGACGACTATTTGCTCTGGAACCTCCTGAGGATGTGGATCATTCTGTGATTCAAGGTATGGCCGTTGTCAATAGTTCTTATGCTTATGCATTGTTTGATTCTGGAGCATCGCACTCTTTTATATCTGCATCCTTTATAACTGCTACTGGAACACTAGTACAAAAGCTGTCCACCACACTCACAGTAGTATCCCCTGTCGGAGACACGTCTTTGGGACTCATATGCACGGCCATAAATACAGAACTCGCTGGACTCAGATTTGAGTTCAATTATTTGGTACTCGACATGACTGAGTACGATATTATATTTGGCATGGACTGGTTGGCTAGTTATGAAGCCAATATTGATTGTTATCGCCGAAGAGTGACATTTTGGTCACCCGAGGGAAGACAGTATATAGTTCGTGCCGACAAGCAAAGCAGATTGCAGGAAGGGTTGCATCACTTGGTGTTGAACAATATTGTCATCAACAAAGCACCAGTTACTGAACTTCCAGCAATTGTGAAAGAATTTGTTGATGTCTTTCCAAAAGAACTTCCTGGTATACCGCCTATGAGGGAGCTCAATTTTGAGATCAAGCTATATTTTGGTACCTCACCAGTGTCTCTACCCCATTATCGAATGGCACCAGCAGAAATGTCCGAGTTGAAGAAGCAGCTTGATGAATTACTCAGACTGGGTTGCATTCGGAACAGCACATCGTCATGGGGAGCTCCAGTGTTGTTCGTGAAAAAGAAGGATGGTTCACTTAGAATGTGTGTAGACTACCGGAAGTTAAATCAGCTAACTGTCCGGAACAAGTATCCTCTACCCAGGATCGATGATTTATTCGATCAGTTGAGGGGATCCAGTTATTTTTCTAAAATTGATCTGATGTCCGGTTATCATCAAATCCGGGTCAAGGAGGAAGACATTGAGAAAACAGCTTTCAGAACACGGTATGGACTATTTGAATTTGTAGTCATGCCATTTGGGCTTACCAACGCACCAGCTGTGTTTATGGACTTAATGAACAGAATATTTCGTCCATATTTGGATCGGTTTGTTATAGTGTTCATTGACGATATCCTGATCTATTCCAAGAGTCAGGAGGATCATGCTGAGCATCTTCGAATAGTATTGAACACCTTGAGACAGAACCAGCTGTATGCCAAAGCAAGCAAATGCGAATTTTGGCTACCTGAGGTCAAATTCTTAGGGCATGTTATAACAGCAGATGGTATAGCCGTTGATCCGGCTAAGGTGGCAGCAGTAAGTGAGTGGAAAGCACCAAAGAATGTCACCGAAATCCGTAGTTTTCTGGGTTTGGCTGGATATTATAGGAAGTTTATCATGGACTTCTCCAAAATTGCATCCCCATTGACTCGACTCACACAGAAAGGAGTCAAATATGAATGGTCAGAGTTGTGCAATCAGAGATTTGAGGAGCTGAAAGAGAGACTTACAACTGCTCCTATTCTAGTTTTGCCGGAAAGAGGCAAAGGTTATGAAGTACAATGTGATGCATCAGGAGAGGGACTGGGATGTTCACTCATGCAACGTAATCGGGTGGTGGCATATGGTTCAAGACAACTAAAGATACATGAACGCCTCTACCCCACACATGATCTGGAATTAGCTGCGGTGGTCTTTGCTCTCAAAAGCTGGAGACACTATCTATATGGGGAGAAGTTTGAAGTATTTTCAGATCACAAGAGCTTGAAGTATTTATTTGATCAGAAAGAGCTCAACCTGAGGCAGCGCAGATGGATGGAATATCTGGCGGACTATGAATTTGCACTCCGATATCATCCGGGAAAGGCCAACAAAGTGGCGGATGCTCTCAGCCGCATGTCTCATGCATCAGTGGCATGTTTGATCAGGACTGAATGGGAGATGTTGAATTCCATTCGTGAGTTTAATCTATACATCACAAACCATGGGAGTATGTACAATTTGATCATACGATCCAACATGGCTACAAAGATTGAACAGGAGCAACGAACAGATCCGGAAATGGCTGAGACATGGGCCAAGATGTCTAATGGCGAGGTTGTACCGGATTGGGAATTACGACCAGGACAGGGTCTTATGTTCCGGGGTAGAATTTATGTGCCAAGAAGCTGCAGAAAAGAATTATTGATAGAGGCACATCAGAGCAAGTTGTCCATTCATCCGGGTAGCACAAAAATGTATCATGATTTAAAAAGACATTATTGGTGGCATGGACTCAAGAAGGATGTTGCAGACTATGTGGCTCATTGTTTAACTTGTCAGCAGGTTAAGACGGAACATCAGAAGCCACCAGGGTTACTCAAGCCCTTAGCAGTGCCGGAATGGAAATGGGAGCACATTTCCATGGACTTTGTGACGGGGTTGCCGAGGTCATCGAAAGGCAATGACGCTATATGGGTTGTGGTAGACTGATTGACTAAGTCCGCGCATTTTATTCCTATCAAGATGACGGATTCATCAGAGACATTGGGTCGGAGATATATCAAAGATATCATCAGATTACATGGTATTCCACAGACTATAGTGTCTGATAGAGATGGCCGATTCACCGGCAGGGTATGGCAGAGCATGCAGTCGGCCATGGGAACCGATTTACTTATTAGCACAGCATTCCATCCACAGACCGATGGACAATCGGAAAGAACAATACAAACGTTGGAGGACATGTTGAGGGCGTGCATGCTAGACTTCAAAGGTGGATGGGAGGATCATTTGCCATTGGTGGAATTTTCTTATAACAATAGCTACCAGGCAAGCCTCCAGATGGCACCATTCGAAGCTTTGTATGGTAGACCATGCAGGTCACCAGTGTGCTGGACCGAGGTCGGCGAACCTGCACTGATAGGACCTGAGTTGGTTGCAGAAACTACTGCACAGATCCAGTTGATACGTCAACATTTGTTGACCGCACAGAGTCGGCAAAAGAGTTATGCGGATAAAAGGAGGAGGTTTCTCGAATTTGAAGTGGGAGACATGGTATTCTTGAAGGTCTCGCCACGAAAAGGGCACATGAGATTTGGGAAGAAAGGAAAATTGTCGCCAAGATATGTGGGACCGTTTTCAATTATCAGAAGGATGGGAGATGTAGCCTATCAGTTGGCACTTCCTTCGCAATTGGCGTCTCTACATGATGTATTCCATGTGTCGATGCTGAGGAAGTACAACCCTGATCCGTCTCATGTTTTGAATGTGCAAGATATAGATGTGCAAAGCGACGTCACTTATATCGAGAAGCCGGTCGGAATATTGGAGAGTGAGCAAAGGGTGTTGCGTAACCGAGCGATTCAGTTCGTCAAGGTGGTATGGGATCGACATGGTGTTGAGGAAGCCACTTGGGAATTAGAATCGGAGATGAGAACATCTCACCCTGAATTGTTTGTGTGATTTACTTTGAAATCCTACTTCGTTCGATTTTCGGGACGAAAATTATAAAAAGATTATTGTATTGTAACACCCTGGAATTTCAAAGTTATCAGTTTATGTGAAAATATTCATATTTACGGAATTGCCATTGTGATAAAAATTGATTGGAATTTAAATGGGTCAATGGCTCAATCGAGACCCAAAGGATGATAGTTGGTTTACAAAACAAATAAATGGGTAAGATAAATTTAAACGGGTCAAGAATCATATTTGGGTCAGATTTTGATAAATGGGTCAAAATGGCTAGATGGGACCCAATGGGTCGTGTGAATGGCATGATTAACCATGGATTGAGTTCAAGCTTAGTAAATTTAAGTTTATTAATTACTTGAGTTTGGTTTGAGTTGAAATGAATGGTTGGTTTAGTTAAGTTGAATTTATTAGTTAAGTTAAATTAAATGAGTGACTTAGGTTGGGTGAGTTGAATGAATATGTATTTTTAATGTAAGTGAGTGAAGTGTGTGAATGGGAGGAGAAGTGGTTTAAATTCCAACTTTGAGCAAGAAAAACGTTGGTGCATGGGGAGAAATTACCATGCATGTAACCCCCATTTAGGTGATGAATAAAATGGGAGTTACATTTTGAATGGGAGTTACTTCTTGAAAACACAAAGGTTGCTAGGGACGTTGGCTGCATGCATGAGCAATTTCATGCATGTAACGGCTACCATGGAGATATGAGAATGATGGCTTTGAGAGTTACAAATGTATGAATGAAGGAGAATGAAGCACATGGGAGTTTCATTTGGTTGCATGGAAATTATGGCCTATGCATGACACTCCAAAGATGGAGACAATTGGAGTTGCCGTTTCATGGAGTTACAAAAGGGGTCCTTGACTTTTCAAATTCAAAAAGGTTAGATTACACGTTGGAAAGGGCATGAGGGTTTATTCCATGCTTAAGTATTCAAAGAGACAACCAATGGAGGGAGGATGAAGCCCATGGGAGTTTCATTTACATGTGAAACTCCCACATGCAAAATTAATGCAAAATGGATAGTGTGAGGAATGCACACAGCAAAACCGTTGGGAACCCTTGGTGTATGAAACCCCAAGGAACTTAAAGAATTCTAATTATGGAGAGATGAGTTACACAAGGGCTGAATTAACCTTGGACTGTTTTTTTGATCAAGCAAAGGATTTTCACTCTCTCTATCTCTCTATCTCTCTTGGACGTCCTCTATCTTTCTAAAAACTAAGAGCAGTAGCTGGTTGTTAATCAGTCCTTGGTTTGATTCCTTTTCATCAAGACAAGTTCAGCAAAAAGAGAAGGAACAAGCGGGAGTAAAGATCAAGTGGAGGAGTCGCGGAAACGGTAGGTGTTCGATAAACTATGTTGTTTAATTAAGAAATATGATCCGGCTATTGGATGGCTGAATCTAACAAGTGTTAAATGTTGGTTAGAAGTACAAGAATGAGATCAAAAGATGGACCATAGGGTTCGGCCCATTGGATGGCCAAACCCCATGGAAATGATGGATTTGTTTAGATGGTTTTTGGAAATTAAAACCATACAAATTTGGGACTGTTTTTAGATGATTTTAAGTATGTGTTTTAAAAAGGTTAAAACATAAATAAGGAAGTTTGTTTTGGACAAAAATGAATGATCAAGAAGTTCAAAACCAAAGGTCATAGGGTTCGGCCACCATGGAGGGCCGAACCCCATGCAAATAATGGTATTGTTTTGATGTATTTGGAACAAATAAACCATGAAGTGATGGACTGTTTTGGGTTGTTATTTTAAGAAGTAAATACATGTTTTACAATGGTTAAAAAAAACATGGATTAGGGTGCTGGTTTCAGACCTAAGATGAAGGACTAAATGTTCAAAATTAATCTCATGGTGTTCGGCCAATATACATGGCCGAACCCTATGAAATTGGGCTAATTTTGGAGGATTGTTTTGAAGGTTAAAAACCTGATTTAAATATACAGTTATTACCTAGTTAATTAAGGTTTAAAAACAGTGAATGTAATCATTGGGTTCAGCCATGATAGAGGGCTGAACCCCATGTAAAACGGTGTGGGTTTTCATGTTGAGAACCCCATGGAAACCATGGAAACCATGAAAATCCATGGACTGTTTTGTAGAATAATTGGGTTAAGTTTATGATGAACATTAGGTATTATTTATATGCTTTGATTTAAGAATAATATATGTTGTTTATGGAGTTAGTATGGGTAGGTAATCGGCCAATATGAATGATGGAAATTGAGAATAAAATCACATTGGTGAGGTTCGGCCATGTGTATGGCCGAACCCCACTAATGATAATGGTGGGACATAATTGTTGGTTTATATGAGGATATGGAGGGTTAAAGAAGGATCAAATTAGGTGATGAGGTTCAGCCATGTGTACGGCTGAACCCCACTAAAGATGGTTTTATGTATGGTGATGAAAGTTAGTTAATTTAGAGCAAAGGTTGGTCTCAATGGCACAATTGTAATTATGGCTGAAATGATCAAAAATAAAATGATCATATGATGGGATAAATGGGCTAAAACCAAAGTGGTAAGGTTCAGCCATAATGTATGGCCGAACCCTACTAAGGTTCGTTTAGAAGTTTGGGTAATTAGATAGGTTTTAATTAAATAAATGAATGACCAATGTTTTAATGGATGAGGTTCGGCTATGGCTTTGGCCGAACCCCATTAGGTGATTCTTGGAACATAAAGCTTTGCTGGAAATTAGGTGGATAAATGATTAAGTTGCTGCCATGTGCATAGGGTATTCGGATTTTTAGAACGGTGAGCGAGACGTGATCGGAAGACGGTCCAAAGGAAGGATCGAACAAAGTAAACTACAGTAGGTTTCCTACCTTGTTGTAACCACACAACTTATTCGCTGTTTTATGTTTATTTGAATAAGTATTTGAATCAAATGTTATATTTACAAATGGCATGTTTGCATAGACATCTCATGCATAGCATGGGATGATGGGGAAGTAACCGGAGGCCACACTCCGTCGGGGCGTCCGAAAGACCATTGTGGGGTACCTTGATGATGAGAATCCCATCAGGAGGAATCCGGAGGCCACACTCCGTCGGGGCGTCCGAAAGACCACTGTGGGTTACCTTGACGATGAGAATCCCGTCAAGTGATGGCTATGTTGAATGGTGATGGGTGGGACTCATTACATGTTCATTTCATACATAGCATATTTTTACAGAATTTTGTCACACATGTATAACTATTATCCTATTTGCATGCTTTTGACTAACCATGTGGTAGCCCTATTCGGAAACACTACTGGGCGCGTTGATCTAACACCCTATCTATATCTTTAGTGGATGATGCAGGGAAAGGAAAGAACGTGGTTGGAGAAGAGGACCAAGTACGAAAACTTGGGCGATTTGAATGATTGCAATGGACTATGAATGGATTATTTATGGACTTGTTAGTTGATTTATTTGGAACAATGTAATTTGTTAAATTAGATGTTGGCATGTAATAAGTAGTTAAGTAGTTGCTATGGTTGGATTTATTTGAATGGTTTGGAATGAATAGTAGACTAAGGTTATATAATAATATTGGAAAATAAATAAGGTACTTTGCTATCTAAAAATGGAAATTGGATTAATCATAGGTTCTATTATAACCTCAGTTAGATCTAGACTAAGATAATTCCGTAAGATATATATATACCATGTGCGGATCAGTTTTATGGACTTAGTTCATACGCACATGGGCTTGGCCAGTTAAGGGTCGGATTTAGAGATCCGAACTTAACTCGCGTCGTGACATTCCGCCCCGATCACTTAATGATTAATATTATAAAAATAAAAAATAAAAAAAAAATAAACTCTGAAAATTAGAGTGAAAAGGGCGGGGTGTTACAGGGGTACGGCGTAATATGGGCCAAAGAGCTCCGGGGTAACTAGTCCAAAAACCCTACGCAGAGGGAGGAGTCCACGCTCCATCTGTAATTCCGATAAACACACGTGGGGAGGTATAACAGTGACCTGGTGGTGCTGTCACAAAACACTGCGGACGTAAATGGCCAAGGGAACACCTTGATATGGTTTCATTATATCAAGGAAAATGTATTTATGATTTGTATGGTGTTGATATGGAGATTGGGTGGGGGATCATTGGCATATGACACACATGACAAGACACATACATTTGCATGATTTGGATATGTTCATCATGCGCTATTTTTGGTACTATGATATGTTTACAATTTTGATATGATGTATTTATTCTGATTTTTATATTGATCCTATGTGTATAACCCTACTTGGAATTCCTACTGGGCTCGTTGACTAACGCCCTAGTTCTACCCTTTAGATGATGGAACAGGGAATGGAAAGACAATGGACGTGAAAGAAGCCAAGCTTAGAAGCTTGGGCAGATTATGCTTACTTTATTTTATTGATTTTGGAACAATGTATTTGAGATGATTGGCATTTTGGGATTGTAATAACTTAGTTTATTTTGCTATGGTTTGTTGATGATTTTGGATATTTAAACTTAGGTTAATCTAATAGTGATTTGCTTCCTTGCTTATTAATATCATGGTTATGGATAGTATTCCATTCATATAATATTTCCGCAGTTAATCGTAAGCGTGTGAACTGTTTTATTGGACTTGGTCCACGCACATGTATTGTTGGCCAGTTAAGGGTCGGGTTTGAAGCCTGGACTTAGCTTGCGTCGTGACGTTCCTGCGCTCTCTCACTCCTTATTTAAAAAAAAAAAGATACTCTGATTTTTGGCGAGTGAAAAAGGGCGGGGCGTTACAGTATGCATAGGATCAATATAAAATCAAGATAGAAACATCTCATTATATTTGTAAAAATATCTCATAGGCAGAAACACAATGCATGATATCCAAAACATAATCATGCTTACTTATGCATCATGCCATGGGTGTCAATGCCAAATGATCACTCACCCAATTCCATATCCAACCACATCATATATAGATAGTTCCCTTGATAAATTACCATATCAAGGTGTTCCTTGGCCAATTACGTCCGCAGTGATTTGTGACAGCACCACCAGGTCACTGTTATACCTCCCCACATATGTTAATCGGAATTACCGATGGAGTGTGGACTCCTCCCTCTGCGCAGGGTTTCAGGACTGTTTACCCAGGAGCTCTTTGGCCCAGACTACGTCGTACCCATTCCTAGCAATCCCGGACAAGGCCAAAATATCAATAGTTCACATAGTTTCATACAAACTAGTCTCAAGCCCCAAGTCATGTCCGGACAGCTCATAACTTGGCTTGCTGTCCCATGTATTCCCTCCCATGCCATGCATGAGATAATGTATACAAGTATGCCATTTCATTTCAAATCACATGTTATCATTGAAAATCAGTTGATGAAACTTATACCATTTGAATAACCGAAATAAACATCATATTGAAATAAACACCAGTATCATATATAATCCATAGTGTCTCAATAAGGTAGGAATCCTACCAACGTCTGATTACTGACCTTTTCTTGTTTCGCAATAACAACACTAACGCCCGCGTGAAAACGAATCGAACCTCGTTACCTTAACAAAATCAACCACATTTATATTAATTTAATTATCCATTTAATTTCATCACCCTTTACATCCCTCTGGATAAACAGAGATGTCTGGAAACTTAACCAAAAATTAAACTTTTCAATTCAGTCGACTGAATCAAGGATTCAATCAACTGAATCATGCCCAGTTACTGTTCTCTGTCTTACCCGCAGACTTTCAGTTGATTGAATACAATATTCAGTCGGCTGAAACCCAACTAAGTACTGTATATATTTGACCCGTAACCCTTCAATCGGCTGAATCATGGATTCAGTCGGCCGACTTTTGGTCAAACCCTTCTGTGTTCTCTGTCAATGTCCTTTCAGTCGATTAAATCGCAGATTCAGTCAGCTGACTTTGGATCAGATCATCTGTGTGTTTGGCCAGCATACATTCAGGCGACTGAGTCAAAGATTCAGTCTGTTGAATTATCAACCAACTCTTTACATGTTCGATAAGCATATCTTCAGTCGACTGAATCATAGATTCAGTCGGCTGAAACACACCAGATCACTTTACTTGTTTGGTACGTCTATGTTTAGTCGACTGAATCCTAGGATCAGTCAGCTGAAACACCAATAGATCCCATATATTTTAATCCAGTCCATGTTCAAAAACCAAATAAACCATGCCATGTCATGATGTCAAATGCAATGAGTCCCACCCATCACAAGTACATACAAGTACCCCCACATAGGTCTTTCGGATGCCCCGAAGGAGTGTGGGCCCTCCAGTTTCTTCTCGATGGAAAAGCACATCAAGGTATCCCACACAGGTTTTTCGGACGCCCCAACGGAGTGTGGCCCCTCCGGTTACATATCCTTCACCCTATGCCATGCATGAGATGCTAATGAAACACATGCTATATTATATTGAAAATATAGCATTAAAACTCACATTTGAAACGTATCCTTTACTACATAAATTCATCAAAATAAGATAAAAACATTGTACATAAACCCATGGTTTCAAAGAGGTGGAATCCTACCAAAGACCACTAACGTGTCCTTGCGCTTTCGTCGGGTAACCGCTCACGATCGTGCACCATGTGAGGTCCCGTTACCTTATAATATAACAATCAATTAAAACCATGTCCCATTTGATTTCTTATCATGTCTAAGTCCATAAAACATTTCTCATGGGGTTCGGCCATGGTGTATGGCCGAACCCATGATCCATCACTTTCACCCTTTATTACATCCATGCCATTGCTTAATCTATGGCTATCCATTTTATCCATTTACAATATGCTTAAGTTAATAAATAACCCACTAACAAAATTCATGGGCTTCGGCCATACACCATGGCCGAACCTATGATATTTCATTTCTAGCCTATATTACAATATTGCCATTACCTCCATCAACTTATGTTTAGGTTCCAAAACATAAGACCATTCATACATTAAATCCATAAATCATTCCCCATGGGTTCGGCCATACACCATGGCCAAATCCATGGTCTATCATTTCCACCTATTTACAATTTTGCCATTGGTCTAATCCTTAGTTAACATTTCATTCATTTTAATCTACCATACATAGACCCTAAGTCCACCAAATAATTCCCACGGCGTTCGGCCATGTGGGGTTCGGCCATGCCACATGGCCGAACCCATGGTCCATAGTTCTTCACCATTTCCAATGTTTAAGACCATTTAAATCATTAACCTTCATCTATTATTTTCATCCTTTAAAATTATTAAAACAGCCCACTGAAATTCAATATCTAAAACACTAAGTCCATATATACTCCTTGGTGGGGTTCGGCCATATTACATGGCCGAACCTCACCCTTTGGTTTTTATACCCTTCTTTCCATTCTTGATATCCATTTAAACCCTTTAACATCTAAGTCCACCAATGATCCACAACCATAGAACCATAAATAAAACCCTCCATAAACGATCCACTAACAGTGACATAAACACTCAAATAACCCACTAAGTTGGTTCATGGGGTTCGGCCATACATCATGGCCGAACCCATGATGTCTGAATTCCAATTATAGCAATTACCATCCTTGAATCCATAAATTAAGGTTCCTTCCTTTTGATCCAAAAGTCCATCATTAATTTCTTTCTAAATCAATAACCATCTTCCATGGGGTTCGGCCATACACCATGGCCGAACCCTATGGTTCATAATCTTCTCTTTAAAAAATCATTCAACTAAGATTACATCATTTGATGGTTTTCATTCATACATTCATCCCAACCTTTTAAAACCATAAGCATACTTCTATGTTTTCCATCATTCAAATCCATTAAAAATATTAACAATGTCTTTCCATGGGGTTCGGCCATACATCATGGCCGAACCCTATGTTCATCCTGTAACACCCTGGAATTTCAAAGTTATCAGTTTATGTGAAAATATTCATATTTACGGAATTGCCATTGTGATAAAAATTGATTGGAATTTAAATGGGTCAATGGCTCAATCGAGACCCAAAGGATGATAGTTGGTTTACAAAACAAATAAATGGGTAAGATAAATTTAAACGGGTCCAGAATCATATTTGGGTCAGATTTTGATAAATGGGTCAAAATGGCTAGATGGGACCCAATGGGTCGTGTGAATGGCATGATTAACCATGGATTGAGTTCAAGCTTAGTAAATTTAAGTTTATTAATTACTTGAGTTAGGTTGGAGTTGAAATGAATGGTTGGTTTAGTTAAGTTGAATTTATTAGTTAAGTTAAATTAAATGAGTGACTTAGGTTGGGTGAGTTGATTAAATGAGTTGAATGAATATGTATTTTTTAAATGAGTAAGATGTAGAGATAGAAGGATTGTAGGCTGATTCAAATTCAAACACTAAAAACGTTGGCTGCATGGGAAACTTATATGCATGTAACTCCCACCCAAGTTAAGAATGGAAATGACGTTACATGGAGTTACATGGGTGAGAATTGAGTTTTCAAATCATTGTGCACATTGAAGATGGTATAGGGTTTATGCCTTGCTTGGGTCTTCAAAAGACAGCCAATGCATGGAGTAATGGTTCATGCATGTAACTCCAAGGTTGGAGAATAAAATGGGTAGCTTATTGGAGGAGTTACACGCAATAGATTATGGCATTCTATGGCATTCCAAATTCAAATTAGATACTAAATCAATGGGGGTTACAAAGTGTGTTCACACTTGGAGGAGGGGAGTTTTATTCCCATGATAGAACTCCCACATGGGACGTTGATGAGGGCTGAATGGAGCTGCTGTTTGTGGAGTTACACATAGGAATGATGGCTGTTACATAGGCCAAAACATAGAGGCAAACAATGGAGAATGGTGCAGCACATGGGAGTTACATTTCAATATGAAACTCCCATGTGAGAACCTAAGAAAAGGGGGGGGTTACACTAGTCCAACTGCAAGGGACGTTGGCTGCTTGGGGTGTTTCATTTCATAGATGAAACCCCCAAGTAACATAAAGAACCTTGATTGAAGAGAGGGAGTTACACAAGGATTAACCTTGGGGCTGTTTTTGGTCAAGCAAAGGATTGTCATTGTTACTCTCTCTATCTCTCTATCCCTCTATCACTCATAGACGTCCTCTATCTTTCTAAACCAAGAGCAGCAGCTGGTTGTTTATTTTTCAATTAGTTTTGGGTAATACTTTCATCTAGACAAAAATCAGCAAAAGGATTTTGGCAACAAGGATAGCAATTTTATTCAAGACCAAAGTTTCCTTTCTCTCTTTCTCTCCCTCTTAAGTCCTTGTCACCTGGCTGAATTATCTCAAGGAGCTTGCATCAAGATCAGTCTCAGCCCAAAGAACAGTAAGAGAGAAGGAGAAGTCAAGGAGATAAAGGGTCAAAGAAGGAGTCAAAGGAACCGAAGGAGACGCGGTATTAGTAAGTGCATTTTGAACCCTTGTTTAAAAAGATTGGATAAGAAAATGAGATTTGGCCATTGTATGGCCAGATCCATCAATGGTTCAGATTTAGAATTATGATGTTTAAAATGATAAAATATGGACCATAGGGTTCGGCCCCATTGGATGGCCGAACCCCATGGAAAAACTTGGTGGATTCTATGGTATTTGAAAGTCAAAATCCATATTTTGGAGTGAGGATTTTAAAAGATTTTTATATGGATTTAAGCTTGCTGTTTTGGAGTGGATATGACATGACTGAACCATGTTTATCTTATGTTAATTTGCTGATTAATTTCATAGATAAATATGGGTGGATTTCCATTAAGAGAACCATAGGGTTCGGCCATGTGTATGGCCGAACCCCATGGACTGTTTTTAGATGATTTTAAGTGTGTATTTTAAAGAGGTTAAAACATAAATAAGGAAGTTATTTTGGACATAGAGGAATGATTAAGAAACTCAAAAACAAAGGACATAGGGTTCGGCCACCATGGAGGGCCGAACCCCATGCAAATAATGGTATTGTTTTGATGTATTTGGAACAAATAAACCATGAAGTGATGGACTGTTTTGGGTTGTTATTTTAAGAAGTAAATACATGTTTTACAATGGTTAAAAAACATGGATTAGGGTGCTGGTTTCAGACCTAAGATGAAGGACTAAATGTTCAAAATTAATCTCATGGTGTTCGGCCAATATACATGGCCGAACCCTATGAAATTGGGCTAATTTTGGAGGATTGTTTTGAAGGTTAAAAACCTGATTTAAATATACAGTTATTACCTAGTTAATTAAGGTTTAAAAACAGTGAATGTAATCATTGGGTTCAGCCATGATAGAGGGCTGAACCCCATGTAAAACGGTGTGGGTTTTCATGTTGAGAACCCCATGGAAACCATGGAAACCATGAAAATCCATGGACTGTTTTGTAGAATAATTGGGTTAAGTTTATGATGAACATTAGGTATTATTTATATGCTTTGATTTAAGAATAATATATGTTGTGTATGGAGTTAGTATGGGTAGGTAATCGGCCAATATGAATGATGGAAATTGAGAATAAAATCACATTGGTGAGGTTCGGCCATGTGTATGGCCGAACCCCACTAATGATAATTGTGGGACATAATTGTTGGTTTATATGAGGATATGGAGGGTTAAAGAAGGATCAAATTAGGTGATGAGGTTCAGCCATGTGTATGGCTGAACCCCACTAAAGATGGTTTTATGTATGGTGATGAAAGTTAGTTAATTTAGAGCAAAGGTTGGTCTCAATGGCACAATTGTAATTATGGCTGAAATGATCAAAAATAAAATGATCATATGATGGGATAAATGGGCTAAAACCAAAGTGGTAAGGTTCAGCCATAATGTATGGCCGAACCCTACTAAGGTTCGTTTAGAAGTTTGGGTAATTAGATAGGTTTTAATTAAATAAATGAATGACCAATGTTTTAATGGATGAGGTTCGGCTATGGCTTTGGCCGAACCCCATTAGGTGATTCTTGGAACATAAAGCTTTGCTGGAAATTAGGTGGATAAATGATTAAGTTGCTGCCATGTGCATAGGGTATTCGGATTTTTAGAACGGTGAGCGAGACGTGATCGGAAGACGGTCCAAAGGAAGGATCGAACAAAGTAAACTACTGTAGGTTTCCTACCTTGTTGTAACCACACAACTTATTCGCTGTTTTATGTTTATTTGAATAAGTTATTTGAATCAAATGTTATATTTACAAATGGCATGTTTGCATAGACATCTCATGCATAGCATGGGATGATGGGGAAGTAACCGGAGGCCACACTCCGTCGGGGCGTCCGAAAGACCACTGTGGGGTACCCTGATGATGAGAATCCCATCAGGAGGAATCCGGAGGCCACACTCCGTCGGGGCGTCCGAAAGACCACTGTGGGTTACCTTGACGATGAGAATCCCGTCAAGTGATGGCTATGTTGAATGGTGATGGGTGGGACTCATTACATGTTCATTTCATACATAGCATATTTTTATAGAATTTGTCACACTTGCATAACTATTATCCTATTTGTATGTTTTTGACTAACCATGTGGTAGCCCTATTCGGAAACACTACTGGGCGCGTTGATCTAACGCCCTATCTATATCTTTAGTGGATGATGCAGGGAAAGGAAAGAACGTGGTTGGAGAAGAGGACCAAGTACGAAAACTTGGGCGATTTGAATGATTGCAATAGACTATGAACGGATTATTTATGGATTTGTTAGTTGATTTATTTGGAACAATGTAATTTGTTAAATTAGATGTTGGCATGTAATAAGTAGTTAAGTAGATGCTATGGTTGGATTTATTTGAATGGTTTGGAATGAATAGTAGACTAAGGTTATATAATAATTTTGGAAAATAAATAAGGTACTTTGCTATCTAAAAATGGAAATTGGATTAATCATAGGTTCTATTATAACCTCAGTTAGATCTAGACTAAGTTAACTCCGCTAGATATATATGTACCATGTGCGGATCAGTTTTATGGATTTAGTTCATACGCACATGGGCTTGGCCAGTTAAGGGTCGGATTTAGAGATCCGAACTTAACTCGCGTCGTGACATTCCGCCCCGATCACTTATTGATTATTATTATTAAAAAAAAAAATAAACTCTGAAAATTTAGAGTGAAAAGGGCGGGGTGTTACACATCCTTTTCATGTAAACCTCAACATTCATCCCTTAATCTTCTTCCATGGGGTTCGGCCATACATCATGGCCGAATCCTATGGTTCCTTATTTTAAACAAAATTATCAAACTACTTACTGGTTCCGCAACTCCTCCGGTTTTCCTTCGCTTCGACTTGTTCTTCCGATTCTTTCACAGTTGCTGGCTACCTCCTCCTTCTCTGAATAATGCCGAGAACACCTTCTTGCTTGTGTATGCCATGCGCCCCTTGCTTGTCTCTCTTTTATCAACTTCCAATCGGTCCTAACTTAGAAGATGCCATGCGCCCCTTCTTCCTTCTATAAAGCTTCCATTCGGTGCTAACCTTAGAAGGTGCCATGCACCCCTTCTTCCTTCTATAAAACTTCCATTCGGTGCTAACCTTAGAAGGTGCCATGCGCCCCTTGCAATATAGCAATTGCCTAGATACCGCTCTTAATCAAGGGAAAGGACCCCTTTTAGAGATACTCTAACATATCTTCATGGATTGCGCATATCCCTACACGGCAAAGCAATCTATCTCTAATTCTCTCCATGTGCATAATCATGGATTGCATATCTCCCACACACGGCCATGTAATCTATATTCCATTCCTAAGATCTTTCCATGTTCCCTCTATACGCATGCCACTTAATTTATATCCCTTATTTATAGATATTGCATTACCATTTTAATTAAGCCCCATTTAATTCTATTGAAACCATTTCCACAATCCGTTGGGTCTTAATTGGGTAATGACCCAACACTTTACCCATCTAAGGTCCATATCTAATAACTCACAAATTAAATGGGTAATTTTCATATATATTAATAACTTGAAAATTCGGGGTGTTACACATAAGTGGCCAATGAAGAAACCGTTGAATGAGAAAGATAGATCTTTCAATGCATGGGGCATGAAAGGGTTTGCATAGAGGCACTTCACTTGAAAAATGTGTTAATGATTATGATATGTTTATGATTTTGAGATTGATGCATGATTTATTATTATGATAATAATATGGATTTCAAATGTGGGATGGGTATGTTTTGCATAATGATTTTATAATGCACCAAATATTTATGTTATCTTATGATCTTTTTATAACTTCACATATTAGTACCACATCGATGGAAATTCCTATTAGGCGCGTCGATTAAGCCCACAATTGTTCCCTTTTTAGAAACTGGTGCAGGAAATTAGAAGGGCGATGAGGCCAAGCCGAGCAATAGTCAAGCATAAATGGATAGCAAGAAAATGATGAGCTTGGAGGAACTAACTCATTTTGATATTTTGGGAGAAGACTTGGTTTATGTTATATTTTGGGAAAATGATGTAATTTTGTAGGAGTTATGAAGAATGGAAATGGAATAATTGATGTAAACTCCTAGACTATCAAATTTTGTTGTTACTTGTAATTTAACTGTTATGGGACCCATCCACTTTGCTTTGAAATGGAAATGTTGAATCATGAAATGATTATTACCCCTGTATCAAATGTTCAGAATGATTCCGCATGTTGATCTTGTTAGTGTGTTGCAAATGTTATCATGGGTTTTTATCCATGCGCACACACTAGGCGTCCAGTCGAGGGTCGAGTCTTCGGACTCGGACTTGGCTCGCGTCGTGGCATCCTCTCCTCTCTTCCCATCTAAATATCCCTAAATATTCACTCCGATAATAGGGGGAGAGGAAGGGGCGCTACAGTTGGTATCAGAGCAATGAAAAAACAGAGTAAGGATTGTTCCTAAGTTAAATTTGAATAACTCATATAAGGTTGTAAATAAAAGTTGTTAATCATGTTATGACATATACACGAATAGAAAGTTAGAAATGAAAATTTAGATTCTGTCCTCCGATGTAGAATGTGAAGTGAGTGCATGGCTTAATTTCCTTGATATGATATGATGATATTGGTTGAAATGAATATATATTCATGCGTCTATGAGATGAGAAATTTTCTAACCGTCGTTGTTTGACATATGACAATGTCACCTCGAAGAGGAAGCCATGTACGACGACCTATAGAACGTGTCGCTAAGACTAGCGGCAATGTTCCTCCTGTGACACCAGAAGTTCAAAACTTCCTTTAAAACCTGGTGCAAATAGCAATGCAGTCACCTTAGACTGCAACTGGTGCGGCCATGTCCCTGACACTGGGAACCGGGCCACTGTTAGAGATTTTCAATAGTAACATCCTCCCATGTTTCATGGTACAGAATGGCCAATAGACGTTGAGAATTGGATAGATAACCTCACGCAGATCTTCAATCTACTTAAGGTCACAGATGAGGAGGATCGATTCCTCCTAGCCAGCTCCCAACTTGTCAATGACGCTGGAAATGGTGGAAGATGGTTGAGGAAGAAGTGCTACTGACAGATCGGACCTAGAAAGGTTTCAAAGAATTGTTTTTGGGCCGTTATTTCCATGAGGAAGAAAGAGAAGCAAAGGCACAAGAATTCATATTCCTAGCACAGAGGAACATGTTGGTCATAGATTATCAGGTAGAGTTCCATGGACTATCCACCTATGCTCTTTACATGGTGGATACCGAATCGAAGAAGACCCACAAATTTGAAAGGGGTCTTCGACCTACAATCAAGTCAAGGGTGATATCTCCTGCAGCGAAGAGTTATGCAGAGATAGTGAGCAAGGTCATCACAGTATAGAAAGATCTAGCAGAATTGACAAGCTTTATGGAATGCAGAAGGAAGCAAGGTAGTACAAGTTCGTCCTAGTCACATAAGAAATTCTGATCTGGTGCACCACGTCCTTCGACCTCTCCCTCTGTCGTACAGTTTACCGGTAGTGTCTTCTCATGCTATTATTGTGGGCAGGCCGGCCACACGAAGAAGAACTGTCCACAGCTTAGCGGGACACAGGCTACACAGTCTTCTGGTGGTACTTTTTCATGTTATCAGTGCGGACAGTCAGACCATCTCAGAAGGAATTGTCCTCAGATTCGCCAGGGACCTCCAGCACAGGCATCCTATCATCCACCGGGCATGCCATCTCAGTCACATATGTCTCAGTCGCAAACTCAGTCCAGACAGACCCCAGTACCAGCAACTTCGGGCGAGTATACTCTCTTGTCCCCGCACAAGAGACAGTTGATCACTCTGATCCGAGGTATGGCTATTATTGGTAGTTCGTGTGTTATTACATTATTTGACTCTGGGCCATCGCATTCTTTCTTATCTGCATCCATTGTTTTTGCCACGTGCATATTGGTACATCACTTGTCATCTGCTCTTACTATCATATCGCTTGTTGGCGACACATCTCTTGGTTTGATTTGTACTTCTGTAGATACTGAATTGATGGACTTCAACTTTAAGTTGGACTATCTGATAATGTACATGGCAGAGTATGATGTGATTTTCAGCATGGATTGGTTAAGTACCTATCAGGCATGCATTGATTGTTACTGCATGAGGGTAACATTCTGGTCACCTAAGGGACAGAGATTTATTGTATATGGGGACACGTAGAAAATGTCTATGTGCGGAGAGCCTAAATATGAAATAGGACGAATTTTGTTAAATAGCCTTAGATTAGAAGATTCACCCGTCTCCACCCTACAGCAGTAGTGAAACACTATGCTGATGTCTTAACGACATAACTTTCAAGTTTACCTCCTAAGCGGGAGATCGATTTTGAGATCAAATTATTTCCTGGCACTGCACTTGTGTCACTCCCACAGTATAGAATGGCACCAGCAGAGACATCAAAACTAAAGAAGCAGATTGATGAGTTACTTCGATTAGGTTTCATCCGACATAACACATCATCATGGGGAGCACCTGAATTATTTGTCAAGAAGAAAGATGACTCCCTAAGAATGTGTGTAAATTATCAGCGTCTCAATTAAGTCACAGTCAAGAACAAATACCCTCTGCCAAGAACTGATGATTTATTTGATCAACTGAGAGGGTCTAGTCACTTCTCCAAGATAGACCTCATGTTATGTTATCACCAAATCAAGGTCAAAGAAGAGGACATAGAAAAGACAGCATTTAGAACCAGATATGGGCTATATGAGTATGTGCTGATACCCTTCGGATTGACAAATGCGTCAACATTCTTCATGGACTTAATGAATCGGATCTTCCATCCTTATTTGGACAAATTTGTGATTGTGTTCATAGATGATATTCTCATCTACTCCACAAGTGAATGCGGATTGTCTTGAATACCTTGAGGGACAACAAATTGTTTGCCATGGCAAGTAAATGTGAATTTTGGTTGTTTAATGTCAACTTCTTGGGACACATAGTGACGGTAGAAGGGATAGCAGTGGATCCGGCGAAGGTAGCTGCAATGAAAGATTGGAAACCCCCTCCGAATGTCACGGAAGTCAGAAATTTTATAGGATTAGCAGGGTACTATAGCAAATTCATCCTGGACTTCTCCAAAATTGCAGCCCTGCTTACCCGACTGACTCAGAAAGGAGTCAAGTTTGAATGGACCGATCAGTGTAACAGACGGTTCAAGGAATTGAAAGAAAGACTGATAACAACTCCCATTTTGATCATTCCAGAGCGAGGCAAGGGATACATAGTGTACTGTGATGCTTCAGGCGAAGGACTTGGGTGTTCACTCAATCAAGGTGTGTATGTAGTGGCTTATGGTTCTAGACAACTGAAGATTCATGAACGGAACTATCCCACCATTGACCTTGAGTTAGCCGCAATAGCGTTCGCACTCAAAAGCTGGCGGTA
>JAAGOE010000628.1:0-108718 GCA_013350335.1 Chimonanthus salicifolius | reverse complement strand
GGCCAATTACGTCCGCAGTGTTTTGTGGCGGCGCCACCAGGTCACTGTGTACCCATCCACAAATTAATCGGAATTACTGATGGAGTGTGGACTCCCCCTCTGCGTAGGGTTTCAGGACCTTCCTAGGAGCTCTTTGGCCCAAATTACGCTGTACCTATTTCTATCAACCCAATAAGGCCAAATCTCAATAGTTCATAGCTTCATACAAGCTAGTCTCAAGTCCAAGTCATGTCTGGACCGCTCAAAACTTGACTTGCTGGTCATATGTATTCCCTCCCATGCCATGCATGAGGAAATGTATGCAAACTTGCCATGCCATTTAAAACATATTACATCATTTGAAATCAGTTTATACACATACACAATTCGTATTATCAAAGTAATCATCATATTGGAAGTAAAAAATCAGTATCATATCATATTCCATTGTGTTCTCAATAAGGTAGGAATCCTATCAATGTCAATACACTATTCTTGTTGTCTTGTGAAATAATTAACGATCGCGTCGAAACGAATTACAGTCCTTTGCGAATGTCTTTACCTTATTAAATTCAACCACATATATAAATTTGATTTCCCATTTTAATTTCACCACTCCTTACACCCTATCAGATAAACAGAGGTATCTGGAAAGTAATCAAAAATACAAATTTTCCACTTTTGTTGACTGAATCACACCTAAATATCATCTGCGCTTTACCGGCAAACTTTCAGTCGATTGAATCATAGATTCAGTCGCCTGAAAGCACAAATATGTACTGCATAAACTTGACACGTAGACTTTCAGTCGGCTGAATCACAGATTCAATCGGCTGACTTTGGGTCAAATCTTATGTGTTCTTGGTCAATACACATTCAGTAGACTGAATCACAGATTCAGTCGGCTGAACTACCAACAAATCATTTACATGTTTGGCAAGTAACCCTTCAGTCGGCTGAATCAAAAGATTCACTCGGCTGAAACACACTAGATCACTTACTTGTTTGGTACGTATACGTTCAGTCGACTGAATCAAAGATTCAGCTGGTTGAAATACCAATAGACCCCATCTGTGTTTAGCCAATGTACTTTCAGTCAACTGAATCTCATGATTCAGTCGACTGACTTTGGGTCAGTTCCTTTTTATGCCTTGCCAGTCCATTTTCAGTCGACTGAATCATAGATTCAGTTGGCTGAAATACCCAGATATCACTTATGTTGGCTTTGCCAGTACAAGTTCAGTGGACTGAATCCTGAGATTCATTCGACTGATTTTTGTCAGTTCTCTCTTGTTTGCATGCACGGTTGGGCCCTTCTTTCTTGAAATCCATTCCTAACATTATTTAAACATGTATTTCATCTTCCATACTTCATTTAGTAACTTTACTCTATCCTCTAGTCAAGGCTAGAGCCTTTTCCATAATTCATTCGGTTCTTATTATTATAGCATGGATTCAAATATCACCTTATGGTTGTTTCAACCCATTACCATTTCTTGGATGGATTTCCAACTACATGGCCTTAACACAATTTGGCCACCCCTTCCAACCAATCATGGAACCCATGGGTTCGGTCACACCATGGCCAAACCTATGGTTTCCTTGGATTCATTCCTATGTTATTAAGTCTTAAACATACCTTCTTCCCATCTCATTCTTTTCTTGTTGATCTGTCCTATCTTCTTCTTTTTTTGCTCTTCTTATTCTCCAAGTATAGAGGTAGATGTGAGAGAGAGGGAAAGGAGAGGAGGGAAACTTTTGTGTGCAAGAAGGAGTCGACCAAGGGATGTGGAGTGCCCCTTGGTTTGTGTCTTTTCGTATAACCACCTTAGACCCTTCACTCTCCCTCATTAAGGTTTGTCTAACCAATGTGGCCCTTGGTTTAACCAAGGCCTTGGTTTAAACCAAGAAACCTCTTTGACTTCCAACGAGTCCCCTTGAGAGGGAAACTCCTCATCTTCCTAACTCAACACCCTAGCTCAATTAAACTCACTAGTGGTTGACCAAGTCAACAATGACATGGCCGGCCATGCGTGTGGTGACTTGGTCACCCCATGACACTTGGGTCCCATCTTGGCCATGTCACTTGATGATGTGTCACATTGCTTAGTTGGCTCCCATGTGATGACATGCATGCCACATGGCAATGCCATATCACTCACATGCCACCTCACTTGATGAGGTGGATTTTAATGCATTAAATACATTAATTATCCACTTCAAATAATTTAGTTAAACTTACCCAATTAGTTTAAAATTAAGCTCATCTAATGTCAATTTCCACTTTTTAAATCTCAAATTCCATTAATTCGTAATTATAATGGACTATCCAATATATTCATAAGTAAGAAAAATACAGGGTGTTACAATATTAACCTCTTTTGAAATTTTTGTCCCGAAACTCTAGCATAGTTGGGTTTCAAACAATTTATACAAATAGTTCAGCATGAGCTGCTCTCGGCTCTAACTCAAGTTCCCAAGTGGCTTCCTCATTATCGTGTCGTCCCGTAACCCCTTTGTTCCGTCTCAATCACTCTGACAGGCCTTTCGACGTAAGATACGTCACTTTGTACTTCTATGTCTTGCACATTCAACACGTGCGATGGGTCAGGAATGTACTTCCTTAGCATGGAAACATGGAATAATCGTGCAGTCCTGACAACTATGGAGGGAGTATCAGACGATAAGCCACTTCCCCCATCTTCTCATAGATTGGAAAGGGTCCCACAAATCTGGGTGACAACTTCCCTTTCTTTCCAAACCTCATGTGTCCCTTCTGTGGTGAGACCTTCAAGAATACTAGGTCTCCCACTTCAAACTCAAGAAATCTTCTTCTCTTGTTAGTGTAACTCTTCTGACAACTCTGTGCAGTGAGTAGATGTTGCTGTATCACCTTGATCTGTTTCGTGGTTTCTGCAACCAAATTAGGTCCAATAAGAGCAGGCTCACCGGCCTTTGTCTAACACACTGGAGATCTGCAAGCTCTATCATACAATGCCTTAAATGGAGCCATCTTGAGGCGTGCCTGGTAATTATTGTTGAATGAGAACTCAACCAGTGGTAGATGATCTTCCCAATCACCCTTGAAGTCTAGCATGCAGGCTCTCAGTATATCCTCCAATGTTTGTATTGTGTGTTCCGGACTAACCATCGGTTTGTGGATGAAAAGTTGTGCTGATTAACAGCTTTGTCCCCATAGCTGACTGCATGCTCTGCCACACCCTACTAGTGAATCAGCCATCTCTGCCAGATACAATAGTCCTATGTATACCATGTAGCCTGATGATGCCTTTGATATACCGCCGTCCCAAAGTGTCAGATGAGTTTGTCATCTTGATAGGAAGAAAATGTGCAGACTTGGTGAGATGGTCCACTACTACCCAGATTACATCGTTACCCTTTGAAGACCTCGGCAGTCCCGTCACAAAGTCCATGGAAATGTGTTCCCATTTTCATTTGGGCACAGGTAATGGTTTGAGCAGCCCTGGTGGCTTATGATGTTCTGTCTTGACTTGTTGACAAGTAAGGCAATGAGAAACAAATTCAGCCACGTCTCTTTAAAGTCCATGCCACCAATAATGTCTTTCGGATCATGATACATCTTGGTGCTACCCGGATGAATGGAGAGCTTTGATTGATGAGCTTTTGTCAACAGCTCTCTTCTGCAGCCTTGAGGCACATATGTCCTGCTTTGGAATAAGAGACCTTGTCCAGGTCATAATTCCCATTCAGGTATGACCTCTCCAGTCAACATCTTGGCCCAAATTTCTACTACTTTAGGATCTGTCTGCTTTTCTTGCTCAATCTTGGAAACCATACTGGACCGTACCATTAGATTATACATGTTCCCGCGATCTTTGATGTACAAATTGAACTCTCGGATGGTCGTCAGCATTTCCCATTCTTTCATAATCAGACTGGCCACAGTTGCATGTGACATGCGACTGAGGGCATCTGCCACTTTGTTCACCTTGCCAGGGTGATATTATAGTGCAAATTCATGATCTTGCAGATATTCCATCCATCCGCGCTGTCTCAAATTTAGTTCTTTTTGATCGAATCGGTATTTTAAGCTCTTATAGTCTGAAAATACTGCGAATTTCTCACCATATAAATAATGTCTCCAGCTTTTGAGAGCGAAGACCACTGCAGCTAATTCCAGATCATGAGTGGGATAGTTGCTTTCATGGATTTTCAATTGACTTGAACCATATGCCACTATATGATGACTTTGAGTGAGAGAGCACCCAAATCTTTCTCCTGAAGCATCACAGTGTACTTCATATCCGTTGCCTCTCTCCGGTAAAATCAGGACATGGGCTGTCGTAAGCTTTTGTTTTATGTTCTCAAACCTTCGGTTGTACACGTCAGACCATTCAAATTTGACTCCTTTCTAAGTTAGTCAGGTGAGTGGAGCCGTAATCTTGGAGAAGTCCATAATAAATTTACGATAGTAGCCAGCCAGTCCCAAAAGGCTGCAAATTACGGTCAAATTCTTCAGAGCTTTCCAGTCTCTAACCGCTACCACTTTAGCTGGGTCCATCGCTATTCCTTCTGCTAATATGACGTGTCCCAAAAAGTTGACCTCAGATATCCAGAACTCGCACTTGTTTGCTTTGGCATATAACTGATTCTTCTTCAGTGTGTCCAAAACTATCCTCAGATGCTCAGCATGCTCTTCCCGACTGGTGGAATAAATCAGAATATCGTCAATGAAGACAATCACGAACTTGTCCAGATAAGGACGGAATATTCTGTTCATTAGATCCATGAACATGGTTGGTGCATTTATGAGTCCAAAAGGCATTACCACATATTCATACCACGCATACCGAGTTTTGAAAGCCGTCTTTTCAATGTCCTCATCCCTGACACGGATTTGATGATATCTTGACATAAGATCAATCTTGGAGAAATGGCTGGAGCCTCTGAGTTGATCGAACAGATCATCAATTCTGGGTAGAGGGTACTTGTTCCTGACAATCAGCTGATTCAACTTCCTATAATCCACATACATTCGAAGAGTACCATCTTTCTTCTTTACGAACAATACTGGTGCTCCCCAGGATGAGGTGCTATGCCGGATGCATCCTAGTTTGAGCAACTCATCAATTTGTTTCTTCAACTCAGACATTTCTGCTGGGGCCATCCGGTAATGAGGCATGATACAGGAGTAGTGCCAGGATAGAGTTTAATCTCGAAATCAATCTCCCGTTTTGGAGGCAAACGAGGGAGGTCAGTTGGAAATATCCATGCGTAGTCTTTCACTATAGCAGGTAGTTCTTTCATCGGTGCCTTGTCTAGTCTGATGCTGTTTAGTATGAGATGGTTCATTTCTTCATGTAACCTCTTGGTCATATGAATGCTCTATCTGTTGGCATGCATTATAAATCGTTTTCCCTCGGGTGACTAGAATATCACTCTACGAAGGTGATAGTCAATGTCGGCCTGAAAGGTAGCCAACCAGTCCATGCCAAATATGATGTCATATTCTGTCATCTCCAGCACCAGATACTCGAATTTAAATCTGAATTCAGCAAGTTCAGTGTCTACGAAGGTGTAGATTAGACCAAGTGATGTGTCTGTAACAGGGAATACAATAGTAAGTGCAGTGGATAGTTGTTGTACTAAGATACCAGTAGCAGATATGAAGGTAACAAATATAAAGGAGTGGGATGCTATTGAATCAAATAATGCAATAGCATAGGAACTACCAACTACTGCCATACCTTGAATCACTGAGTGATCCACTGCCTCTGGAGCAGGAACCAAAGTATATAGCCTTCCAGGTCCTGTCGGAATGGGTGCCCGTCCTGTCTGGTTATGTACCCTGGATGCTTGTGACTGTACTGGTCGAGCTGGAGGACGGAAAGAACCCCTGGAGTAAGAATGTCTATTGTTCTGCGGACACTCCCTCTACATATGACCCTACTGGCCACTAGAAAGTTTCTAAATATGGAAGGTGGAGTTTAATTTAGAAAGGATCTAAGAATGGAAAGAATGGATTGTTTTTGGAAGGTGGAGATTAAATTAGAAAAGTTTCTAATTATGGACTTTCTAATTATGGACTTCCTAATTATGGACTTTCTAATTATGGAAAAGGAAGGAACATTGGTTAAGTTCCAAGAACGGAAATTGCTAAAATTGGAAAGTAAGACATCATAGGGTTCGGCCATGATGTTTGGCCGAACCCCATGAGCCAATTTAATGGTCATATGTATTTTTATGGAGCAATATTATGGATCGGTTATGGAGTTAAGGTTTATACATAGTAAATAAATGAAATGGGTTTGTGGATCAAAACATGAACTTGTTAATGGGCCATTATTGGGTCTTTGTGTACTTTAAAAATGGTTCACCAAACCAAGGGATGAAGGGAAGGATTAGGGTATTATTTTATGAATCATGAATCTATGATTATGGATCGGTTTGGACATAAACATGAATGAATATATGATGGTGATTAACCATGGAGGGAATAATGGCATAAATGTAATTATGGTAAAAAAATAAGGGACCATGGGTTCGGCCATGGTGTATGGCCGAACCCCATGGGGATTATTAGGTGGACATAGGGACTATGTTTGGCATATTAAAATGAAATATTAACTAAAGATTAGCCCAATGGCATAGTTGTAATAAAGGGTGAAAGTGAGGAATCATGGGTTCGGCCATGGTTATGGCCGAACCCCATGAGGATTATGTTTATGGACTTAAACAATATTGAAAATTAAACTAGACATGTTTTAATTGATTAATATGTGATAAGGTAACGGGACCTCACAAGGTGTGTACGATCGTGAGCGTTTACCGGACGAAAGACGCAAGGACACGTTAGCGGTCTTTAGTAGGATTCCACCTCTTTGAAACCATGGGTTTATGTACATTGTTTTTATCTTGATTTGATGAATTTATATTGCAAAGGATATGTTTCAAAATGTGAGCTTTAAGTGCTATGTTTATATGATAAAATAGCATGTGTTGTATATGTTTCAAATGTGAGCTTTTAAATGCTATGATTTGTATAATTGCATAGCATGTGGACATTTGCATCTCATGCATGGCATGGGAGGGATGAACGGTAACCGGAGGGGCCACACTCCGTCGGGGAGTCCGAAAAACAATCGTGGGGGATACCTTGATGAGGAGCTTTCCATCAAGAGGTTACGATGTAACACCCTGGAATTTCAAAGTTATCAATTTATATGAATTTATTCATATTTACGAAATTGCCATTGTGATATATTTGAGTTGAATTTAAATGGGTCAATGGTTCAAATAGGACCCAATGGTTAGTAGTTTTAATTACAAAACAAATAAATGGATAAGATGAACATAAACGGGTCAAGAATCATATTTGGGTCAAATTTTGATAAATGGGTCAAAATGGCTAGATGGGACCCAATGGGTCGTGAATGGCATGGTTAATCATGGATTGAGTTCAAGCTTAGTTAATTTAAGTTTATTAATTGCTTGAGTTTGGTTTGAGTTGAAATGAATGATGGGTTTAGTTGAGTTGAATTTATTAGTTAAGTTAAATTAAATGAATGAGTTAGGTTGGGTGAGTTGAATAAATGAGTTGGATGAATATGTATTTTTAATTGAGTGAGATGTAGAGATAGAAGGTTTGTAGGTTGTTTCAAATTCAAAAACTAAGAATCGTTGGCTGCATGGGAAACTTATATGCATGTAACTCCCACCCAAGTTAAGAATGAAAATGACGTTACATGGGAGTTATTTAGGTGAGAGTTGAGTTTCAAATCATTATGCACGTTGGAGATGGTATAGGGTTTATGCCATGCTTGGGTCTTCAAAAGACAGCCAATACATGCATTGATGGTTCATGCATGTAACTCCAAGGTTGGAGAATAAAATGGGTAGCTGATTGGAGGAGTTACAAACAATAGATTATGGCACTCCAAATTCAAATTAGATAGTAAACCAATGGGAGTTACAAAGTGTGTTCACACTTGGAGGAGGGGATTTTTATTCCAATGATAGAACTCCCACATGGGACGTTGTTGAGGGCTGAATGGAGCTGCTGTTTGTGGAGTTACACATGAGAATGGTGGCTGTTACATAAGCCAAAACATAGAGGCAAAACAATAGAGGGACAGTGCAACACATGGGAGTTACATTTCAAAATGAAACTCCCATGTGAGACCTTAAGGAAAGGGGAGGTTACACTAGTCCAACCACAAGGGACGTTGGTTGCTTGGGGTGTTTCATTTCATGGATGAAACCCCCAAGTAACATAAAGAACTTTGATTGAGGTGAGGGAGTTACACAAGGTTAACCTTGGGCTGTTTTTGATCAAACAAAGGATTTTCATTTTACTCTCTCTATCTCTCTCTCTTCCTTGGACTGATATCATCTCTCTAAGATCAAGAACAGCAGCTGGTTACTGATATGAAATCAGTCCTTGATTGATTTATTCCACCAAGACAAAAGCATTCATTGAGCAAAGGAGTTGGCATCAAGGTTTCCCATCCAAAGCCAAAATTCTTTCTCTCTCTCTCTCTTTATCTCTTTACCGTTTTCTACATTCCAAAAATTAGAGCAACAGCTGGTTGCTTAATTAGTCCTTGGATTGATCCCTTTTCATCAAGACAAGTTCAGCAAAAAAGGGAAGGAACAAGCCGGAGTGAAGATCAATTGGAGGAATCGCGGAAACGGTAGGTTTTCGATAACTATTTTTTAAAGAATCATGATCCGGCCATTGGATGGCCGAATCTAACAAGGGTTAGATATTGGATGGAAGTTCATGAAAGAGATAAAAAATATGGACCATAGGATTCGGCCCTTTGGATGGCCAAACCCCATGAGAAAATTGGTGAATTCTATGGTGTTTGAACGTCAAAAATCCATATTTTGGAGTGGGGCTTTTAAAAGATTTTTATATGGAATTAAACTTACTGTTTTGGAGTAGATATGACATGACTGAACCATGTTTATCTTATGTTAATTTGCTGATTAATTTCATAGATAAATATT
This sequence comes from Chimonanthus salicifolius, assembly GCA_013350335.1. NCBI lineage: Eukaryota > Viridiplantae > Streptophyta > Magnoliopsida > Laurales > Calycanthaceae > Chimonanthus > Chimonanthus salicifolius. Next base: position 99,745 of record JAAGOE010000628.1, on the reverse strand, counting down.
GGTGGGTTTCCATTAAGAGAACCATAGGGTTCGGCCATGTGTATGGCCGAACCCCATGCACTGTTTTGTAGATATTTGGATTGAGTTTTACAAAATGGAAATCATACAAAGTGATGGACTTATTGGATGGTTTTGAAGGGTAAAAACATAGTAACATTATACAGTTATCCTATGTCTAAATGAGACCAAAAACATGTTTAAGAGGACCAAAACATGGACATAGGGTTCAGCCACCTTGGATGGCCGAACCCCATGTAAGTATTTGATTGTTTGGTTTGGCTTTCAAGAAGATGGAAATCACATCAATTATGGACTTAGTATTAAGGTAATGATGGAACATAGGATTAAAATATCTAGGGTGAGGTTCGGCCATGTTGTGTGGCCGAACCCCACCAATGGTCATTTGATGGACTTAATACTAATTTGTATGTAATTGGAGAGGGGTTAATGAAAGATTTAAAAGATCAAAAACTAAGTGGTGAGGTTCGGCCATGTGTATGGCCGAACCCCACTAAGGTGGTTTGGGTATGAACTTTGGTTAAACAAAATTAAACAAAGGGTTAGTATAGTGGCGTTATCGTAAATATGGATGAAAAGATGAAATGATCAAAAGAATGGACTTATGAGCCAAAACCTAAGGTGGTAAGGTTCGGCCATACAAGGTTCATTTGAAAGTTTGGGACACTTAGAGGGTTTTAATTAAATAAAAGAGTGACCAAGGTTTAAATGGGTGAGGTTCGGCCATGGGGTATGGCCGAACCCCACAAAGTGGATTTGTGTGATCTAGATCAAATTAGAATCATATGGTCAAATGATTAACTTGCTGCTATGTACATAGGGAATTTGGATTTCTAGAACGGTGTACAAGCCGTGATCGGAAGACGGTTCCAAGGAAGGGTCGAACAAAGTAAACTAGTAGGTTTCCTACCTTTATTGTAACCACTATTCCATATGCTGTTTTATGTTGATTTCGATAACTCATATGATTGTAAGTTATGTTTCTAAATGACATGTTTGCATAGACATCTCATGCATGGCATGGGATGATGGTGTTATAACCGGAGGCCACACTCCGTCGGGGCGTCCGAAAGACCACTGTGGGGCACCCTGATGATGAGAATCCCATCAGGAGGAATCCGGATGCCACACTACGTCGGGGCGTCCGAAAGACCACTGTGGGTTACCTTGACGATGAGAATCCCGTCAAATGATGGCTATGTTGGGTGGTGATGGGTGGGACTCATTACATGCCCATTTCATACATAGCATGTTTTTTTTATGGAATTTTGTCACACATGTATTATTATTATACTATTTGCATGTTTTTGACTAACCATGTGGTATCCCTATTCGGAAACACTACTGGGCACGTTGATCTAACGCCCTATCTATATCCTTAGTGGATGACGCAGGAAAGTCAAAGATTGAGGATCAAGAAGGGGACCAAGCACGGAAACTTGGGCGGTTTGAATGATTTTGAATGGACTTGAATGGACTATTCATGGATGTGTTACTTGAATTATGTGGACAATGTAATTTGGTAACTAGATTTGTTGGCATGTAATAAGTAGATAAATAGATGCTGTGGATTGGTTTATTTTGGATGGTTGGATTGAATGGTAGATTAATATTATCTAGTAATTTTGGAGAATAAGATTATGTACTTTGCTATCTAAGAATGGAAAATTGGAATAGTCTTAGGTTCTATTATAACCTCAGTTAGATTAAGACTAAGTTAACTCCGCAAGTTATATATATACCATGTGTGGATCAGTTTTATGGATTTAGTTCATACGCACATGGGTTTGGCTAGTTAAGTGTCGGATTTAGAGATCCGAACTTAACTCGCATCGTGACACTCCGCCCCGATCACTTGATTATTATATTAAAAAAAAAATAAACTCTGAAAATTAGAGTGAAAAGGGCGGGGTGTTACAGTTGGTATCAGAGCGAAATGGGAAGTTGAATCTTCCGAAGTAAGATTAAGACGGTTTCATGTCTCACTGACGGATAAGAATCCCAACTGACCGACTCTTCGGAGTCCGCTGACTGGGGGCCGGATTAATTTACTTCGTGGACTCAGACTGAACAAATCAATTTGAGAACAACAGTGAAAGATAGCAAAAGTACAGTATTATAATTGATCTATCAAACGTAGCAAAATAGGATATACATCCCCCAATATTCCCCAAATTGAGAAAGAAAACAAATAAATAGGGATTTAGAAACTTCCCCAAAAACAAAAGAAAATCAAGATTGCTTATTTGGAAATCTCCCCAAAATAGTGAAAACACAAACTGTATGAAGAAACTAAGTCAATTATGTTTTCATGACTTAGGAAAAATGGCACCAAAAAGAAAGATCCCACAAAGCAAGAAAGAGAAAGAAAAAGAGATACCACTCGTTCAGTATGAGGAAGGAAGGGAAAGATCTCCACCAAAGGAAGAACATTCTCAGCCTAAAGAAGGGGCTGGAAACACACATAATGAGGAAGAATCACATCATTCTGAAAGGTCACATCACTCTGAAAAGTCACACCATTCTGAAGAGTCTCATCATTCTCGGCGAGAAAGGAAGGAGCGGGAATACTCATCTCGGAAGGAGGGAAAGGAACAGTGGTTTACATATACCACATGTGCCGCCTGAACTTCAGGGCTTAGTTCAAGCAGTGGTAACCTCTGTACTCCAGCAACATATGAATGAGAGTGAAAGTTCCAAGGATGCCAATGACCGGAGTATGGCTCGAGAATTCCAGCAACAGCGTCCTCCCTATTTCAAAGGGAAGGAAGGGGCTGTCGGAGCTGAGCACTGGCTGAAGAAGATCACTCAGATCTTAAATTTACTTAAGACTCGAGTCATGCTGACAGGATTCTACTGGCTACTTCACAACTGATAGAAGATGCCGGTAAATGGTGGGAGGTGGTGGAGAAACAGAGGGCACTCAAACCAGTTAGGGAGAGGACGGCCATGACATGGAATGAGTTTTCAGCAACCTTTCTGGAATACTACTTTCCGGAGGAGGAGAAGGAGCGACAGACGCAAGCCTTTCTGTCCTTGGTACAGGGCTCTATGACGGTGGTAGAGTATCACCGGGAATTTCTCAGTTTATCCATCTATGCATTCTATATGGTGGACATAGAACATCGCAGAGCAAGGAAGTTTGAGAGGGGTTTACGGCCAAATATCAGGGCCAAAATGACCATATTCAAGTGCACCACATTGGCTGAGGTGGTCAGCAAGGCCACAATAGCAGAACAGGAGTTGAATGCAATGGTGCGGTTTGACAACCGCCGAGCTCCAAGTGGGAGGGGTGGGTTCCAGCCCAACAAGAGGTTCCGTCCGAACTTCAGTAGACTCTCACCATCTACTGGGTCCACGGGGGGCTTTCGTCCCAATCAGCCCTCCCCATCTACATCAGTTACTCAGTCATTCAGAGGGGTGAACAACTGTTTCCACTGTGATCAGCCGGGTCACTTCAAGAGAGACTGTCCAAAGCTCAATAAGCTCTCATATTCCAGAGGATCTTTCTGTCCACCAGCTAGGCCAGCTAACTCCCGAGGAGGCAGGACTTATAATTAGGCGGGTCGGGCGCTTAATCCTACCGGTTCTGGACGACTATTTGCTCTGGAGCCTCCTAAGGATGTGGATCATTCTGTGATTCAAGGTATGGCCGTTGTCAATAGTTCTTATGCTTATGCATTGTTTGATTCTGGAGCATCGCACTCTTTTATATCTGCATCCTTTATAACTGCTACTGGTACACTAGTTCAAAAGCTGTCCACCACACTCACAGTAGTATCCCCTATTGGAGACACGTCTTTGGGACTCATATGCACGGCTGTAAATACAGAACTTGCTGGACTTAGATTTGAGTTCAATTATCTGGTACTCGATATGATTGAGTACGATATTATATTCGGCATGGACTGGTTGGCTAGTTATGAAGCCAATATTGATTGTTGTCGCCGAAGAGTGACATTTTGATCACCCGAGGGAAAGCAGTATATAGTTCGTGCTGACAAGTAAAGCAGACTGCAGGAAGGGTTGCACCATTTGGTGTTGAACAATATTGTCATCAACAAAGCACCAGTCACTAAACTTCCAGCAATTGTGAAAGAATTTGCTGATGTCTTTCCAAAAGAACTCCCTGGTATACCACCTATGAGGGAGCTCAATTTTGAGATCAAGCTGTATCCTTGTACTTCACCAGTGTCTCTACCCCATTATCGGATGGCACCAGCAGAAATGTCCGAGTTGAAGAAAAAGCTTGATGAGTTACTCAGACTGGGTTGTATTCAGAACAGCACATCATCATGGGGAGCTCCAGTGTTGTTCGTGAAAAAGAAGGACGGTTCACTCAGAATGTGTGTGGACTACCGGAAGTTGAATCAGCTAACTGTCCGGAACAAGTATCCTCTACGTAGGATTGATGATTTATTCGATCAGTTGAGGGGATCCAGTCACTTTTCCAAGATTGACCTGATGTCCGGTTATCATCAAATCCGGGTCAGGGAGGAAGATATAGAGAAGATAGCTTTCAGAACACGGTATGGACTATTTGAATTTGTAGTCATGCCTTTTGGGCTTACCAACGTACCGGCTGTGTTCATGGACTTAATGAACAAAATCTTCCGTCCATATCTGGATCGGTTTGTTATAGTGTTCATTGACGATATCCTGATCTATTCCAAGAGTCAGGAGGATCATGCTGAGCATCTACGAATAGTATTGAACACCTTGAGACAGAACAAACTGTATGCCAAAACAAGCAAATGTGAATTTTGGCTACCTGAGGTCAAATTCTTAGGGCATGTTATAACAGCTGATGGTATAGCCGTTGATCCGGTAAAGGTGGCAGCAGTGAGGGAGTGGAAAGCACCGAAAAATGTCACTGAGATCCGTAGCTTCCTAGGTTTGGCTGGATATTATAGGAAGTTCATCATGGATTTCTCTAAAATAGCATCTCCATTGACTCGACTCACTCAGAAAGGGGTCAAATATGAGTGGTCAGAGTTGTGCAATCAGAGGTTTGAGAAGCTGAAAGAGAGACTTACAACTGCTCCTATTTTAGTTTTGCCGGAAAGAGGAAAAAGATTATGAAGTACAATGTGATGCATCAGGAGAGGGACTGGGATGTTCACTCATGCAACGTGATCGTGTGGTGGCATATGGTTCAAGACAACTAAAGATACATGAACGCCTCTACCCCACACATGATCTGGAATTAGCTGCGGTGGTCTTCGCTCTCAAAAGCTGGAGACACTATCTATATGGTGAAAAGTTTGAAGTATTTTCAGATCACAAGAGCTTGAAGTATTTATTTGATCAGAAAGAGCTCAACCTGAGGCAGCGCAGATGGATGGATTATCTGGCGGACTATGAATTTGCGCTCTGATATCATCCGGGAAAGACCAACAAGGTGGCGGATGCTCTCAGCCGCATGTCTCATGCATCAGTGGCATGTCTGATCAGGACCGAATGGGAGATGTTGAATACCATTCGTGAGATCAATCTATACATCACAAACCATGGGAGTATGTACAATTTGATCATACGATCCAACATGGTTACAAAGATTGAATAGGAGCAGCGTGCAGATCTGGAAATGGCAGAGACATGGGCCAAGATGTCTATTGGCGAGGTTGTACCGGATTGGGAATTACGACCAGGACAGGGTCTTATGTTCCGGGGTAGAATTTATGTACCAAGAAGCTGTAGAAAAGAATTACAGGCACATCAGAGCTAGCTCTCCATTCATCCGGGTAGCACAAAAATGTACCATGACTTAAAAAGACATTATTGGTGGCATGGACTCAAGAAGGATGTTGTAGAGTTTGTGGCTCATTGTTTAACTTGTCAGCAGGTTAAGACAAAACACCAGAAACCACCAGGGTTACTCAAACCCTTAGCTATGCCGGAATGGAAATGGGAGCGCATTTCCATGGACTTTGTGACGGGGTTGCCGAGGTCCTCGAAGGGCAATGACGCTATATGGGTTGTGGTAGACCGACTAACCAAGTCCGCGCATTTTATTCCTATCAAGATGACGGATTCATCAGAAACATTGGGTCGGAGATATATCAAAGACATCATCAGATTACATGGTATCCCACGAACAATCGTATCTGATAGAGATGGCCGATTCACCGGTAGGGTATGGCAGAGTATGCAGTCAGCCATGGGGACTGATCTACTGACTAGCACAGCGTTCCATCCACAGACTGATGGACAGTCGGAAAGGACAATATAAACATTGGAGGACATGCTAAGGGCGTGCATGCTAGACTTCAAAGGTGGATGGGAGGATCATTTGTCATTGGTGGAGTTTTCTTATAACAATAGCTACCAAGCAAGCCTTCAGATGGCATCATTCGAAGTTTTTTATGGTAGGCCATGCAGGTCACCAGTGTGCTGGACCGAGGTCGGCGAACCTGCACTGATAGGACCCGATTTGGTTGCAGAAACTACTGCACAGATCCAGTTGATACGTCAACATTTGTTGACCGCACAGAGTCGGCAAAAGAGCTATGCTGATAAGAGGAGGAGGTTTCTCGAATTTGAAGTGGGAGACATGGTATTCTTGAAGGTCTCGCCATGAAAAGGGCACATGAGATTTGGGAAGAAAGGAAAATTGTCGCCAAGTTATGTGGGACCATTTTCAATTATCAGAAGGATGGGAGATGTAGCCTATCAGTTGGCACTTCCTTCGCAATTGGCGTCTCTACATGATATATTCCATGTGCCGATGCTGAGGAAGTACAACCCTGATCCGTCTCATGTTTTGAATGTGCAAGATATAGATGTGCAAAGCGACGTCACTTATGTCGAGAAGCCAGTCAGAATATTAGAGAGTGAGCAAAGGGTGTTGCGTAACCGAGCGATTCAGTTCGTCAAGGTGGTATGGGATCGACATGGTGTTGAGGAAGCCACTTGGGAACTGGAATCGGAGATGAGAATATCTCACCTTGAATTGTTTGTATGAATTATTTTGAAATCCTACTTCGTTCGATTTTCGGGACGAAAATTATAAAAAGAGTATTGTATTGTAACACCCTGGAATTTCAAAGTTATCAATTTATATGTATTTATTCATATTTACGGAATTGCCATTGTGATATATTTGAGTTGAATTTAAATGGGTCAATGGTTCAAATAAGACCCAATGGTTAGTAGTTTTAATTACAAAACAAATAAATGGATAAGATGAACTTAAACGGGTCAAGAATCATATTTGGGTCAAATTTTGATAAATGGGTCAAAATGGCTAGATGGGACCCAATGGGTCATGAATGGCATGGTTAATCATGGATTGAGTTCAAGCTTAGTTAATTTAAGTTTATTAATTGCTTGAGTTTGGTTTGAGTTGAAATGAATGATGGGTTTAGTTGAGTTGAATTTATTAGTTAAGTTAAATTAAATAAATGAGTTAGGTTGGGTGAGTTGAATAAATGAGTTGGATGAATATGTATTTTTAAGTGAGTGAGATGTAGAGATAGAAGGTTTGTAGGTTGTTTCAAATTCAAAAACTAAGAATCGTTGGCTGCATGGGAAACTTATATGCATGTAACTCCCACCCAAGTTAAGAATGAAAATGACGTTACATGGGAGTTATTTAGGTGAGAGTTGAGTTTCAAATCATTATGCACGTTGGAGATGGTATAGGGTTTACGCCATGCTTGGGTCTTCAAAAGACAGCTAATACATGGATTGATGGTTCATGCATGTAACTCCAAGGTTGGAGAATAAAATGGGTAGCTGATTGGAGGAGTTACAAACAATAGATTATGGCATTCCAAATTCAAATTAGATAGTAAACCAATGGGAGTTACAAAGTGTGTTCACACTTGGAGGAGGGGATTTTTATTCCAATGATAGAACTCCCACATGGGACGTTGATGAGGGCTGAATGGAGCTGCTGTTTGTGGAGTTACACATGAGAATGGTGGCTGTTACATAAGCCAAAACATAGAGGCAAAACAATAGAGGGAAGGTGCAGCACATGGGAGCTACATTTCAAAATGAAACTCCCATGTGAGACCTTAAGGAAAGGGGAGGTTACACTAGTCCAACCACAAGGGACGTTGGTTGCTTGGGGTGTTTCATTTCATAGATGAAACCCCCAAGTAACATAAAGAACTTTGATTGAGGTGAGGGAGTTACACAAGGTTAACCTTGGGCTATTTTTGATCAAACAAAGGATTTTCATTTTACTCTCTTTATCTCTCTCTCTTCCTTGGACTAATATCATCTCTCTAAGATCAAGAACAACAGCTGGTTACTGATATGAAATCAGTCCTTGATTGATTTATTTCACCAAGACAAAAGCATACATTGAGCAAAGGAGTTGGCATCAAGGTTTCCCATCCAAAGCCAAAATTCTTTCTCTCTCTCTCTTTATCTCTTTGCCGTTTTCTACATTCCAAAAATTAGAGCAGCAGCTGGTTGCTTAATCAGTCCTTGGATTGATCCCTTTTCATCAAGACAAGTTTAGCAAAAAGGGAAGGAACAAGCCGGAGTGAAGATCAATTGGAGGAGTCGCGGAAACGGTAAGTTTTCGATAACTATTTTCTAAAGAATCATGATCCGGCCATTGGATGGCCGAATCTAACAAGGGTTAGATATTAGATGGAAGTTCATGAATGAGATAAAAAATATGGACCATAGGGTTCGGCCCATTGGATGGCCGAACCCCATGAGAAAATTAGTGAATTCTATGGTGTTTGATAGTCAAAAATCCATATTTTGGAGTGGGGCTTTTAAAAGATTTTTATATGGAATTAAACTTACTGTTTTGGAGTAGATATGACATGACTGAACCATGTTGATCTTATGTTAATTTGCTGATTAATTTCATAGATAAATATTGGTGGGTTTCCATTAAGAGAACCATAGGGTTCGGCCATGTGTATGGCCGAACCCCATGGACTGTTTTGTGGATATTTGGATTGAGTTTTACAAAATGGAAATCATACAAAGTGATGGATTTATTAGATGGTTTTGAAGGGTAAAAACATGGTAACATTATACAGTTATCCTATGTCTAAATGAGACCAAAAACATGTTTAAGAGGACCAAAACATGGACATAGGGTTCAGCCACCTTGGATGGCCGAACCCCATGTAAGTATTTGATTGTTTGGTTTGGCTTTCAAGAAGATGGAAATCACATCAATTATGGACTTAGTATTAAGGTAATGATGGAACATAGGATTAAAATATCTAGGGTGAGGTTCGGCCATGTTGTGTGGCCGAACCCCACCAATGGTCATTTGATGGACTTAATACTAATTTGTATGTAATTGGAGAGGGGTTAATGAAAGATTTAAAAGATCAAAAACTAAGTGGTGAGGTTCGGCCATGTGTATGGCCGAACCCCACTAAGGTGGTTTGGGTATGAACTTTGGTTAAACAAAATTAAACAAAGGGTTAGTATAGTGGCGTTATCGTAAATATGGATGAAAAGATGAAATGATCAAAAGAATGGACTTATGAGCCAAAACCTAAGGTGGTAAGGTTCGGCCATACAAGGTTCATTTGAAAGTTTGGGACACTTAGAGGGTTTTAATTAAATAAAAGAGTGACCAAGGTTTAAATGGGTGAGGTTCGGCCATGGGGCATGGCCGAACCCCACAAAGTGGATTTGTGTGATCTAGATCAAATTAGAATCATATGGTCAAATGATTAACTTGCTGCTATGTACATAGGGAATTTGGATTTCTAGAACGGTGTACAAGCCGTGATCGGAAGATAGTTCCAAGGAAGGGTCGAACAAAGTAAACTAGTAGGTTTCCTACCTTTATTGTAACCACTATTCCATATGCTGTTTTATGTTGATTTCGATAACTCATATGATTGTAAGTTATGTTTCTAAATGACATGTTTGCATAGACATCTCATGCATGGCATGGGATGATGGTGTTGTAACCGGAGGCTACACTCCGTCGAGGCGTCCAAAAGACCACTGTGGGGCACCCTGATGAAGAGAATCCCATCAGGAGGAATCCGGATGCCACACTCCGTCGGGGAGTCCGAAAGACCACTGTGGGTTACCTTGACGATGAGAATCCCGTCAAATGATGGCTATGTTGGGTGGTGATGGGTGGGACTCATTACATGTCCATTTCATACATAACATGTTTTTTTTATTGAATTTTGTCACACATGTATTATTATTATACTATTTGCATGTTTTTGACTAACCATGTGGTAGCCCTATTCGGAAACACTACTGGGCGCGTTGATCTAACGCCCTATCTGTACCCTTAGTGGATGACGCAGGAAAGTCAAAGATTGAGGATCAAGAAGGGGACCAAGCACGGAAACTTGGGCGGTTTGAATGATTTTGAATGGACTTGAATGGACTATTCATGGATGTGTTATTTGAATTATGTGGACAATGTAATTTGGTAACTAGATTTGTTGGCATGTAATAAGTAGATAAGTAGATGCTGTGGATTGGTTTATTTTGGATGGTTGGATTGAATGGTAGATTAATATTATCTAGTAATTTTGGAGAATAAGATTATGTACTTTGCTATCTAAGAATGGAAAATTGGAATAGTCTTAGGTTCTATTATAACCTTAGTTAGATTAAGACTAAGTTAATTCCGCAAGTTATATATATACCATGTGCGGATCAGTTTTATGGATTTAGTTCATACGCACATGGGCTTGGCAAGTTAAGGGTCGGATTTAGAGATCCGAACTTAACTAGCGTCGTGACACTCCGCCCCGATCACATGATTATTATATTAAAAAAAAATAAACTCTGAAAATTAGAGTGAAAAGGACGGGGTGTTACATACGATGTATTGGTGATGGGTGGGACTCATTGCATATGATAGCATGGCATGGCATTAAATCGGCATGATTATGATCTTTATTATCATGCAAGGTTTCTGGTTTTTATCGGTATGATTGGATCTCTATTATAATACACTGTTTTGGATACGATGCTTTATAAGTATGGTATGATTTATTATAACTGGATTTGATATATGTTATATCTGGATTTTTGGTACTAAACCATGTGTTAACCCTAATTGGAATACCTATTGGGCGCGTTGTTCTAACGCCCTACTTCTACCCTAGTGGATGATACAGGAAACGAGGGGAATGATGAACGTAAAACGGGCCAGGCATAGGAGCTTGGATGATTTAGTTTATATTTTGTTTAAGATACTCATGGGTTGTAATTTGAGTATCTAGAATTCGGATTGTAATAACTTAATGAATTTGCTAGGGTTGGATGTTTTATTGGATAATTAATGGTGAATAAAGACTTGACGTACTTTACTATCTGAAATGGAATAGAACTTGGTTCTATTATGATTCCTCATGTTATGATTATAATTCCGCAGTTTTGATGTTATTCTGCATGTTTGATATTGTTATGTGTGAACCGTTTCCATGGACTTAGTCCATGCACACATAGGGTTGGCCAGTTAAGGGTCGGACTTTAAAAGTTCGGACTTAGCTCGCGTCGTGACGTCCCGCTCTCTATCACTCTACTCTGTTATAAAAAAAAATAGACTCCGATTTACGGGAAGAAGCGAGTGAAAAAGGGCGGGGCGTTTACAGACATGTCGGTACTGTGCCAAATCGAGCACTGTTGAAATGGGCAAATTGTCGAAAAGATCGACCTTTTGTTGGAACCGACATGTCGGTGAGACAGAAAATTGAATTAAAAGGGGACCCTTTCTGCGAAAGCAACAATTCATTCGAAACTGTCGTCCCCTCTCCCGCGAAGGCCTGGTGGTCCCACCTTCTCCTCCCGTGCCCTAGACCAGTCAATAAGACCTCTCAGAGTGATTTCCGTGCCGGAAACCATAGGGTTTTGGTTCCTCCGGTCCTCAGAAGACAGAAAATCATTATTTCTGTGATTCTCCTAAATTAGGTTAGGCTCAGTCTTCATCTCATCCACTTTCAAGCTACTTGTTGAGGATCCCCTCTATGAAAATCCATGCCCAAAAAGATGTCAGCTCAGACATGTCCTAAGACCTCTGTAGAACGAAGAGAATCTAGTCGTGCTGGTCGATGGACCAAATGAACCAAAAGGTCTGCCTCTCGGTCGTACCCGAGGTCGACCTCTGAATATCCTGAGCATGTTCAGGATCAACATGAAACCCAACCAGAGGTGGAAGAAGAACCCATCGTTTATAAAGGTGTCATCTTCGTCGAAGAGAGACGTGAAGAAATGAGACAAGATGCAGAAGAAATGATTGGTTTTCAAACTGGTATTGAAGACCATGTCAATGTCCCTGATGACACCAGTGAGGAGGAAAGTCACAGTTCTAAGGAGGAAGAAGAATTTCAGTATCCCCCTCAAGAGGATGTAAATCTGGGTAGGAGAGTTTTCAAACTTGAAAGAAAAATAGAATACCTTAAAAGAAGTTTAGATAGTCTTGTGCTGACTGTCTGGGATCTAGCTTTTGCTATCTCTCGCTTTGACAGCGTTCCATATTCTCCGTCTCCTCCTTCTCCAGCACCTCCTCAACATCACTTTACTTAGTGTAGTTTTTCATGTCCTCTTATTTTTGGAAAAACTATATTTTTGATATTTTATCTAAGCATCCACAATGTCCCCTTATAAAAAACCATATGTACTCAATGGCCATTTTTTGTTTATCAATGAAATGATATGTTTGGTGTAGTATGATGTGTGTATTGCTGTATTTGAATGCCTTATATCTTTTGTCTATGGTTAACATGGTTTTTATTAAATAGACTAACATGCAAATTTGAATTAGTTGGTTTTGTATTGGCATGTTAGGGGGATAGGGAGGAAGGCTGATGCAAGCTTAAAAAGAAGCTTGATGAAAAATGAACTTAGGGGTAGCTAAGTTTATGGGGAAGCTGGGTAGAAAAAGCTAAAGAAGATAGCTTAGAGAATGAGGGAGAAGATTCAAGTGAAGCTAGGTACATGAGCTTGTCCCATGAAAGAAATCAGCTAAACTAGATTTTAGCTTGAGTAGGAGAAAAATTAACCTTGTTGCACAAGGAAATGCATTAATCCGTGGGAAAGAACCATGAGTTGTAACAAAACTTAGTTAATCATTAAGTGCAAAAAGCATAAAGGAAGTGCTGTTGATATCTACTAAACCTTTGTCAATTGTATGACAAAATGGGGGAGAAAATTAGTAGAAGTTTTAAGCCATGGGGGAGTGCATGGTAAAGCCGAAGGCCGAAGTGCTTGGGCCCCTAGAAAGAGAGAGCCATAAAGGGGTGGAATATGATTGCTTGGAGTTTGGGAAATCAGATTAAAAAAGATTGGGGGAGAAAATCTTCTCAACACTGAGTAGTGTTGATGGCTAGGAAATCTCATTTAATTCTTTAATTTATGTTTTGGACTAACTCCTCTAATGATTTCTTTAGTGTTGCTTGCTTATGTGATGAAACATGAAATCATGATTTGAAGCAAACAGAACAAGAATATGTGAAGACCATAGTCTTGTTATCACTTGAATATGTAATTGATGTAATATCTTGTATTCAAATGTAATGTAATAAGAGTGAGATTGTAATTGGGTTAGCTTCTGGTTTTGTCATGAAATTGACAAAGGAGGAGATTGTTAGTTCCCTGGATGTGACGAGTTCCTATTTGTCAATTCCATGACTCGGGAAGAAGCACTTGCTAAGAAGCTTGAAGACCTAAGATGATCAAGAACAAAGATCATGCTCCACCAGGTACAAAGCTCATCGTCATGGCAATCACAAAAACAGGCATTTGGCCATTTATGACTTTAGGTGGTACCTACTCCTTAGAGATGATCATTCATAGGCTTAGTTGAACAAATGATAAAACCATAAAGAAGCCTAGAGACGAAGTTCGACAGTGAATGGGAACCCAACTTGGAAATATGTAGTTGGTCCCACCGTCAGCTCGACTGGTCGTACTCACCGAACCCTCAGTGGAGATAGGATCGACCCATCGTGGTCAAAGACTGGTCGGGCAGCTTCACAGAAGTTCCTGATTAAAGAAATGTCATTCTAGGTATGCCTCTAACTAAGAGTCTTGTATGCACCGACCCCGCGGTGATGAACTTAAACTACCCTTCGTGGTCGACGACTCGTCGGTAAAAGACTTTGTGAGTTCTGGATTGTGAACTCAAATGGGTTCTCAAGAAAACAGACATATCAGGAGTTCAAGACTAATCGAGAGTACCAGGACCGACCCTCGGTAAAGGGCGACAAGTCGTTCTAGGTAAGACAAGTTTCTGAGTTGAAACTACTTTTAGCATGGTTTGCCCAAATCGAGCCTCTTGTATGGACCGACCTCTCAGTGCCATATCTGTCGACCCATCGGCGACATCCACCTATCGACTGGGAAGTAATAAAGCCGTCGGGAGTGCATTTAATGCGCAACGGTCGGGTGGTTGAATGGTAATAAATATGAACACTAACCCATCAGTGCCATTGACCTGTCGGTTCTGGATAGTCAGAAAAACCGTTAAGACTCCTCTATAAATATGAGTGTTGGGTGATCATTTTACTATCTTCCTTAGGCTTAAAAGAGTTATATACTCTAAGGAAAGATCAACACTCTTGTGAGAAGAATCATAAACAACCAATCTATTGATTGAGTTTGAAAGTGAGAAAAAGAGGAGGAAAAGCCATAAACAACCAATCTATTGATTGAGTTTGCAAGTGAGGGAAAGACAAAAAAAAAAGACATAAACTTGGAAACATGAAACATGTTTCCTTGTCACCCTGAGATTGTGATTACTCTATGACGCCTACAATGAGGAGCGTCGGCACTCAGTGGGAGAGATCTTCAAGAAGCACGCATCAGCGAGAAAGAGCTTCAAGTCAATTGCATCTTGATTTTAATTTATTTTTAAAACCTTTAACCCGAAAGTGGATTAAGGAAGCCTGGTTCCGGAACCACTATAAGAAACTTTAGAGTGTCATCTCTGGCACATGTGGTGGGTGGAGTTCCCAACCAATTGTTTGAGGTGGAATTCCTACTCTAATTGTGAGGGTGTAAGTCCCCACTTAGTGAATTTGGGGATAGCTCAAGGTTGAGCTAGTCCTAACAATTGATGTAGGTTGGCGAACTGAACCACTATATATCTGTTGTTTTTGTGTTTGTGGTGTTAGAGCTAATTTCTTGTGTTAATTGCTTAATCACATTTGCTAACAGACACAACACACTTGATTGTGGTATCCGCTGCACTTAATTAATCAATCAAGTTAATTTTAAAAAGGACCAACAGATTTGGATTGACCTATTCCCCCCCCCCCCCCCCTAGGGTCAATCGTGTTGCTCTAGCACTCAAGTGAACTTTCATACTTATAACCCTCAGAAAAATAGAATAACTCAAAAGCTCACTAGGTACATATCTCCACTGGTATTCCTCTGATGTCACTTCACTCATGAATATTTTCATTTTCAGGGTAACATTAACATGGCTGTGTAGAAGTTTTTGAGCATAAATTTCATAAATCTTTTTTTTTTTTTTTTGTAACAAAACAGATTCGAAAAAAAACTCCAAAAACAAGACTGAAATTTTTTTTTTTCAGTTTATTTTTATTAGACTCAAACACACAAAAAAGACAACAAGTGTAACCCCCCCAATACCCCCAAACTTAAATCAAACATTGTCCTCAATGTTCCCTAATCTACAGTGGCCAATTGAAAACTAGAAGAAAATTTAAGAACAATAATTAATTAGGGTTCAGATGTACCTAAAAGAGTTTCACTCGCCTCACCTACAATAAACAGACTTCAAAGACACAAGACTATACCGACGCACACACAAACTGATTAATCCTAGTCTAGACTGACTAAACGGAAGCAAAAACCTAAACTAGACACCGAAACACATACAGATTCAGAAATAGACATAAAATGATGGGTGGGTAGCAGTGGATGGGCGGATGGAAGGGGACAAATTTTCTCCTATCACTCTTGGTAGTTAGGCTCTGCTAATAGAATCTCACTCTCCTCCGGTTTCAGGAATTCTAAGATTGGTTTCAATCTTTGACCATTAACTTTGAAGGCACAACCACTCTTAAGATGCAAAATCTGTACTGCCCCATGTGAAAACACTTCTGTAACAATGAACGACCCTGTCCATTTTGACCTTAATTTCCTAGGAAAGAGGTGCAATTGCGAATCGAACAACAAGACCTTCTGACCGGCTGTAAATGATTTTCTGAAAATGTTTTTGTTGTGATACATTTTCGTCCGGTCTTTATACGCTTTGGCAATGTTATAAGCTTCATTTCTTAATTCTTCCAACTAAGTCAGTTGGAGCTTCTTGTGTTGTCCAGCCAAATCTAGAGCAAAATTGAAGTTCTTGATAGCCCAATAGGCTTTGTCCTCTAACTCAAGTAGAAGATAACAGGCCTTCCCATACACCAGACGGTAGGGTGACATTCCTATGGACGTTTTAAAAGCAGTCCGATATGACCATAGTGTTGTGGGAAGATTAGTTGGGTCAATTATCCTGTATCGAGTCCCACAACACATAGTTCATCACTGAGTCTAGAAGATCAGTCTTTCCGGCTAGGATTGACTGTCTTCTTGAGGATATGTTTAGTCTCGTAATTTGACGGCCCGCCGCTTGTTTGAGGGTGATAGGGGGTAGCCCACTTTGTGTGTAATGCTGTAAAGTTTCATCAATTTTTCGAATGGGCGATTACAAAAGTGCTTACCCTATCACTAATGAAGGCGCGTGGTATTCCAAATCTCGAGAAAATATTCTCCTTTAAGAAGCATATTAAGACCTTGTGGTCATTGGTTTTGCAGGCCACAGCTTCGACGCACTTGGATACATAGTCAACTCCTATGATAATATATAGACTGCCAAAAGAGTTGGGAAATGGTCCCATAAAATCGATGCACCAAACATCAAAAGGCTCAATGGTTAAGATGGGGTTTAGAGGCATCACATTCCTGTGGAAAATACTACGCAATATTTGACATCTATCACAAGAGACACAGTAGATATGTGTATCTCTGAACATGGAGGGCCAATAAAATCCACACTGCAAAATTTTTCCAGTGGTCTTTCTAGTGCTAAAGTGCCCTCCACGGGCTTGATCATGACAGAAGCTTATGACACTTTGTTGCTCGCTCTCTAGGACACAAAGACAAATGACTTGGTCCGCACAATGTTTGAACAGGTATGGGTCATTACAGATAATTTTTTTGACATGTGCCAGAAACTTAGACATGTCTTGTTTGGTCCAATGCAGGGACATTTGACCTGTAACAAGATAGTTGACAATATATGCAAACCATGGTACTTGGGATACTAACATGAGTTGCTCATCAGTAAAAGACTCAGTGACAGGGAGGGTGTCATCAGTGAACTAAATTATCAATCTAGACAAATGGTTTGCTACCACATTCTCGGAATCTTTCTTCCCATGAATTTCAATATCAAACTTTTGTAGCAGCAGGAACCATCTGATCAGGCGGGACTTAGCATCCTTCTTAGAAAGAAGATATTTCAGTGCAGCGTGATTAGAGTAGACAATGACTTTTGAACCCACTAGGTAGGATCGAAATTTTTTTAGAGCAAATACGACTGCTAACAACTCTTTTTCCGTGGTGGAATAGTGAAGCTGAGCATCGTTCAAAGTTTTACTCGCATAATAGAAAATGTGAGGCAGTTTATCGACCCTTTGGTCTAACACAACTCTTACAACATAGTTCGAGGCATTGCACATGATTTCGAAGGGTACAGACCAATCGGGTGGCTGTGTAATTGGAGCAGAGGTTAAAACAGTTTTCAAATTTTCAAAGGAAGCAGTGCACTTTTCATCAAAACTGCAGAAGACATCCTTGGTAAAAAGTGTACATAGAGGTCAAGTTATATCACTGAATCGTTTTATGAACCTCTTGTAAAACGCTGCTTGACCTAAGAATGACCTGATGGCTTTAACAATTTGAGGTCTTGGAAGATTAGAGATCAGGTTGACCTTTGCCTTCTCAGCTTCGATGCCCTTTGCACATAAAATGTGCCCAAAAAATATTCCATGTTTTACCATGAAATGACATTTCTCCAAATTTAGTAATTGTAACGCCCCGCCCTTTTCACTCACTTTCCCTTCCGAAAATCAGAGTCTATTTTTTTTTTTTTATAAACAAAGAGTGATAGAGAACGGGATATCACGACGCGAGCTAAGTCCGAACTTCTAAAGTCCGACCCTTAACTGGCCAACCCTATGTGTGCACGGACTAAGTCCATGAAAACGGTTCACACATAACAATATCAACATGCGGAATTAAAATCATAACATGCGGAATTATAATAGAACACCAGTTCTATTCCATTTCAGATAGCAAAGTACGTCAAATCTTTATTCATAATTAAAATATCATAATTATCCAAATAAACATCCAACCATCTAAATTATTACATGTTCGAAGTCTAGTTACTCAAATACATTTCTATAATTAACTTAGTCAAAATATAAACTAAATCATCCAAGCTCCTATGCCTGGCCCGTTTTGCGTTCATTGTTCTCCTTGTTTCCTGTATCATCCACTAGGGTAGAAGTAGGGCGTTAGGACAACGGGCCCAGCAGGTATTCCAATTAGGGCTAACACATGGTTAGTACAAAACATATATAATAACATATAGTCCAAAAAGCTATATAAAACCATGCCATGCAATGATGACAAATGTAATGAGTCCCACCCATCACATGTACATAAAAGTAACCCCACATAGGTCTTTCGGATGCCCCGACGGAGTGTGGACCCTCCAGTTTCTTCCTGATGGAAAAACACATCAAGGTATCCCGCATAGGTTTTTCGGACGTCCCGATGGAGTGTGGCCCCTCCATTTACATATCCTTCACCCCATGCCATGCATGAGATGCCAATGAAACACATGCTATTTTATCATATAAATATAGCATTTAAAATCACATTTTGAAACATATCCAACACATGCTATTTTATCATATAAACATAGTATTTAAAATTCACATTTTGAAACCTATCCTTTGCATTATAAATTCATAAAAAACAAGATAAAATCATTGTACATAAATCCATGGTTTCAAAGAGGTGGAATCCTACCAAAGACCGCTAACGTGTCCTTGCGTCTTTAGTCCGGTAATCGCTCACAATCGTAAACACCTTGTGAGGTCCCATTACCTTATAATTTATCAATCAATCAAAACCAAGTCCCACTTGTTTTACAATATTTTAAGTCCATAAACCAATCCCCAAGGGGTTCGGCCATACACCATGGCTGAACCCATGGTCTTTCATTTTATTACCATATTTACAATAATGCCATTCTTACCATTTTTATGCATTAATCTGATGATAACGCATTAATCTGATGATAACCCAATAAATCATCTAAGATACATCAAACATTAAGTTCAGCAAACATTCCCCATGGGGTTCGGCCATACACCATGGCCGAACCCATGGTCCCTTATTTTCACTTAATTACCAAAATGCCATTACCTCTATCATTGTCTCTCCATTAATCCAATCACTGTCTTAAGTTCATTATAATCCATTTAACTTGATTCATGGCATGGCCGAACCCTATGATATCTTAATTCCATTTAAATTACAGTATTGCCATTCATGGCTAACCTTCCATCTTAGTATTTATTTACAACTTTGCCATTACCTTAGGTTTATGTCCAAAACCCATTCATAACATTGTTCATAAAATAATCCATTAATCGTGACATAAAAACCCATAAAATTGGTTCATGGGGTTCGGCCATACACATGGCCGAACCCATGATGTCTAAGTTCCAAATATATCACTTTCCATATTTGAATCATAATTCAAGGTTCCTTCCATAATTAGAAACTTTCTAATTTAATCTCCACATTCCAAAAACAATCCATCATTAGATACTTTCTAAATTAGTAACATCCTCCATGGGGTTCGGCCATACACCATGGCCGAACCCTATGGTTCATGATGTTGAAAATTATTAATCCTTGATCTTCCATTTACTCACTTCCCATTTATTTAATCCAACATAAGTTCCTTAATAATTTAAATCCATAAAAGACCTCATGGGGTTCGGCCATATACCATGGCCGAACCCATGATCTTTCAATTTGGCCTATATTTACAAAATTGCCATCAACTCCATGATCTCCATTCGATCGTCACCAAATTAAATCCATCTATATTCTTCCATGGGATTCGGCCATACACCATGGTCGAACCCATGGTTCATGATTTTTATCCTCCTTTAAACCCTTTAACATCATCTTATTATTCCATGGTTTTCATGATCTAAATTCATGAACATAAATCCAATTAAAAACATTCTAACCGTCCAAGGTTTTCGTCATTAAAAATCCACACATTAAATCAATATTTTTTCATGGGGTTCGGCCATGCACTGTGGCTGAACCCTATGGTTCATGCTTCCATTAAAATTATCAAATCATCTCTCAATCTTCTTCCATGGGGTTCGGCTATACACCATAGCCGAACCCTATGGCTCCTTATCTTAAACAAAAATATAAAAACCACTTACCGGTTCCACGACTCCTCCGATTTTCCCTCGGTTGTTCTTTCTTTTCTAATCCTTTTCCTTTTTGATCATTCCCTCTTGCTGGCTGCCTTCTCCTTCTTTTGATGTATTGCCGAGAATGAGACTTGAGAGAGAAAAAAAATTCGGCTATGGTGTGTAAGCTGTGCGCCCCTCTATGTCTCTCCTTTTATTAAAAACTTCCAACTCGGCCAATCTTTATTGAAATGGCAATTGCCGTTTTTCACCAAGGGAAAGATCCCTTTTATTAGCCATTGCCGTGTGCTCCTTTGTCTCTCTAAGATAGAAAGTGCCATGTGTAGCGACCCGACCCGATTTTTCAAAGTTTTAGGGTCTTGGTAGCAGTAGGGTGAGTGTGGGCCCTGTGGTGGGTCCTGGTTTGCCCGATTTTTAGTTCGGAGACTCAGAGGGCAATTTGGTAATTTTGAATTATTGAATTTTCTTTCATAATTAAAAGTTTGAAAATCACACGTTTTCCCCCGACGTTTGTCGTTTGACTTCTTCGAGCTTTTTAAAATATTTTGAAAACTAGAGATTTTTATTTTATTAAAAAAAAAAAAACCCTAAACCTATCCCCCTCCCTGTAAAATCTCATTTTCGGCAGTACTGTAGCGCATTGCTACAATGCCGCCGCAACACATGCTTTCCCTCTCCTTTCTTTCATCTTCTTCCCTCTTCCAACAAACCCTAACCCTAAAACCCCCTTGCCGCCGCCGCCACTCCTTTCTCTCTCTCTTGACCCCCCTCTCATCTTCCTCTCTCGCATCTCTCTCCCCTCTCGATCTCGACTTCTTCTTCTTCCCTTTTCTTTCTTCTCTTTCTTAACCCTAAGTGTTGTCGCCACCATCTCTTCGATCTCTCTTCTCTCCCGTCGCTGCTCCACCTCGACTCGCCCCTTCTCCCCGTTCAGATTTGCTCATCACCGCCGTCCGGCATTGATCCAGTTGGGCCCAGGTACCCTCTCATCTTCCCTTTCTCCTTTTTCCCTATTTTTCTCTGGTTTTCCCTTCTTTTCCTTCTTCTTTACCTCGTTTTCCTTGGCTGGGTACTGAGCCAACTCAGTCGAGTCACTGAGTTGACTCGCCTGGGTTCGTTTCTAGGCTTTGGTAACCCAGGCCCAGTTCGGCTCTCTTTCGGGCCTTTCTTGGCCCAGTTCAGCCCAGCCTTCGGCCGGACCCTATTTCATGCCCGGCCCAGTTCGGCCCGGCCCGTTTCGACCCAGTTTTGGGTCCGACCCGATTTCAAACCAAATTTCCAGTTTCGGCTCAGTTTCGAGCTTGGTCCAATTTTGGACCCAGTTTTCAGTTTCGGGCCCACTTCAGTTCGGTTTGGACCCGACTCGCTTTCGGGCCCGTTTGTAGTCCAGACTTAGTTTGACTCATTTTGCCTGGTTACTTATCTTTGTGCTTTCGTTTCCACAGATCGAACTTCCTTCAACCCAGCGGACTTGTTTTCTCGCATTGGATTTCAAGGACACACACAGGTGAGGGAACTTATCACTGCTTTTAGCATGCATCTATGCATATTACTACTATATCAGATGTACGGGTATGGAATGCGGCGAATGGGGGTCCCCAGTATTACGAGCCACTCGGCAAGGGAACTGTTGATACTATTATGTGGCGGATCCCCATCCGGATGTATTCGTATCCGATGCCCGCAGAGGCAATATGAATTGATTATTTAAGGTCATAATTGATTGATTGTGTGGTGACATGATTGGAGTTTATTTTGGTAGATAATATGCTAAGATGCCAGCATGTGAATGTGTAATATGTAGTGGTATATGTCAGATTATGGTGCAATGTATTCTGTTGATAATATACCATATGATCATGTGATAATTAGTTTGGACTGTTAGATGTTATAACATGCTTGGATGTTAACATGCCAACCAGTGATAGATAGTGATGCATACACTTGATTCTTATGTGGCGAACTATGTTATTAACATGTGTAAGTGTAGAGTTAGTTGTGCATATATATAACTGACGTATGTACGATGTCGGTGGGGGCATGGGTACTAGGCAACATCAGGATCTAGAGACTCCCCCTAGCTTGTGGGGATGTTAGGGTGGACGCATGGTTGGGATTCAGACTCCCTCGTGATTCGAAATGGGAAGTCGTAACCCCTTGTATAGATCAAATGGTCGGTCCGTCTTGTATTTCCCGGATGTACCTATGAGAGCGGCGTGATCTGATTTAGAAAACAAGGTGCTTGGGAGTCCTAGATAAGGATTAATTGGGAAGTAATTATGTTAACCCTAGATAGGCCATCAGGCTGAATGTTGGTTCACCCAAGGCAACCTTAGAAGCCCCTTGCGGTTCCGATACCCGAATGTGTGACGGGTGAGGTGATTCCTCGGATGACCGAGTAGGTTGAGGAGGTGCTCGCCCGCTCATTTGCAGGGGGATGGTACGGTGAGGAACGGCTCCCGCCAGTATGCCTTGTGGTCCCTAGATGACCGAGTAGGCTGAGGAGGTGCTCGCCTGAGTCGAGGGACGGAGCGGTGACGAAAAGCTCCTGCTGGCATATTTTGTGATCCCTAGATGACCGAGTAGGCTGAGGAGGTGCTCGCCAAGGTCGAGGGATGGAGCGGTGAGGGACAGCTCGCGCTGGCATAGTTTGTGATCCCTAGATGACCGAGTAGGCTGGGGAGGTGCTCGCCTAGGTCGAGGGATGGAGCGGTGAGGGACAGCTCCCGCTGGCATAGTTTGTGATCCCTAGATGACCGAGTAGGCTGAGGAGGTGCTCGCCTAGGTAAAGGGACGATGGTGAGGGACAGCTCCGGCTGGCATAGTTTGTGATCCCTAGGTGACCGAGTAGGCTGAGGAGGTGCTCGCCTAAGTTGAGGGACGATGCGGTGAGGGACTGCTCCCGCTGGTATGGTTTGTGATTCCTCGGATGACCGAGTGAGCTGAGGGGGTGCTCGCCTAGGTCGAGGGACGGAACGGTGAGGGACAGCTGCAGCTGGCATAGTTTGTGATCCCTAGATGACCGAGTAGGCTGAGGAGGTGCTCGTCTAGGTCGAGGGACGGTGCGGTGCGGGACAGCTGCCGATGGCATAGTTTGTGATCCCTAGGTGACCGAGTAGGCTGAGGAGGTGCTCGCCTAGGTCGAGGGATGGAGCGGTGAGGGACAGCTCCCGCTGGCATAGTTTGTGATCCCTAGATGACCGAGTAGGCTGAGGAGGTGCTCGTCTAGGTAGAGGGACGATGCGGTGAGGGACAGCTCCCACTTGCATAGTTTGTGATCCCTAGATGACCGAGTAGGCTGAGGAGTTGCTCGCCTAGGTTGAGGGACGGAGTGGTGAAGGACAGCTCCCGCTGGCATAGTTTGTGATCCATAGATGACCGAGTAGGCTGAGGAGGTTTTCGCCTAGGTCGAGGGATGGAGCGGTGAGGGACAGCTCCTGCTGGCATAGTTTGTGACCCCTAGATGACCGAGTAGGCTGAGGAGGTGCTCGCCTAGGTCGAGGGATGATGCGGTGAGGGACAGCTGCCGCTGGCATAGTTTGTGATCCCTAGGTGACCGAGTAGGCTAAGGAGGTGCTCGCCTAAGTCGAGGGACGATGCGGTGAGGGACAGCTCCCGCTGGTATGGTTTGTGATTCCTCGGATGACCGAGTGAGCTAAGGAGGTGCTCGCTCACTCGTTGGTCGAGGGATGTTGCAGTGAGGGACAGCTCCCGCTGTATGGTTTATGATTCCCTGAATGACCGAGTAGGCTGAGGATGTGCTCGCTCGCTCATTCGTCGAGGGATGGTACGATTTGTCGCGATGAGAGATTCCAGGCCAGGACACCTGTAGGGTGGGGACAACCTGCTATATGATGAGATATTCCAGACTATGGCACCTATAGGGTGGGTACAGTCTGAGGTTTGGTATTCCAAACTAGGACACCTGTAGGTGGGGACAGCCTATGGTGCGATGTGGTAGTGTATTACCCACGGTTATGGTATTGGGGTTCATGGTTGAGACTTGTGTTGTGGGTGTTAACTCACCAGGAATTTATGGGCGCCTAACGAGTGAGTTCGGCCGGCTCACTCGATAGAAGACCTATAGAATTCTGTGAGAGGTGGATACACCAGTCGTGTGGAGACCAGCATATGGGGTCCAAGGTTATAGGTTTGACTATCGAGACTCTGGTGCTTGGTTGATGAGACCATAGATGAGTCTGGTTGGCTATTCGTTGAGGACTGGTGAGGTGGTTACTCCCGTGTGGCAATCAGTTTGGGAATCTAGTGAGTCCGACTCTTGGGTTGGTTGTGGTATGTGTGCGGGTTGTCATAAGAGGGTCATAGGTCTAGTTGAGTACTAGAGACCCCGATCTGACTGAGGATCAATCTGCATACCCGTGGATGGGTGGACTGTCGCGGTTGGGCACATAAGGCAGTTGCATTGGGTTGGTTAGAGGATGTCCTAGAGGCCCGGCTGAGGCCCATGTGCTAGGGGTAGGGCACACGTTTGTATGGTCATGCATGTGGACATCCTAAACATTGATGTGTCCATATGATTATGTGCAGTGTATGCTTGATGACTTATGATGCATGTGTTACCCTCACTGGGCATGTAGAGCTCACCGCCTTGCCTTACAGGTACCTCATAGAGGAGGGGTCGGCGGGACAGTCAATCAGACAATGGGTGTTGAGTTGTAGCATTGTACTTGTCATGGTTTTATTTTGTAATTGGAGACTTATTAATGTATTTGGGATATGTGTACATCTCATTAAGTTGGATGAATGTAATAATGGAATGATGTTATTGTTTCCAATTATGATTAATACTTTATTGGTTATTGGTTTAATGGTGGGTTGCCCGTAGTTGCTTTGAATTGCAGGGGCAGTATCTCCCCTTTATTTTGAAAAAAAGAAATGCCCCTGAAATAGAATTAGATCGGTGTTTAGAGACTTTTTAACAGTTTAACGTACTCGTAGCGGGACGGGTCGTTGCAGTTGGTATCAGAGCACAGTTCAAGTCTCGGACTGGGCATGGGTCAGAGATGTGTGAGATAATGACCAGACGTTAAGTTCATCCCCTGTGTGATAGGGTAGATGGAACCTATTTCCATGGTGGTGATTTTGACTTCCCTAAGTTGTTCTGGTAAGTCTGATCGGGTGGCCCTTGTGCTTGGTCAAACTTTCGTTTTGTGGATTGACTGGTGGTGAGAAGGAGTACTTGTTAGAGTAGGGGAAATCGTACTGAGGATGGTAACCCTGAGACCTTAGAGATTCCCCGACCCGTGATAGAGACTTTGGAGAACCAAGTGTTGGTGAGCAGATTGTTTATCTCCGCTGTCAATGTGTGTATGCTGAAGACCCGAAGTATCTTGCTAGCGAGAAGTTTGAGTAATTGACCAGAGTACGACTTCAGTGCTGTAATCTGAATGTGGCAGCAACACCCCGTTTGGGTTGGTATATCCTACTGATGCGAATGATGTGATAGTGGCCCTTTGTTTTTGGTTCTGAAACTTGACCTGATTCAGATACGTGGCTCCCTCGATGACTTTGAGCTTCGTCGTGGTTTGAGTTTGGAGTATATGTGGTGGAGACGCCTTGTTTGTCACGTCCCCGTTGGAGTGATTGGCGAATATTGTGCAGGATTATATGTAGCGTATTATATCAAAAAATAGATCTCTTAACCATTGGAGATGTTCTATTTAGAGACAGTGGTTTACCGTCAGCCAGGGTGTTGAGGGACCTAATCACCGTGTGGCTTGTCAGTCAGTTTGAGTTGAGAGGGCACTGGGATGCCAGGCATTGGGGTGACACTGACAGGGGTGCTGGATTTAGAGGCTTGATTTCTGGGCCAGAGTCAGTGGGACCCGTTCGTCCATGTATATCCTCTGGGATGCACCGACTTTGTTGGCCAAGAAGAACAGTGACTTGTTGAGATTTTGTGCTAGTGGTCGATGATTGAGCAGAGTTACATAATGGAGTGAGGTTTTTCCTCCTGGAATTGACGACTAGTTGATACAGCTAAAAGGACCCATGTTGCTTCTTGAAGATGTGTTTTCA
Source organism: Chimonanthus salicifolius (assembly GCA_013350335.1). Lineage (NCBI taxonomy): Eukaryota > Viridiplantae > Streptophyta > Magnoliopsida > Laurales > Calycanthaceae > Chimonanthus > Chimonanthus salicifolius. The sequence goes on along the minus strand of JAAGOE010000628.1, from coordinate 73,232 downwards.
TTTGAGATCTTATCGGGTGCGAGTCTTGACCCCATAGACGTAGCTGTCTGGCAATGTGGTTTCGACAGGTGGTGCGACAGGTTTGTCAGGATGGGGCTGAGGTTGTGTCTGGCAGTTTATTCAGATTACTCCAGGTGACCGTGCTTACAGTTAGATTGGTCAGAGAGAACGATTAACTCTTGGTACGATATCAGTGAGGCAATTTTTCTTCAGTGGAGGCAGACGACCATTATAGTGATGATAGTACTAGAGATAGAGAAAAGGTTGTGGGCGTGCAGCTTATTGTGATATTTCCAGGGATGATAATGGTTATGTGCTAATACAGGATGGTTAATTGGTTGCTTCTGATTTGAGACGACTTGATATTGATGTGCATAACTTCCCACTAATAGCTCAGAATGGATGTTGATGGTGTTGCGCTCGGGTTGGAGATATCCATTGTTGAGAGAGATTCTGAGTATCCCCCATCACTGTGGTTTTGAACACTTGTTTGTTCAGGAAGAATTGAGCATGAAGCTGACGTGATGGATGAAGTTGATGGAGTGATTGTTGATCAGGTGTAGAGACTATAGTGGCCAGTTTATACAACGAGATGGTCAAGCCAGTGTTGGGTGACAGAACCCTGGAGAATCAGCGTTTAAGTGCAGAGACAATCAGACTTGGGGGTTTTGTGATGTGTGGTGGTGGATCAGACATCTAGGCTGTGAGACCTGATGGCGACTTGACTCTCCAGAGCAAGTTGGTGACAGCTCAGCTTGAGTGGTGCCAGGTGGAGATGCTTCAACTCCTTCTTCATCATGGATTAGTGGTACAGATGGTAGTGGATGGATTGCAAGAACTCACTTATCTCCTTGGGGTAAGGATGCCCGACTTCCTGGAGATTTTTGGACCGGTTTGGGTTGAGCAGAGAGTTAGTCTATGCGAGATGCTGAGTCCACAATGTTAGATCGAAGTTTAAGTTCTACCCATCATATCAGACAGTATTACAGAGAGAGTTGTATGCTCAATCATGTTTTAGCTCAGCGTACTATTTGTGGACAAACAGCTGGTCAGGGCAAATTTTCCCTTGTTTTGGATGGGAAATTTGGCACAGTTCTTTTAAGACTTAGTGTGGACAGAGAAACTACAGTGTAAATGTGATTGGTCAGGTGGAGGTTGTTGGTTTTAAGGGTGGTGTAGACCATTGTCCAAGTTGTCCAACCATTCGTAGTGCTTCATGGTAAGGTTGTTTCCTTGGGTCAGGTGTTGTGGCATCATTTCGTTGTGGAAAGATCAACGTGAGAGTAAGTTTCAGCTATCCAGAAGAAGTTTTACATCGGTTCTTTCTTGCGGATTTCGAGCCTTAGGTGAATTTCGAGGACGAAAATCCTTAAAGGGGGTAGTGTTGTAGCAACCCGACCCGATTTTTCAGAGTTATAGGGTCTTGGTAGCAGTAGGGTGACTGTGGGCCCTGTGGTCGGTCCTGGTTTGCCCGATTTTGAGTTCGGAGACTCAGAAGGCAATTTGGTAATTTTGAATTATTGAATTTTCTTTCATAATTAAAAGTTTGAAAATCACACGTTTTCCCCTGACGTTTGTCGTTTGACTTCTTTGAGCTTTTTAAAATATTTTGAAAACTCGAGATTTTTATTTTATTAAAAAAAAAAAAAAAAACCCTAAACCTAACCCCTTCCCTTTAAAATCTCATTTTCGGCAGCACTGTAGCGCATTGCTACAGTGCCGCCGCAACACATGCTTTCCCGCTCCTTTCTTTCATCTTCTTCCCTCTTCCAACAAACCCTAACCCTAAAACCCCCTTGCCGCTGCTGCCACTCCTTTCTCTCTCTCTCGACCCCCCTCTCATCTCCCTCTCTCGCATCTCTCTCCCCTCTCGATCTCGACTTCTTTTTCTTCCCTTTTCTTTCTTCTCTTTCTTAACCTTAAGTGTTGCCGGCACCATCTCTTCGATCTCTCTTCTCGCCTGTGGCTGCTCCACCTCGACTCGCCCCTTCTCGCCGTTCGGATTTGTTCATCACCGCCGTCTGGCATTGATCCAGTTGGGCCCAGGTACCCTCTCTCCTTCCCTTTCTCCTTTTTCCCTATTTTTCTCTGGTTTTCCCTTCTTTTCCTTCTTCTTTACCCCGTTTTCCTTGCCTGGGTGCTGAGCCAACTCAGTCGAGTCACTGAGTTGACTCGGCTAGGTTCGTTTCTAGGCTTTGGTAACCCAGGCCCAGCTCGGCTCTCTTTCGGGCCTTTCTTGGCCTAGTTCGGCCCAGCCTTCGGCCCGACCCAGTTCGGCCCGGCCCGTTTTCAGGCCTGGCCCGTTTCGACCCAGTTTCAGGTCCGACCCGATTTCAAACCAAATTTCCAGTTTCGGGCTCAATTTCGAGCTCGGTCCAATTTTGGACCCGACTCGCTTTCGGGCCCGTTTGTAGTCCAGACTTAGTTTGACTCATTTTGCCCGGTTACTTATCCTTGTGCTCTAGTTTCATCAGATCGAACTTCCTTCAACCCAACGGACTTGTTTTCTCGCATTGGATTTCAAGGACACACACAAAATCAGTGATAGATAGTGATGCATACACTTGATTATTATGTGGCGAACTATGTTAATAGCATGTGTAAGTGTAGAGTTAATTGTGCATATATATAACTGACGTATGTGGGATGTCGATGGGGGCATGGGTACTAGGCAACATCAGGATCTAGAGACTCCCCCTAGCTTGTCAGGTAGTTAGGGTGGGGATGTTATGTGGGACCGCGCAGTGGACGCATGGTTGGGATTCGGACTCCCTCGTGATTCGAAATGGGAAGTCGTAACCCCTTGCATAGATCAAATGGTCGGTCCGTCTTGTATTTCCCGGACGTACCTATGAGAGAGGAGTGATTTGATTTAGAAAAAAAGGTGCTTGGGAGTCCTAGATAAGGACTAATTGGGAAGTAATTATGTTAAACCTAGATAGGCCATCAGGCTGAATGTTGGTTCACCCAAGGCAACCTTAGAAGCCCCTTGCGGTTCCGATACCTGAATGTGTGACGGGTGAGGTGATTCCTCGAATGACCGAGTAGGTTGAGGAGGTGCTCGCCTAGGTCGAGGGACGATTCGGTGAGGGACAGCTCCCACTGGCATAGTTTGTGATCCCTAGGTGACCGAGTAGGTTGAGGAGGTGGTCGCCTAAGTAGAGGGACGATGCGATGAGGGACAGCTCCCGCTGGTATGGTTTGTGATTCCTCGGATGACCGAGTGAGCTGAGGAGGTGCTCGCTCACTCATTGGTAGAGGGACGATGCAGTGAGGGACAGCTACCGCTGGTATGGTTTATGATTCCCCGAATGACAGAGTAGGCTGAGGATGAACTCGCCTTGTCATTGGTCGAGGGATGGTGAGATGTGATGCGATGAGATATTCCAGGCTAGGACACCTGTAGGGTGGGGACAACCTACGATGTGATGAGATGTTCCAGGCTATGGAACCTATAGCGTGGGTACAGTTTGAGGTTTGGTATTCCAGACTAGGACACCTGTATGGTGGGGACAACCTGTGGTGCGATGTGGTAGTGTATTACCCGCGGTTATGGTATTGGGGTTCATGGTTGAGACTTGTGTTGTGGGTGTTAACTCACCAGGAATTTATGGGCGCCTAACGAGTGAGTTCGGCCGGCTCACTCGATAGAAGACCTATAGAATTCTGTGAGAGGTGGATGCACCAGTCGTGTGGAGACCAGCATATGGGGTCCAAGGTTATAGGTTTGACTATCGAGACTCTAGTGCTTGGTTGATGAGACCATAAATGAGTCTGGTTGGCTGTTCGTTGAGGACTGGTGAGGTGGTTACTTTCGTGTGGTAATCAGTTTGGGACTCTAGTGAGTCCGACTCTTGGATTGGTCGTGGTATGTGTGCGGGTTGTCATAAGAGGGTCATAGGTCTAGTTGAGCACTAGAGACCCCGATCTGACTGAGGATCAATCTGCGTACCCATGGATGGGTGGACTGTCGCGGTTGGGACTTAAGGGAGTTGCATTGGGTTGGTTAGAGGATGTCCTAGAGGCCCGGCTGATGTGGGCCCATGTGCTAGGGATAGGGCACACGTTTGTATAGTCATGCATGTGGACATCCTAAACATTGATGTGTCCATATGATTATGTGCAGTGTATGCTTGATGACTTATGATGCATGTGTTACCCTCACTGGGCATGTAGAGCTCACCCCCTTGCCTTACAGGTACGTCATAGAGGAAGGGTCGGTGGGACCCTCAATCAGACATTGGGTGTTGAGTTGCAGCCTTGTACTTGTCATGGTTTTATTTTGTAATTGGAGACTTATTAATGTATTTGGGATATGTGTACATCTCATTAAGTTGGATGAATGTAATAATGGAATGATGTTATTGTTTCCAATTATGATTAATACTTTATTGGTTATTGGTTTAATGGTGGGTTGCCCGTAGTTGCTTTAAATTGCGGGGGCAGTATCTCCCCTTTATTTTGAAAAAAAAAAAAAATGCCCCTGAAATAGAATTAGATCGGTGTTTTGAGACTTTGTAACAGTTTAACATACTTGTAGCGGGACGGGTCGTTACACCATGCACCCCTTTGTGTTTAATTTGGAAGGTGTCATGCGCCCTTGCTTCATTTTAGCCATTGCCTTAATTAATCTCCCATTGATCCCAATTTAGAAGGTGCTAAGATAACAATTCCCTTATGCCGTTTTTAATCAAGAAAGACCTTTTTTAAAATATTCTATGCGCATCACATAGATATGAAAATCCCTATACACGGCCAATGTAATATTTATTTAATTTTTAGACATCTTCTTGGATATGCAAATCCAATATTCGGCCATGCATAATCTTTTATTTAATTTTAGACGTCATGCATTACTAATTTAATTAAGCCCCATTTAATTTATTGAAACCATTTCCATATTCCGTTGGGTCTTAATTGGGCATGACCCAAGACTTTACCCATATAAAATCCATATCTAATAATTCACAAATTAAATGGGTAATTTTCATATATATTAATAACTTGAAAATCTGGAGTGTTACAGTAATAGGTTCTTTTCTTTGCACCTGACTAACACGAGGGTCAGGTGGTGCAGGCATTGGTCAAAAGTGGACCCAAACAGAGAGAAGTCATCGATAAAGACTTCTAAAAATCATTCGACCATATCAGAGAAAATGCTGATCATACACCGTTGAAAAGTTGCAAGTGCATTGCACAACCCAAAAGGCATACGACGATAGGAAAACGTTCCGAACGAACAGGTGTAGGTAGACTTCTCCTAATTCTCTAAAGCAACATAGATTTGGTTATAGTCGGAATAACCATCGAGAAAACAGTAGAATGCATGATCGCCTAAACGCTCTAGCATTTGACCAATGAAAGGGAGATAAATAAATTGATACATCGTAGCCTGTACACAGCCGATAAATCGATATTTCTCGATACGTCAACTGGCTCTGTCTGTTTATGTTGATGTTTTCCAGTTGTTCTCAGTCTACATTTATCGACCTAGTCGATACATCTAGGGGTTAATAGGTCCGAAATGTCGAGCAATGTCGATGTGTTCTTTTGAGTTGCTCGTGTTTGTCCTTCGTTTCCAATCCATATGTATCGATCCAATCGATACATATATTGGTGAATATATCTGAGGTGTTGATTTCATGTTCATTTCTGGTTATTTCCAGGCCGATACATCGACCTAGTCAATACATCGTCCTGGAACCAGTTTGTCATCCTTTATTTTCTTTTCAATTCAGTCCTACCCATACCGATATATTGGTCTGGTCGATGCATCACTCAGAGATCCGTGGACATATCGGCACAGTCAATATGTCCACTGATTTGTTCTTCCTTCGTTCTCTTTAGGTTTTTTTTTTTATCATCTCCGGGCCGACATATCGACCTAGTCAATACATCGTCCTGAGACTAATTTATCACCTTTTATTTCATCTCTCGTTTTACCATACTCAGACCGACACATCGACTCTGTTGATGGGTTATGTTGAGACGAGTTCATCATCCATTCGTTCCATATTATATCCGTTGTACCTCAGGCCGACGTATCGACATTGTCGATAGATCGTCCCGAGCTTAGTCCATCATTCGTACGTTTCATTTTCATTCAGTCATACCCAGACCAAGACATCGACACAGGGGATGTGTCATCCTAGGTTTGATTTTTGTCCATTCAATGCTTCGAGGTTACTATTTATTGTACTCTTACTCCAGAAGACAATCGACAGAGTCGATATGTCGACTAGGTTGAGTCGGAAATCATGGGTTCATCTTCCATGCCTTTCCTCTCCTTATATGTTCATTAATCTTGGTCCTCCAATTTTAAATTCATTCACACATGTTCTATAAACATCTTAGTGTGATTATTTTTACTTTAAAACATAATAAATCCACCTACCTTGAGGGATTTGCAGGTGTACCCGAGTGGATGAACGATGACCTCCTTGTTTCTTTCGTTCCTTGTCGGCTCGGTTTCTCCTTCGTTTTTCTCTCGCTTCTCCTTCCTTTCCCGGAGAAGATGAAGTCAGTAGACCGTCGAGTTGAGGGATGAGTCGTGAGTGAGAGGGTGAGATTGAGAGGGGGTGTTCGAGTGTTCTCTCTTCCTTCTTCTTCTTCTCGGTTTTCCTTTTTTCTTTTTCTTTTTTCCGTTCCTTTCTTTTATTTCTTCGTTTTTCTTTTCCTTTCCATTTTCCCTTTGGTTTCCCTAGACCCTTAAATGGGTGTTTTGAAAGTGTAAACGACGCTGGTGGATTTCCCATGTATAGAAAGTGGTGCATGGTCGGTGGTAGACAAAACGTCTACTAGAGGCGCTTGAACTATCGTGACATATCGACTCTGTCGATATGTCGATTGGTTTGACCCAGGATTTTCACCGATACATCGACCACATTGATGCATCCTCCTGGTAACTTACGCTTTGGGTTTGTATTTCATCTTTCACCGACACATTGACCTATTCGATGTATCATTCGGGAGAGTTCATTTTGCCAACACATCGACCCAGTTGATGTATCCTCCCAGGAAAATTTAGTTTTCCTTATTTCTTCCTATATATTCATACCACATTTTATTCACCTTATTTGGACTAAGATCTCATCATGTATTTCATTCATTTGAAGAGAAATTACATAAAATAGGGAGTTAAAACTCCGGGTCCTTACAATACTACCTCCTTTTGGAATTTTCGTCCTGAAAATTAGACGAAGGTTGGGTTCCAAAAGTAAAATTTAATCAAACAATTCAGGGTGAAATGTTCTCATTTCAGATTCCATCTCCCTAGTGGGTTCTTCATTTCCGTGTCGCTCCCAAATTAGTTTGACGAAAGGAATCACTTGGTTCCTTTGTACTTTTTGTTCGGCATCTATGATCATGATAGGCCTCTCGACGTAGGTCATGTCGTTCTAAACATCTAGCTCTTGTACATCCAATACATGTGACAGATCGGGATTGTACTTCCACAACATTGAGACGTGAAATACATCATGTATGCTTGACAGTTGTGCGGGATGTACTATGCGATATGCAACCTCGCCGATCTTCTCAATGATTATGAATGGTCCTATAAATCTCGGTGTCAGTTTCCCTTTCTTCCCAAATCTCATTTGGCCTTTCTGTGGTGAGACCTTTAAGAACACCAGGTCTCCCACTTCAAATGTTAAGGGTCTTCTTATTTTTTCAGCATAACTTTTCTATCAACTTTGGGTAGTTAACGGGTGCTGACGAATGACCTTGATCTGCTCTAGAGTCTCGATGACCAAATCTGGTCCAATGAATGCAGACTCTCGTGCCTCGATCCAACGAATTAGAAATTTACAAGGTCGACCATACAAGGCTTCAAATGGAGCCATCTGAAGGCTTGCTTAGTAACTGTTGATGTATGAAAACTCCACTAGTGGAAGATGATCCTCCCAACTGCCCTGGAAGTCTAGCGTATAAGCTCTTAGCACATCTTCCAATGTCTAAATGGTCCTTTTTTATTGTCGAGGCTGTAGTTCCCAATCTTGTACTGTCTCTCCTCTAGATAGTTTGACCATATCTCTGCCACTTCTGGATCTAACCCTTGTGTCTATTCAATCAGGGATATCATGGTAGAATGCACCATTAAGTTGTACACATGTCCTTACCACTTATATGTAAATTCAACTCCTCAATTGTTGACAGCATCTCCCATTCTTGCATAATTAGACTTGCTACGGTTCCATGAGTCATACGACTAAGTGCATCATCAACCTTATTTGCCTTGCCCAGATTATAGTGCAGGGCGAAGTCATAATCTTGGAGGTACTCCATCCATCTTCTCTGTCTCACATTGAGTTCCTTCTAATCGAATAGGTACTTCAGACTCTTGTGGTCAGAGTAATACCTCAAACCTTTCTTCGTAAAGGTAATGTAGCCAAAAAGTTCACTTCGGACAACCAAAACTCACACATGCTAGCCTTGGCAAACAATTTGTTGTTTCTCAGTGTGTTCAATACAATTCGCAAGTGTTCTGCATGTTCTTCCTCACTTGTGGAATAAATGACAATGTCATCAATGAAGACAATTTGTAAAATATCCAAATAGGGCCGGAAGATCCTACTCATCAAATCAATGAACACTGTCGGTGCATTTGTCAGTCCAAAAGGCATCACCACGTACTCATATAGTCCATATCGAGTTCTAAAGGTTGTTTTCTCTATATCCTCATCCTTGACTCTGATCTGATGATAGCCTCACATGAGGTCTATCTTAGAGAAATGACTGGATCCTTTAAGTTGATCAAACAAGTCGTCAATTCGAGGTAGAGGATATTTGTTCTTAATAGTGAGCTAGTTCAATTTTCTGTAATCCGCACACATCCGTAGAGAGCCATCTTTCATTTTGACAAATAATGCTAGTGTTCCCCATGATGAAGTGATGTGTCGGATGAATCCCAATCGATGTAGATCATCTATCTGTTTCATTAATTCTAACATCTCTACTGGTGCCATCCGATAATGGGGAAGGGACACGGGTGCAGTGCCGGGAAACAACTTAATTTCAAAATCAATCTCCTACTTCAGATGTAAGCTAGGAAGTTTTGTTGGAAAGCCATATGTAAACTCTTTCACTATTGCATGTAATGTGGATACATGTGTCTTTTTTAACTTGATACTATTCAGTAAAACCTGATTTGTCTCATCTGGGGATCTTTCATACACTGGAATTTTCTATTCGTTCCCGTAAATCACAAATCGTTGTCCCTTTGGTGAACAAAAAGTCACTCTCCTGAGGTAACAATCAATACCAGCTTGGAATGTGGCCAACCAATCCATGCCAAATATGACATCAAACTCTATTATGTCCATAACTAGATAGTCTAATTTGATTTGAAATCCGCCAGTTCAGTGTTAACGGAAGTCCAAATGAAACCAAGGGATGTATCCCCAACTGATGATACTATAGTGAGCGCTGTTGATGAATGTTGTATAAGCAAACCAGTAGTAGATACTAAAGATGCAGATAAAAAGGAATGTGAAACTGCAACACCCCGGATTTTCAATTTACTAATTTATATGAAAATTATCCATTTAATTTGTGAATTTTTAGATATGGATCTTATATGGGTAATGTATTGGGTCATTGGCTCAATTAGGACCCAACGGTTTTGGAATTCGTTTCAATAAAAAATTAAATGGAGTTGAATTTAATTAGTAATGCAACATAGATAAATAAAGGAAGGAGATAATTGTGCATGGCCGAATATGGTTTATGCAACCTAATGAGATGTATGTGGGATTTTCATATCCACATTGATATGATAGAATATCTTAAGAAGATATCTAAAATTAAATAATGGTGCATGGCCAAATTTTAGATAGGCATATCCATGTTTATGCGCTAAGTATATCATGGAAAGGATCCCTTTCCTAGTTAAAAGCGGTATTACTAATTAAGCAAAGGGGCGCAAGGCATAAAGGAAGTTACTAAATTACATGAGGCGCAAAAAGGAGTCCTTTCCTAGTTGAGATTGGAAGGTCGGCACCTTCTAACTTATAGACAAGGGGCGCACGGCCTAAGGGGGATTGGTTATCTTAAGCACCTTCTAAGTTGGGACCAAGGGAAGGTTTTATAAAGAGAAGGCAATAAGGGGCGCACGGCTTACACACCATAGCCGAATTTTATCCCTCTCTCAAGTCCTATTCACAGCAAAAAAAAGAGGAAGAGAAGGCAGCCAGCAAGAGGAAAAATCAAGAAGGAAAAGGATTAGAAGAGCGAGAGCAACAGAGGGAAAACCGGAGGAGTCGCGGAACCGGTAAGTGGTTTTAATATTTTGTTTAAGATAAGAAACCATAGGGTTCGGCCATGGTGTATGGCCGAACCCCATGGAAGAAGAATGGGAGATGATTTTGATAATTTTAAGGGAAGGAAATTGAGAGAAGAATGATGAAGTTTTAATGGAAAGACATGGTTTAATGTGTGAAAGTTTGAATGATAAAAACCATGAAGGATATTAGTTATTTTTAATGGAATTGAAATATGAAAATCATAGATGTAGGTTTATGATTTTAAAGAGGTTTAAATGGAAGGATATTGGTTTTTGTTTAATGAATTATAATGGATCATGAGTTCTGCCATGGTGTATGGCCGAACCCCATGGAAAAATAATTATGAACGTATATCAGTGATTGATTAAATGAAAACCATTAAGGAACATTGTTTGGGTTAATAAGTTTAAAAATGGTTTTAATGGATAATCTCTATGAGTGAGGTTCGGCCATGATGTATGGTCGAACCCCACTAGGGTTTATTTTATGAAGGATGCTTCTTAATTTGGAAAGTTTCTAATAATGGAAGCTTGGAGGAATATTGCTCATGTTTTATAGAAGATGGTTACTATTTTTAGTAAGTTTCTAATTATGGATCTTTGGATTAAAAACAAAAGGAAAGAACCTTAAACCATGGTTTGGCCAAGGGCATGGCTGAAAACTCCATAAATAATTATGGAATTATAATCATATGGTTAGATCATGGAAAGGATGGCAATCTTGTAAATATGGTCTAGAATGAAGGACCATGGGTTTGGCCATGGTGTATGGCCGAACCACATGGGAAATATTTGATGGATCATGTTGGGACTAAGGAATCGATTATGGAATTAATATGGTGATTGATTAAAGTGGAGGATACAAATATATGTTATCGGATTATTGGTTATGTTAGCAATGGATGGCAAAGTTGTAAATATGTGAAAATATTGGACATAGGGTTCGGCCATGGTGTATGGCCGAACCCCATGAACTATTTATTGGTCTATGTGTTTGGATTAAAGAAATATGTATGGATTATTTTGGAACCTAAGCAAGGAAAATGGCTATGGATATCAATAATGGCAAATTGGTAATTAAGTGAAATCAATGGACCATGGGTTTGGCCATGGTGTATGGCCGAACCCCATGGGGAATGTTTGCTGAGCATAAGGTTGATGTATCTTAGATGATTACATGGGTCATCATCTGATTAATGCATAAAAAATGGTAAGAATGGCATTATTGTAAATATCGGCTAAAAATGATAAACCATGGGCTCGGCCATGGTGTATGACCGAGCCCCATGAGAATTGGTTTATGGACTTAAAATATTATACATCAAGTGGGACTTGGTTTTGATTAGTTATTATATTATAAGGTAACGGGACCTCACAAAGTGTTTACGATCATGAGCAGTTACCGGACAAAAGACGCAAGGACACGTTAGCGGTCTTTGGTAGGATTCCACCTGTTTGAAACCATGGATTCAATGTACAATGTTTTATCGTATTTTGCTGAATTTATATTGTAACGCCCCGCCCTTTTTCACTCACTTCTTCCCGTAAATCAAAGTCTATTTTTTTTTTATAGTAGAGTAGAGTGATAAAGAGTGGGACGTCATGACGCGAACTAAGTCTGAACTTCTAAAGTTCGACCCTTAACTGGCTAACCCTATGTGTGCATGGACTAAGTCCATGAAAACAATTCACACATAACAATATCAAACATGCGGAATAACATCAAAACTGCGGAATTATAATCATAACATACGGAATCATAATAGAACCAAGTTCTATTCCATTTCAAATAGCAAAGTATGTCAAGTCTCTATTCATAATTAATTATCCAATAAAACATCCAACCATAGCAAATTCATCTAAGTAATTACATCCGAATTCTAGATACTCAAAATACAAGCCCATTAGTATCTTAAACAAATCTAAATTATAATCCTCCAAGCTCCTATGCCTGGCCCGTTTCGCGTTCATCGTTCTCCTTGTTTCCTGTATCATCCACTAGGGTAGAAGTAGGGCGTTAGAACAACGCGCCCAGTAGGTATTCCAATTAGGGTTAACGCATGGGTTAGTACCAAAAATCCAGATATAATATATATCAAATCCAGTTATAACAAATCATACCATACTTATAAAGTATCGTATCCAAAACAGTGTATGATAATAGAGATCCAATCATACCGATAAAAACCAAAAACCTTGCATGATAATAAAGATCATAATCATGCCGAGCCAATGCCATGCCATGCTCTCATATGCAATGAGTCCCACCCATCACATGTACATAAAAGTATCCACCACATAGGTCTTTTGGACGCCCCGACGGAATGTAGACCCTCCGGTTACATTTCATACACAATATCCTCTTGATGGAAAGCTCCTCATCAAGGTATCCCCGACGATTGTATTACAGACTCCCCGACGGAGTGTGGATTTCCTGTTACAGTTCATACAAAGTATCCTCTTGATGGAAATCACATCAAGGTACCCCACATCGGTTTTTCGGACTCCCAACGGAGTGTGGAGCGTCCGGTTACCTTTCATCCCTCCCATGCCATGCATAAGATGCAAATGCCAACATGCTATGTAGAAATACAAATCATAGCATTTAAAACTCACATTTAAACCACATGTTATTTTATCATATAAACATAGCATTTAAAATCATAATTTGAAACATATCCTTTGCAACATATATTCATAAAAAATAAGATAAAATCAATGTACATAAACCCATGGTTTCAAAGAGGTGGAATCCTACCAAAGACCGCTAATGTGTCCTTGTGTCTTTTGTTCGGTAACCGCTCACGATCGTAAACACCTTGTAAGGTCCCGTTACCTTATAATATAACAATCAATCAAAACCAAGTCCACTTGATTTTCAATGTTCTAAGTCCATAAACAAATCCCCATGGGGTTCTGCCATACACCATGGCTGAACCCATGGTCTTTCATTTTTTACCATATTTACAATAATGTCATTCTTATCATAGCCATTTACCTTCCTTATTTTCATAAGACTTAAGTTCCAAAATAATCCATACAATAGTTCATGGGGTTCGGCCATACACCATGGCCGAACCCTATGTCCAATATTTTCACATATTTACAAGATTGCCATTGATTCCATCAATTTATGTTGGAGTTCCAAAACATAGTTCCATTAATTCTACGTAATTACCAAAATGCCGTCTATGGCTATCTTAACCCATAATCCAATCTTTTCAAACATTAAAAACCATAAATTATTCCCCATGGGGTTCGACCATACACCATGGCCGAACCCATGGTCTATCATTTTCAAACCTTCCATTCATTAACACATGAACATAATAGATCCAAAATTGGTTCATGGGGTTCAGCCAAGCACCATGGCCGAACCCTATGATGTCTAAGTTTCCATTTTCATCAACTTTTAGCAAATCCATAATTAACAAGTCCATAATTACATAGTTTCCAAATTTAGCGTGCATCCTTCCATAATTAGATAGTTTCCAAATTAGAAAGTCCATAATTAGAAAGTTCATAATTAGAACTTTATAATTTAATCTCCACCTTCCAAAAATAAGCCCTTATGGGGTTCGGCCATACACCATGGCCGAACCTCACCCATAGAGACAATCCATCCTTTCATTCTTTCTATCTTTAAATGCTTTGTAAAAATCCACCTTCCATAAATAGAAACTTTAGTGGGGTTCGGCCATACACCATGGCCGGACCTCACCCATAGAGACAAATCTAACCCTTTCCATTTATTTTCTAAATTAATAACATCCTCCATGGGGTTCGGCCATACACCATGGCCGAACCCTATGGTTCATGATCTTGACCATTATTTACTCCTTGATCTTCCATTATTTAATCCCATTAAAATTCAATAATAATACCAACATAACTCCATGGGGTTCGGCCATGGTGGTTCATAATCTTCTTTTAACAATTATCAATAATATTCCATGTATCCAAAAACCATCAACCATACATCCAATTAAACCCTTTAAAATCATGAATCTACACCTATGATTTTCATCTTCATATTCCATTAAAATAACTAATATTCTTGATGGTTTTGGACCCATAAACATAACCAAAGACCTTCCATTAAACATCTCCAAAATCCTTCCATTAAAAAAAATCATCAAGGTTCTTCCATGGGGTTCGGCCATACCACATGGCCGAACCCTATGGTTCATCATTCCATTAATTGATACTCCAATCATCTCCCATTCTTCTTCCATGGGGTTCGGTCACGAACCCTATGGTTCTTTTCTTTTTAAACAAAAATTATAAAATCACTTACCGGTTCCGCGACTCCTCTGGTTTTCCCTCGGTTGGTCTTGCTCTTCCAATCCTTTTTCTTTCCTTAGCCTTTTCCTCTCCTTCTTCTTGATCTTGCACTCGACTGGCTACTCTTTCTTTCTTCTCTGAATAATGCCGTGAATGATCTTGAAGTTATGGGTGCCGTGCGCCCTTTGCTACCCTTCTCTTATTGATCTCCCATCGGCCAATCTTAGAAGGTGCTAAGATATGCAATTGCTGTGAGCCCGTTGTCTTTCTCTTATAAAAGCACCCAATCGGTTATTCATTTAGACAATGCCGTGTGCACTAACTTTTCTTTATAGAAGTTCCACTTGGTTCCATCTTTAGAAAGTCCCATGCGCCCCTCTTGTTGCCTCTTTTATAAACTTCCATTAATTCCAACTTAGAAGGTGCCATGCGCCCGTTGCTTGTGTCTCAAATAGAAAGTGCCAAACCCTTTCTTTCTTGTAAATCCCTAGTATTTCTCTTAATAAAAGAAAGGACTCCTTTTTAAAAATAATCCATACATCATGCGCATATAATTAATTATAGACATCTTATTATTTGGCAATAAGATATCATTGCCTAATCCCAACGTGTGACCCATTTTAGGACCATCCTAAAATCTTTAAACTTAATCTTAGATATCTTCTCAAGATATTCTAGCATAAAATCATGGATATGGATATTTAAAATTCAGCCATGCAATATATATTCCATTAAAATATTAATATCCTTTCCATGTTCCCACTATGTGCATGTCACTTAATTTATATCCCTCATTTATAGATATTGCATCACTAATTAAATTCAGCCCCATTTAATTTATTTGAAAATATTTCCAAAACCGTTGGGTCCCAATTGGGCCATGACCCAATACTTTACCCATATTAAAATCCATATCTAATAATTCACAAATTAAATTGGTAAATTCCTTAAATATTTACAACTTGAAAATCCAGAGTGTTACAATACAACCCTCTTTTTAAAATTTTCGTCCCGAAAATCGAGTGAAGTAGGGTTTCAAATATTTACATAAATAGCTCAGGATGAGCTTTCCTCATTTCTGACTCGAGTTCCCATGTGGCTTCCTCATTGCCATGTCGATCCCATACCACCTTGACAAATTAAATCACTCGGTTCCGTAATACCCTGTGTTTTGTGTCCACCACTCGGACAGGCTTCTCGACGTATGTCACGTCGCTTTGGATCTCTATGTCTTGCATGTTCAGCACATGAGAAGGATCAGGATTGTACTTCCTCAACATCGATATATGGAACACATCGTGTAAAGATGTCAACTGTGATGGGAGTGCCAATTGATAAGACACATCCCCCATCCTTCTTATAATTGAAAATGGTCCCACATATCTTGGCGATAGTTTCCCCTTCTTCCCAAATCTTATGTGTTCTTTTCGTGGCGAGACTTTCAAAAATACCATGTCCCCCACTTCAAATTCAAGGAACCTCCTCCTCTTGTTAGCATAGTTCTTCTGAGAACTTTGCGCAGTCAATAGATGTTGTCGTATCAACTGTTTCTGCACTGTAGTCTCAGCAACCAACTCAGGTCCAATCAATGCAGGCTCACCGGCCTCTGTCCAGCACACTGGTGACCTACAAGGTCTACCATATAATGCCTCAAATGGAGCCATTTGGAGGCTTGCCTGATAACTGTTGTTGTATGAGAATTCTACCAACGGCAAGTGATCCTCCCATCCACCCTTGAAATCTAATAGACATGCTCTTAGCATATCCTCCAATGTCTGTATTGTCCTCTCAGACTGCCCATCAGTCTGTAGATGGAATACTATACTAGTCAATAAGTTTGTTCCCATAGCTGACTATATGCTCTGCCATACTCTGCCGGTGAATCGACCATCTTCGTCAGACACAATAGTCCGAGGAATACCATGCACTCTGATGATATCCTTAATATACCACTGACCCAAAGTCTCAGATGAGTCTGTCATCTTAATGGGAATGAAATATGCAGACTTGGTCAGTCGGTCCACCACGACCCATATCGCTTCCATTTCCGGATCTATCTGTTATTCCTGTTCAATCTTGTCAAGTACTACTTAATTACATCAAAATCACTCATATCAACCTATGAGTTTCATTCTCGCAGAATTTACTCTGTCTCCTGTTATCTCTTTTCCTCGTGAACCCATTTGTGATCTTATGTAGATCAATGTACTCTGTTTCACTTTACCCTCTACCAAAATATTTTCCATACGTACTTGTTCAATACGTCCATTTGTCTACTCTCTGTGTGAGGTAACCTGCCAATATGAGCCTATGCTCAAGCCTTTTTTTTTTTTTTTCTGATTCCATTTTAACTAGGCTTCTAGCTTCACTCTCCTGGAACTCCATCGCCTAAGTACAGAGTCAGGTGATCAGTCTCACTCGGCAGTCGCCCATAGCTTCCATTCGAGTTTCACTAGACTCTTACCTTTCCCTTAAGTACATCTCCAAATGTAAGCATATTTTCATTTGCACACGAGTCGCTATGTGAGTTACTCCTTCTATTCAAAACTTTTATGATAGCGAGTATCTCTCTATACTAACTTTCACGTGATACAAGTCGTAATACGACTAACACCTTTTTCTTATAACATGGGATGTAAATCGAAACATGTCCCAGAAATTAGAACCATACGTCATCTATGGGACCAACAGGTCCATTACACTACCGACATGTCTACTATGGTACCGATACCCGACATCAATCCAAACCACCACGGAAATCACCATCCGAAGTTATACACATCCATCCGTGGTACCACTCTATCCATGAGTATCATCTATCCTATGGTTAATAACCATCCATGAATATAACCCTCCTCTGGGCATAATCCATCCTTGGGCATAATTAATCCAGGGCACATAATCTACCCTGAGATATTCTATCCATAGGAACAACACTTGAATAAGTCACTACCTGACTGTGGTAACAAAATCAAAACATAAACATTCCCCGACCCCTAGCAAGACTTACTGCCATGACTTACTAAGCGGAAGACCCACGTCCAACGTGATCAAGTCTACCCCGCCCTGCATCCCTTCACCCCAAGGGTGATTCAGTCAAGCTCTAAGGCGGTCGAATCGCGTCTAACGAAGCTAGTACCACCCCCACGGGGAAAAATAGTACGTAGCTCTGAGCATCCACGCACAACAAATGTGCAAAATAGCCATGAGAGCGTCCTCCAGCGCGAAGCCTGCGAGGGACCCACTCCTCAACGGTAACCCTATGGGGCCAAGTCTCCGTATTTGGTATCGAGGTTCTCACGGTCTTACAGCTACTCTAAGCCTTACTCATGAAATCTATATACTTATCTCATCAATATCACGTGTGGGACATACCCATGCTACGTCTCAATATAATCTAGTGACCTCGTCACCCATATCTCAATGGCCAAGTCCTCATAAACTCTTAAATTTACAAACTTTATTGAAAATTATTCAAACTTCCATTACAAGGGTGGGTAGGGTTAGAAAAACCCTTCAAAACGTACCCACAACCCTTACAAAATTTCCCCTTTCCCCAACATTCTCTTACCACTCCTTAGTCTAACCTTCCGCAGAAGACCCTGCATCATCATAAAAATCGAAGAAGTTGTCAAGGGAAGTCGTTGACGTGTGCCCCAACACTCCACCAGTCAGACAGGGTATTATTCCTGGTCCCCCAATGTATGGATAGTTAGTCCTCTCCTTCCCGTGCCTATGAAGTCCACAAACATGGCAAATAACCCTAATAGGGTGGGGGCAGTAAATACCATTGTGCCCCTCCTGATTGCATAATTCACACATATAATCTGTCAACTCATCCGAAGTCAGAGTAGCGGGAGTATACTCGGGTGAGCCTATCTCCCCTACGGATTCTTCTAAATTTGGGACATCTTCCTCGTCCTCTTTGGGTACAAAACCTGGTACAACCCCAACATGGTACTTGGGTGATTCTACTTCCATGTCCTGACTGATTATAACTTCATTGATGAAGTTTGGTATGCTAGAATCGTCGAACGAAGAAACCAGATCTATCGGACAGCTAGGTGTCCCTCTGTCCCACAACTCCGTATACTCTGTGTTGCCTGACATATCTGTATCACAACAACCGAAGTATGTCAATGCCAATATCAGTTCTAATCAAACTAACTCTTTGTTTGGGGAATTTCTCTATGTATCACATAATGTCTCTTGTTTGGGGAAGATTGCCAAATAATCATCTTGTGTTTCTTGTCCTTGGGGAAAAATTTCCAAATAAGTACTCTTTGATTTTTCTTTGTTTCCGGGGAATATATCCTATTTTGCTATGTTTGATAATTCCAATTATTTTGACTGTACTTCCTTTGCTATCATCCGTCTGAATCTAACGAAGTAAATTAATGCACGGAAGCCAGATTAATTTACTCCGAAAGATTCAATGTTTCGGGTTCGCTCTGATACCAACTGTAATGCCCTGCCTTTTTTCACTCTCTTCTTCCCGTAAATCAGAGTCTATTTTTTTTTTTTTTTGTATAACAGAGTAGAGTGATAGAGAGCAGGACATCACGACGGGAGCTAAGTCTAAACTTCTAAAGTCCGACCCTTAATTGGCCAACCCTATGCGTGCATGGACTAAGTCCATGAAAACAGTTCACACATAACAATATCAAACATGCGGAATAACATCAAAACTGCAGAATTATAATCATAACATGCGGAATCATAAAAGAACCAAGTTCTATTCCATTTCAGATAGCAAAGTACATCAAGTCTTTATTCATAATTAATTATCCAATAAAACATCCAACCATAGCAAATTCATCTAAGTTATTACATCCGAATTCTAGACACTCAAAATACAAGCCCATTAGTATCTTAAACAAATCTAAATTATAATCCTCCAAGCTCCTATGCCTGGCCCGTTTCGCGTTCATCGTTCTCCTTCTTTCCTGTATCATCCACTAGGGTAGAAGTAGGGCGTTAGAACAACGTGCCTAGTAAGTATTCCAATTAGGGTTAACACATGGGTTAGTACCAAAAATCCAGATATAATATATATCAAATCCAATTATAACAAATCATAGCATACTTATAAAGTATCGTATCCAAAACAGTGTATGATAATAGATATCCACTCATACCGATAAAAGCCAGAAACCTTGCATGATAATAAAGATCATAATCATGCCGAGCCAATGCCATGCCATGCTATCATATTCAATGAGTCCCACCCATCACATGTACATAAAAGTATCCACCACATAGGTCTTTCAGATGCCCCGACGGAATGTGGACCCTCCGGTTACATTTCATACACAATATCCTCTTGATGGAAAGCTCCTCATCAAGGTATCCCCGACAATTGTATTACAGACGCCCCGATTGAGTGTGGATTTCCGGTTACAGTTCATACAAAGTATCCTCTTGATGGAAATCACATCAAGGTACCCCACATAGGTTTTTCGGACGCTCCGACAGAGTGTGGACGCTCGGGTTGCCTTTCATCCCTCCCATGCTATGCATGAGATGCAAATGCCAACATGCTCTGCAAAAATACAAATCTTAGCATTTAAAACTCACATTTAAACCACATGTTATTTTATCTTATAAACATAGCATTTAAAATCACAATTTGAAACATATCCTTTGCAACATATATTCATCAAAAATAAGAAAAAAAAATGTACATAAACCCATGGTTTCAAAGAGGTGGAATCCTACCAAAGACCTCCAATGTGTCCTTGCGTCTTTCGTCCGGTAACCGCTCACGATCGTAAACACCTTGTAAGGTCCCGTTACCTTATAATATAACAATCAATCAAAATCAAGTCCCACTTGATTTTCAATGTTCTAAGTCCATAAACAAATCCCCATGGGGTTCGGCCATACACCATGGCTGCACCCATAGTCTTTCATTTTTCACCATATTTACAATAATGCCATTCTTATCGTAGCCATTTACCTTCCTTATCTTCATAAGACTTAAGTTCCAAAATAATCCATACAATAGTTCATGGGGTTCGGCCATACACCATGGCCGAACCCTATGTCCAATATTTTCACATATTTACAAGATTGCCATTGATTCCATCAACATATGTTGGAGTTCCAAAACATAGTTCCATTAATTCTCCGTAATTACCAAAATGCCATCCATGGCTATCTTAACCCATAATCCAATCCTTTCAAACATTAAAAACCATAAATTATTCCCCATGGGGTTCAGCCATACACCATGGCCGAACCCATGGTCTATCATTTTCAAACCTTCCATTAATTAACACATGAACATAATAGATCCAAAATTGGTTCATGGGGTTCGGCCAAGCACCATGGCCGAACCCTATGATGTCTAAGTTTCCATTTTCATCAACTTTTAGCAAATCCATAATTAACAAGTCCATAATTACATAGTTTCCAAATTTAGCATGCATCCTTCCATAATTAGATAGTTTCCAAATTAGAAAGTCCATAATTAGAAAGTTCATAATTAGAACTTTCTAATTTAATCTCCACCTTCTAAAAATAAACCCATGTGGGGTTCGGCCATAC
This sequence comes from Chimonanthus salicifolius, assembly GCA_013350335.1. NCBI lineage: Eukaryota > Viridiplantae > Streptophyta > Magnoliopsida > Laurales > Calycanthaceae > Chimonanthus > Chimonanthus salicifolius. Next base: position 52,117 of record JAAGOE010000628.1, on the reverse strand, counting down.
ACCATGGCCGAACCTCACCCATAGAGACAATCCATCCTTTCATTCTTTCTATCTTTAAATGGTTTCTAAAAATCCTCCTTCCATAAATAGAAACTTTAGTGGGGTTCGGCCATACACCATGGCCGGACCTCACCCATAGAGACAAATCTAACCCTTTCCATTTATTTTCTAAATTAATAACATCCTCCATGGGGTTCGACCATACACCATGGCCGAACCCTATGGTTCATGATCTTGACCATTATTTACTCCTTGATCTTCCATTATTTAATCCCATTAAAATTCAATAATAATACCAACATAACTCCATGGGGTTCGGCCATGGTGGTTCATAATCTTCTTTTAACAATTATCAATAATATTCCATGTATCCAAAAACCATCAACCATACATCCAATTAAACCCTTTAAAATCATGAATCTACACCTATGATTTTCATCTTCATATTCCATTAAAATAACTAATATTCTTGATGGTTTTGGACCCATAAACATAACCAAAGACCTTCCATTAAACATCTCCAAAATCCTTCCATTAAAAAGAATCATCAAGGTTCTTCCATGGGGTTCGGCCATACCACATGGCCGAACCCTATGGTTCATCTTCCATTAATTGATACTCCAATCATCTCCCATTCTTCTTCCATGGGGTTCGGTCACGAACCCTATGGTTCTTTTCTTTTTAAACAAAAATTATAAAATCACTAACCGGTTCTGCCACTCCTCCGGTTTTCCCTCGGTTGGTCTTGCCCTTCCAATCCTTCTTCTTTCCTTAGCCTTATCCTCTCATTCTTCTTGATCTTGCACTCGGCTGGCTGTTCTTTCTTTCTTCTCTGAATAATGCCATGAATGATCTTGAAGTTATGGGTGCCGTGCGCCCTTTACTGCCCTTCCCTTATTGATCTCCCATCGGCCAATCTTAGAAGGTGATAAGATATGCAATTGCCGTGAGCCCTTTGTCTTTCTCTTATAAAAACACCCAATCGGTTATTCATTTAGACAATGCCGTGTGCACTAACTTTGCTTTATAGAAGTTCCGCTTGGTTCCATCTTTAAAAAGTCCCATGCGCCCCTCTTGTTGCCTCTTTTATAAACTTCCATTAATTCCAACTTAGAAGGTGCCATGCGCCCGTTGCTTGTGTCTCAAATAGAAAGTGCCAAACCCTTTCTTTCTTGCAAATCCCTAGTATTTCTCTTAATAAAAGAAATGACTCCTTTTTAAAAACAATCCACACATCATGCGCATATAATTAATTATAGACAGCTTATTATTTGGCAATAAGATATCATTGCCTAATCCCAACGTGTGACCCATTTTAGGACCATCCAAAAATCTTTCCACTTAATCTTAGATATCTTCTCAAGATATTCAAGCATAAAATCATGGATATGGATATCTAAAATTTGGCCATGCAATATATATTCCATTAAAATATTAATATCCTTTCCATGTTCCCTCTATGCATATTTCACTTAATTTATATCCCTCATTTATAGATATTGCATCACTAATTAAATTCAGCCCCACTTAATTTATTTGAAAACGTTTCCAAAACCGTTGGGTCCCAATTGAGCCATGACCCAACACTTTACCCATATTAAAATCCATATCTAATAATTCACAAATTAAATGGGTAAATTTTGTAAATATTTACAACTTGAAAATCCGTAGTGTTACATATATTGTAAAGGATATGTTTCAAAATGTGAATTTTAAATGCTATGTTTATTTGTATAAAATAACATGTGTGGGATATGTTTCAAAAGGTGATTTTAAATGCTATGTTATGTTATAAAATAACATGTATTTCATTGGCATCTCATGCATGGCATGGGGTGAAGGATTTGCAACCGGAGGGTCCATACTCCGTCGGGGCGTCCGAAAAACCTATGTGGGGTACCTTGATATGCTTTTCCATTAGGAAGAAACAGGAGGGTCCACACTTCGTCGGGGCGTCCGAAAGACCTATGTGGTGGGTACTTTATGTACATGTGATGGGTGGGACTCATTGCATTTGTCATCATTGCATGGCATTGTTTTATATGGTTTTGGACATTATAATATTATATATGTTTTGTACTAACCATTTGTTAGCCCTAACTGGAGTACCTACTGGGCGCGTTGTTCTAACGCTCTACTTCTACCCTAGTGGATGACACAGGAAATCAGGGGAACGATGAATGCAAGACGGGCCAGGCATAGGAGCTTGGATGTTTTAATTTATATTTTGAATAAAGTTACTTACGGACATGCATTTGAGTAACTAATTTCCGGGCATGTAATAATTTAGATGATTGGATGTTTGATGGATAATTATGTTATGTTAATTATTGATTTAAGACTTGACGTATTTTGTTATCTGATATGGAATAGAACTTAGTTCTATTATGATTCCGCATGTTATGATTTTAATTCCGCATGTTGATGTTGTTATGTGTGAACCGTTTTCATGGACTTAGTCCATGCACACATTGGGTTGGCTAGTTAAGGGTCGGATTTTAGAAGTTCGGACTTAGCTCGCGTCGTGACGTCCCACTCTCTATCACTCTACTCTGTTTATAAAAAAAAAATAGACTCTGATTTACGGGAAGAAGCGAGTGAAAAAGGGCGGGACGTTACAGTTGGTATCAAAGCGAACCAAAAACATTGAATCTTTCGAAGTAAATTAATCCAGCCTCCGTGCATTAATTTACTTCGTTAGACTTAGACAGATGATAGCAAAGGAAGTACAGTCAAAATAAACAGATTATCAAACAGAGCAGCATAGGATGTAGTTCCTCAGAAACAAAGCAAAAATCAAGAGTGCGCATTTGGAAATTTCCCCAAAGTAGGAAATACAAATTTTTATGATGGAAACTAAGTCTTGATATTTTTCAATGGCTTAGGGAAAAATGGCTCCAAGGGGAAGGCCAAGGAGAAAAACCCGACAAAACCCAAATGGGGGTGAAGATGAGGTAGAACATCCTCGAAATGAGGAGGAACAACAATCTCATCAGGAAGAGGAACAACAACCATCCCACTAAGAGGAAGAATAAGCAAGCAGCGTAAATATACCGGTGGTACCTCCTGAATTGCAAAACCTGGTTCAAGCGGTGGTCACTTCAGTGCTTCAATAGCACTTGAACTAGAATGGAACCACCAAGGAAACCAATGACAGAAGCATGGTCAGGGACTTCCAGCAGCAACGTCACTCTTACTTCAAAGGAAGAGAAGGGGCTGTCTGAGAGGAAAATTGGCTTAAGAAGCAAGAGTCATGCTGACAAAATTTTACTGGCCACATCACAATTGATCGATGATGTCGGTAAATGGTGGGAGGTGGTAGAGAAGCAGCGAGCACTCCTTCCGGAAGGAGAGAGGACTGCCATGACTTGGGAGCAGTTCGCAGTTACCTTCCTGGAACATTATTTTCATGAGGAAGATAAGGAGCGCCAGACTCAGGTTTTCCTATCTTTGGTACAAGGTACCATGACTGTGGCAGAGTACCACCAGGAGTTTCTCAGTTTATCTGTATATGCATTCTATATGGTGGATACAGAGTATAGAAGGGCACATAAGTTTGAGCGGGGCCTTCGGCCAAGCATAAGGGCCAAGGTAACCATATTCAAGGCAGCCACATTGGCAGAGGTGGTTAGCAAGGCCACAATAGCAGAGCGAGAGATGGCTGAGTTAACGCATTTTGATAATCGCCGAGCTTAGAGTGGGAGGGGTACATTCTAGCCCAACAAGAGGTTCAGACCGAACTCTAACAGACCCTCATCATCCACTGAGTCAACAGGGGGCTTTCGTGCCAATCATCCGTCCTCATCTGCATCAGTCACTCAGGCTCCCAGAGGGGTGAACAACTGCCTCCACTGTGATCAGCCGGGCCATTTTAAGAGGGAATGTCCACAACTCAATAAACCCTCATATTCAAGAGGTTCATCTCATCCACCAGTTAGGCCAGCTAATTCAGGAGGAGGCAGGACATCTAATCAGGCGGGACGCAGCCTACAGGATCTGGACGGTTATTCACCTTAGCACCTCCAGCAGCAGAGGATCACTCTGTGATTCAAGGTATGGCAGTAGTCAGTAGTTCCTACGCATTTGCATTATTTGATTCGGGAGCATCCCACTCTTTCATATCTACTGTATTCATATCTGCAACTGGAACATTAGTACAAAAACTGTCCACATCACTTACCATTGTATCCCCCATCGGAGACACATCATTGGGGCTTATATGCACAGCAGTGAATACTGAACTTGCTGGACTCAGATTTGAGTTCAATTATTTGGTACTCGATATGTTAGAATATAATATTATTTTCGGGGTGGACTGGTTGGCTATCTTTAAGGCCAACATTGATTGTTATCGTCGCAGGGTGACATTTTGGTCGCCCGAGGGAAAACAACATGTGGTGCGTACTGACAAACAAAGCAGACTGCATGAAGGGTTGAATCACCTAGTATTGAACAGTATACAAATTAACAAGGAACCGGTGACTGAACTTCCAGAAATAGTAAGGGACTATGCAGACGTTTTTCCAAAGGAACTCCCTAGCTTTCCTCCCATGAGGGAGATCAATTTTGAAATTAAGTTGTACCCTGGCACTGCACCAGTGTCATTACCACACTACTGGATGGCACCAGCGGAGATGTCCGAGTTAAAGAAGCAGATTGATGAACTGTTTAGACTGGGGTGCATTCGGAATTGTATATCGTCTTGGGGAGCTCCGGTTTTATTTGTGAAGAAAAAGGATGGTTCACTTCGTATGTGTGTGGACTATCGGAAACTGAACCAGCTGACGGTGAGAAACAAGTACCCTCTACCCGGGATCGATGATTTATTTGATCAACTTAGAGGTTCCAGTTATTTCTCTAAGATTGACCTGATGTCCGGATACCATCAAATTCGGGTTAGGGAGGAGGACATAGAAAAGATAGCCTTCAGAATGCGGTATGGACTATTTGAGTTTCTAGTCATGCCGTTTGGACTCACCAATACACCGGCTGTGTTCATGGATCTTATGAACAGGATTTTCCGTCCTTACTTGGGTCAATTTGTCATTGTATTTATTGATGATATTTTGATTTATTCCAAAACTCAGGAAGAACATGTTGAGCACCTGAGGATTAGTTTTGGACACTTTGAGGAAGAACCAGTTATATGCTAAAGCCAGCAAATGTGAATTCTGGTTATCCAAGCTTAACTTCTTGGGACATGTCATATCAGCAGAAGGTATAGCTGTGGACCCAGCTAAAGTGGCGGCAGTGGGAGAATGGAAAGCTCCAAAGAATGTAACCGAGATCCGTAGCTTCTTGGGATTGGCTAGTTACTAAAGGAAATTTATCATGGACTTCTCCAAGATTGCATCTCCACTGACTCGAATCACTCAGAAAGGAGTCAAATTTGAGTGGTCAGACTTGTGCAACCGGAGATTTGAAACACTAAAAGAAAGACTTACAAGGGCTCCTATTTTGATTTTGCCAGAAAGAGGCAAGGGTTATGAAGTACAATGTGACGCTTCAGGAGAAGGACTGGGGTGTGTCCTCAGTCAAGATCATCGTGTGGTGGCTTATGGTTCAAGACAACTGAAAATACTGAACTAACCGCAGTGGTCTTCGCTCTCAAAAGCTGGAGACATTAATTATATGGCGAGAAATTTGAAGTGTTTTCAGATCATAAGAGCTTGAAATAATTGTTTGATCAGAAAGCGCTCAACCTGAGGCAGCGCAGATGATTGGAATATCTGGCGGATTATGTGTTCGCACTTCGTTATCACCCTGGCAAGGCGAACAAGGTGGCAGATGCACTCAGCTGCATATCACATGCATCATGGCATGTTTGATCAGGACAGAGTGGGAGATGCTGAATACCATTCGAGAGTTTAATCTTTATATCAAAAACCATGGGAGTATGTACAATTTGATCATACGGTCCAACATGGTTACCAATATCGAACAAGGACAGCAGACAGACCCGGAAGTGGAGGAGATATGGGCCAAGATGTCTACTAGTGAAGTCATACAGAATGGGAGTTATGACCAGGACAGGGTCTTGTATTCCGAGGAAGGATATATGTACCTAAGAGCTGCAGAAAAGAGTTATTGGTTGAGGCACATCAGACTAAACTCTCTATTCATCCGGGCAGCACCAAGATGTATCACGACCTGAAGAGACATTAATGGTGGCACGGACTCAAAAGGGATGTGGCAGAATTTGTGGCTCATTGCTTAACTTGTCAGTTGGTTAAGACGGAACATCAAAAACCACCAGGGTTATTCAAATCCTTACCAGTGCCGGAATGGAAATGGGAGCACATCTCCTCGGATTTTGTGACAGGGTTGCCAAGGTCTTCAAAAGGCAATGATGCAATATGGGTCGTGGTAGACCGACTGACCAAGTCTGCACATTTTCTTCCCATTAAGATGACAGACTCGTCTGAGACTTTGGGTCGGCGGTATATCAGGGATATCATCAGATTGCATGGTATTTCTCGGAGTATTGTGTCTGATAGAGATGGCCGATTCACCGGCAGAGTATGGCAGAGCATGCAGGCGGCCATGGGAACAGACTTACTGATTAACACACATTTCAAGGGTATGTTGAGAGCATGTATGTTAGATTTCAAGGGTGGATGGGAGGATCACTTGCCGTTGGTAGCATTTTGATACAACAACAGCTACCAGGCAAGCCTCCAAATGGCTCCATTTGAGGCATTATATGGTAGACCATGTTGGTCACCAGTGTGCTGGACAGAGGCTGGTGAGCCTGCACTTATTGGACCTGAGTTGGTTGCGGAGACTACAGTGCAGATACAGTTGATACGGCAACATTTATTGACTGCGCAAAGTCACCAAAGAGCTATGCTGACAAGAGGAGGAGGTTCCTTGAATTTGAAGTGGGAGACATGGTGTCCCTGAAAGTCTCGCCACGAAAGGGACACATGAGATTTGGAAAGTAGATGAAATTGTCGCCAAGATATGTGGGACCATTTTCAATCATAAGAAAGATGGGGAATGTGGCTTATCAATTGGCACTCCCATCATAGTTGGCATCTTTACACGATGTGTTCCATATGTCGATGTTGAGGAAGTACAATCCTGATCCTTCTCATGTGCTGAACATGCAAGACATAGAGATCCAAAGCGACGTGATGTACGTCGAAAAGCCTGTCTGAGTGGTGGACACAGAACAAAGGGTGTTATGGAACCGAGCGACCCAGTTTGTCAAGGTGGTATGGGATCGACATGGCATTGAGGAAGCTACATGGGAACTCGAGTCGGAAATGAGGAAAGCTCATCTTGACCTATTTATGTAAATATTTGAAACCCTACTTCACTCGATTTTCTGGACGAAAATTTTAAAAAGAGGGTTGTATTGTAATACCCCGGATTTTCAATTTACTAATTTATATGAAAATTATCCATTTAATTTGTGAATTTTTAGATATGGATCTTATATGGGTAATGTATTGGGTCATTGGCCCGATTAGGACCCAACGGTTTTGGAATTGGTTTTAATAAAAAATTAAATGGAGTTGAATTTAATTAGTAATGCAACATAGATAAATAAAGGAAGGAGATAATTGTGCATGGCCGAATATGGTTTATGCAACCTAATGAGATGTATATGGGATTTTCATATCCACATTGATATGATAAAATATCTTAAGAAGATATCTAAAATTAAATAATGGTGCATGGCCAAATTTTAGATAGGCATATCCATGTTTATGTGCTAAGTGTATCATGGAAAGGAGTCCCTTTCCTAGTTAAAAGCGGTATTACTAATTAAGCAAAGGGGCGCAAGGCATAAAGGAAATTACTAAATTACATGAGGCGCAAAAAGGAGTCCTTTCCTAGTTGAGATTGGAAAGTCGGCACCTTCTAACTTATAGACAAGGGGCGCACGGCCTAAGAGGGATTGGTTATCTTAAGCACCTTCTAAGTTGGGACCAAGGGAAGGTTTTATAAAGAGAAGGCAATAAGGGGCGTACGGCTTACACACCATAGCCGAATTTTGTCCCTCTCTCAAGTCCTATTCACTGCAAAACAAAGAGGAAGAGAAGGCAGCCAGCAAGAGGAAAAATCAAGAAGGTAAAGCATTAGAAGAGCGAGAGCAACCGAGGGAAAACTAGAGGAGTCACGGAACCGGTAAGTGGTTTTAATATTTTGTTTAAGATAAGAAATCATAGGGTTCGGCCATGGTGTATGGCCGAACCCCATGGAAGAAGAATGGGAGATGATTTTGATAATTTTAAGGGGAAGGAAATTGAGAGATGAATGATGAAGTTTTAATGGAAAGACATGGTTTAATGTGTGAAAGTTTGAATGATAAAAACCATGAAGGATATTAGTTATTTTTAATGGAATTGATATATGAAAATCATAGATGTAGGTTTATGATTTTAAAGAGGTTTAAATGGAAGGATATTGGTTTTTGTTTAATGAATTATAATGGATCATAAGTTCGGCCATGGTATATGGCCGAACCCCATGGAAAAATAATTATGAACGTATGTTGGTGATTGATTAAATGAAAACCATTAAGGAACATTGTTTGGGTTAATAAGTTTAGAAAGGGTTTTAATGGATAATCTCTATGAGTGAGGTTCGGCCATGGTGTATGGCCGATCCCCACTAGGGTTATTTTATGAAGGATGCTTCTTAATTTAGAAAGTTTTTAATAATGGAAGCTTGGAGGAATATTGCTCATGTTTTATGGAAGATGGTTACTATTTTTAGTAAGTTTCTAATTATGGATCTTTGGATTAAAAACAAAAGGAAAGAACCTTAGACCATGGTTCGGCCAAGGGCATGGCCGAAACTCCATAAATAATTATGGAATTACACTCATATGGTTAGATCATGGAAAGGATGGCAATCTTGTAAATATGGTCTAGAATGAAGGACCATGGGTTCGGCCATGGTGTATGGCCGAACCACATGGGAAATATTTGATGGATCATGTTGGGACTAAGGAATAGATTATGGAATTAATATGGTGATTGATTAAAGTGGAGGATACAAATATATGTTATCGGATTATTGGTTATGTTAGCAATGGATGGCAAAGTTGTAAATATATGAAAATATTGGACATAGGATTCTAGCATGGTGTATGGCCGAACCCCATGAACTATTTATTGGACTATGTGTTTGGATTAAAGAAGTATGTATGGATTATTTTGGAACCTAAGCAAGGAAAATGGCTATGGATATCTATAATGGCAAATTGGTAATTAAGTGAAATCAATGGACCATGGGTTCGGCCATAGTGTATGGCCGAACCCCACGGGGAATGTTTGCTGAGCATAAGGTTGATGTATCTTAGATAATTATATGGGTCATCATCAGATTAATGCATAAAAAATGGTAAGAATGGCATTATTGTAAATATTGGCTAAAAAAGATAAACCATGGGTTCAGCCATGGTGTATGGCCGAACCCCATGAGAATTGGTTTATGGACTTAAAATATTGTAAATCAAGGGGGACTTGGTTTTGAATGGTTATTATATTATAAGGTAACGGGACCTCACAAGGTGTTTATGATCGTGAACGGTTACCGGACGAAAGATGCAAGGACACGTTAGCGGTCTTTGGTAGGATTCCACCTCTTTGAAACCATGGATTCAATGTACAATGTTTTATCTTATTTTGCTGAATTTATATCGCAAAGGATATGTTTCAAAATGTGAATTTTAAATGCTATGTTTCTTTGTATAAAATAACATGTGTTGGATATGTTTCAAAAGGTGATTTTAAATGCTATGTTATGTTATAAAATAACATGTGTTTCATTGGCATCTCATGCATGGCATGGGGTGAAGGATTTGTAACCGGAGGGTCCACACTCCGTCGGGGCGTCCGAAAAACCTATGTGGAGTACCTTGATGTGCTTTTCCATCAGGAAAAAACTGGAGGGTCCACACTCTGTCGGGGCGGCCGAATGACCTATGTGGTTGGTACTTTATGTACATGTGATGGGTGGGACTCATTGCATTTGTCATCACTGCATGGCATTGTTTTATATGGTTTTGGACATTATAATATTATATATGTTTTGTACTAACCATGTGTTAGCCCTAACTGGAATACCTACTAGGCGCGTTGTTCTAACGCCCTACTTCTACCCTAGTGGATGACACAGGAAATCAGGGGAACAATGAATGCAAGAAGGGCCAGGCATAGGAGCTTGGATGTTTTAATTTATATTTTGAATAAAGTTACTTACGGACATGCATTTGAGTAACTAATTTCCGGGCATGTAATAATTTAGATGAGTGGATGTTTGATGGATAATTATGTTACGTTAATTATTAATTTAAGACTTGGCGTACTTTGCTATCTGATATGGAATAGAACTTGGTTCTATTATGATTCCGCATGTTATGATTTTAATTCCGCATGTTGATGTTGTTATGTGTGAACCGTTTTCATGGACTTAGTCCATGCACACATTGGGTTGGCCAGTTAAGGGTCGGACTTTAGAAATTCGGACTTAGCTCGCGTCGTGACGTCCCGCTCTCTATCACTCTACTTTGTTTATAAAAAAAAAAAAAAATAGACTCTGATTTACGGGAAGAAGCGAGTGAAAAAGGGCGAGGCGTTACAGAAACGAACAATGCTACTGCATAAGAACTGTCAATAACTAACATACCTTGGATCACTGAGTGATCTGCTGTCTTAGGTGTGGGGACCAAAGAATACAGTCATTTTGAAGCTGCTGGAATAGGTGATTGTCCTGACTGAGTCTGTGCTCGAGATATCTATGACTATGATGGGATGCCCGGTGGACGGAATGAGTTTTGTGCTTGAGAAAACTTACGGAGCTGTGGACAACCCCTCTAGATGTGTCCCGCCAGACCACACAGAAAGCATGTGATGCCACCCCTGGATGCCTGCCCTGCTGGTGCTGAGGCTGCAGGGTGACTAGGGCCATCTCTACCAGTAGATGTTGTAGAAACTGAAGGCTTTCCGGAGTTGGGACGAAATTTTTTGCGATATCGATAATAGTTTCCCCCGCTCTGGCTCCTTCTATTTTCTATGTATTGGCCGATTCGTTCAACTCTTGTTCTGCAATAGTAGCTCTACTGACTACCCCTGCTAGAGTTGCGGAGTACAGACCTCTCTCAAACTTTCGAGCTTGTTTATATTCTGTGTCCACCATGTATGGAGCATAGCAAGAAAGTCGGATGAATTATTCCTGATACCATCATATGTCCTTGAGCTAGGACTATGAATCCCTAGGCCTTGAGTTCTTTTTCCTCCTCTGGAAAGTAATATGCAAAAACATTTCTGTGAAGTCTGTCCAGGTCATCTCTGCCACTGTCTGACTATATTCCACTGTCTTCCACCAGTTACCCGCATCATTTATTAACTGAGATGCGGCCAATAGAATTTTGTCCTGATCTTCCATGATCCTTAACAGTTTCAGGATCTTAGTAGTGTTTTCAATCCATTTTTCAGCTCCAATGGGTCCTACTTTTCCACGAAAATAAGGGAGATGCTGCTGCTAGAAATCCCTGACTAGAGCTCTATCCTGGGAATCAGTTGCAGTATTGGCACGACCGCTTGGTTGATTCTGTTGTAGCACTGAATTCACTACTACTTGTACGAAACTATGAAGCTCGGGAGGTACGGGTGGAATATTTCCACTTGTCTCTTCGACGCGTTCTACATTGCGTCAGGTGTGCCTTCTTCGTGGTGGCATTCTTCCTATGTCATGAAACATTCATTTAGTAATTTCATAAGATGCTTCCAAACTTGTCATGAATCATTGATAGTCAAATCATTTCTTATAATTGAGTTGATTTGATTGTGGAAGATTCCTAAATTTTTACTGACATCCTTTGCATGGGGAAAAGTTCTCCTAAGTTTGTTGGATAAGTTTAACTTAGAGTAATTTCCTTCCTTTGCATTTTCATTCCGCTTTGATACCATCTGTAATGCCCCGCCCTTTTTCAATGCTTAAATCAGAGTAATTTCTTTTTATATAGAAAAATGATGGAGATGTCACGACACGAGCCGAGTCTGAGTCCGACGACCCGACCCCCGACAAGCCCAACCTAGCACACGTGAGAAAATAGTTCATTAATTATTCGAGCATATGCTAGCACAAGTTGTTGAAACATAATTTTGTGGAAATAGTAACTGCGGAAATATTTATAACACTCAATCATTTTGTAGCAAAGATAGGAAAATTACTCAAATCCTAAGTCAAATATAATACCAACACAAAATAGAAGTCAAAGATCTAAGTTATTGCATATGCAATAAGTTCCTCCTATAAATCATATTGTTCTATAAAACCATCAAAATAAAGATCTAAAATCTCGAAGCATTTTTTCTTCTTCATTTTGCTTAGGCTTGACTACCACTAGGCACTTCTCCTTTGCCTTGATCTATGTTAACATCTAGGGGAAAATATACGGGCTTAGTCAACTTGCCCAGTTGGAATTCCGATCAAGGAAATGCACTACGTACGTAATACCATAACAACATTTAATAATAATTATATTCGGAAAAACTCATGTTATGATAAGTATACGTTTCTCAAAGTAAATCAAAAGATATAAAAATATCATAATTAAAAGTACCTAGTTGATATTAATCATATGATGATATGCCATGGGTGTCATGTATAAATGAAATGCCATCCCATACCCATGCATCAGGGTGCTGTTACCCATCCACAATTTAACCGAGACTATCGATGGAGTGTGGCCTCCTCCCTCTGCGTAGGGTTTCGGGACCTACCCAGGGACTCTTTGGCCCAATTAATTCCGTACCAACCATACACAAGGAGAGGGCCAAAGTCTAACACTTGTATTATCAATATACACAAGACCAAGCGAGGTCCGGACATTTCCTTCTTGGCTCGGTAATGTAAATCCCTCCCATGCCACCATGCATGAGGATCATATATGCAACCATGATGACAAAACATGCATCATATAGTTCTATACTTTTGTAATACATGAAAATACCATAGTAATCTAACTCAATACAAATCAAGTTGAAATGATTACATTTTCATAATTCAAAACTCATAATTTCAAGAAAATACAAATATAGAAATGATAAGCAATATCACACTTATGTGCTTTAGTAAAGTATGAAATCCTACTTGATTTAGAATGATTAACTAAAGGGGAACTCAAGCGGTTGATTGAACGATGTTGGGACTATCCTTGGTTCCTTTTGTCCATGTACATGTTTCAAATCATAATTTCATGTCATTAAAACGTAGAATCCTTCTAATTCCAATTATGTAGCTTAAACCAAGACCTAAGGGTCTTCTGTATCATATTCAGAATCTAATAGATTCCCTGTAAATCTGATTTAACATCAGGTTTATAAGCGTTATTAAACTGTCAATGATTCATGACAACATATCGACAATGTCAATACATTGTAGTCTGGACACAGCTGATAAATTGATACTTCTCGATATGTAGACTGGCTTTGTCTGTTCATGTTCACGTTTTCCAGTTGTTCTCAGTTTACATGTATCGACACAGTTGATACATCTAGGGTTTAATTGGTCCGAAGTGTCGAGCAATGTCGACGTGTTCTTTTGTGTTGTTCGTGTTTGTCCTTCGTTTCCAATCCATATGTATCGATACAGTCGATACAAATACTAGTGAATATATCCGAGGTGTCGACTTCATGTTCATTTATGGTTATTTCCAGGCCGATCATCGACCTAGTCGATACATCATTCTGGAACCAGTTTATCATCGTTTATTTTCTTTTCAATTCAGTCCTACCCAGACCGATACATTGGTCTGGTCGATGCATCGCTCAGAGATCCGTGGGCATATCGACACAGTCGATATGTCCACTGATTTGTTCTTCCCTTGTTCTTTTTATGTTTATTTTTTTATCATCTCCAGGCCGACATATCGATCTGGTCGATATGTCGTCCTGAGATTAGTTTATCATCTTTTATTTCATCTCTGGTTCTACCATACTCAGACCGACACATCAAATCTGTTGATGGGTTGTGCTGGGACGAGTTCATCATCCATTCGTTCCATATTATATTTGTTGTACCTCAGGTCGACATATCGACATTGTCGATAGGACGTCTCGAGATTAGTCCATCATTCGAACGTTTCATTTTCATTTCGGTCATACCCAGGCCGAGACATCGACACAGGCGATGTGTCATCCTGGGCTTGGTTTATGTCGAATCAATGCTTCGAGGTTCCTGTTTACTGGACTCATTCTCCAGACGACAAATCAATAGAGTCGATATGTCGGCTGGGTTGAGTTGGAAATCATGGGTTAGTCTTTCATGCCTTTCCTCTCCTTATATGGTCAATAATCTTGGTCCTTCAATTCTTAAATTCATTCACACATGTTATATAAACATCCTAGTGTGATTATTTTTCCTTTAAAACACAATAAATCCACCTACCTAAAGGGATTTGCAGGTGTACCCCAGTGGATGAACGATGAGGTCCTTGCTACCATCTCTCCTTGTCGGCTCGATTTCTCCTTTGTCTTTGTCTCGTTTCTGCTTCCTTTCCCCGAGAAGATGAGGTCAGTGGAGAGAGGAGAGGGTTTCCCATCGAGTTGAGGGATGCGTTGTGAGTGAGAGGATGAGATTGAGGGAGTGAGAGGGGTGTTCAGGTGTTCTCTCTTCCTTCCTCTTCTTCTCTGTTTTTCCTTTTTTCTATTCCTTTTTTTTTTCTTTCTTTCTTTTCCGTTCCTTTCTTGTTTTTTTTTTTTGCCTTTCATTTCCATTTTCCCTTTGGTTTCCCTAGACCCTTGGGCGTTTTGAAAGTGTAAACGATGTTGGTGGATTTCCCATGTATAGAAAGTGGTGCATGGTCGATGGTAAACAAAACGTTAGCTAGAGGCTCTTGAATTACCCCGAAATATTGGCTCTGTCGATATGTCAATTGGTTTGACCTAGAATTTTCACCAATACATTGACCACATTGATGCATCCTCCTAGTAACTTACGTTTTGGGTTTGTATTTCATCTTTCACCGACACATTGACCTATTCGAAGTATCATCCGAGAGAGTTCATTTTAGTGACACATCGACCCAGTTGATGTATCGTCACAGGAAAATTTAGTTTCCCTTATTTCTTCCAATGTATATTTCATACCACATTTTATTTACATTATTTGGAGTAAGATGTCATCATTTATTTCATTCATTTAAAGAGAAATTATATAAAATGGGGAGTTAAAACTCCGGGTCCTTACAAATCAATCATAGCCATCCATTCTTAAAACCCCATATCCAATGCAAAAATCCTAAAATAAAGCGTCTCATGCGCGTATCACCTTGCTCCACACGAAGGTCCCAATCTTAAGAAGCTTTCGTCGCATGACAACTCCTAGAATTCATCTCCAAGTTTGCCACCTCACCTAGATCCTATTTTTTCTACCAATCCAATCCAAAAACAAGCCATACACAATTCGTCCATCTCTCCACCATAGCACACACGATTCCACCCTATCTTTCCTCCATCCATTCGAATTCCACCTCTAGATCTCTCCACATCATGTAACGCCCAGTCCTTCTTCACTCGCCGAAAATTAGAGTCTATTTTTTTAAAAAAAATAAAGAGTGAGAGAGAGCGGGACGCCACGTCGCGAGCTAAATCCGAGCTTCTAAAGCCCGACCCTTAACTGGCCACCAATACGTGCGCGTGGACACGTCCACTAAAACACCATCCATAACATTAATTAGCAAGGAAGTCAATCACCATTTAAATAAACTGAACTTAATATCCAAATGCAACATCAAACCATAGCAAAATATGTCTAAATTATTACAGTCCCAAAATGCAATTATCTCAAAATACATTGTCCAAAATAAAACTTAAATAAAGTAAGCATAAGTTATCCAAGCTCCTAAGCTTGGCTTTTTCCACGTCCATCGCCCTTTCCATTTCCTGTACAATCATCTAAAGGTAGAAGTAGGGCGTTAGTCAACGCACCCAGTAGGAATTCCAAGTAGGGTTATACACATAGGATTAGTATAAAATCACGATAAGTACAACATATCAAGAACTGTAAACAACTTGTAGTACTAAAACCAGCGCATGATATTCATAATAAAATCATGCTAATTTGATGCCATGCCATGGGTGTCATATGCCAATGATTTTCTCACCGAGCAACTATATCACAATTCACATTGTTAATCTTCTTGATGAACAAGCCACATCAAAGTATTCACTGTCATGTCTCCCCATGTATGCCTTATCGGTCCCACCGAATGGAGCGTGGACTCCCCCCACGTTTTATTTATCGGAAACACCGAATGGAGCATGGATTCCTTCCCTTATATGTCAATCGGAATCAGCGTGGATTCCTCCCACGTTTGTTTATCGGATACACCGAATGGAGCGTGGACTCCTCCCATGTGTTCCCTCCCATGCCATGCATTAGGTAATGAGTGCCATGATGCCATTTCATATTCAAGTACATAATAGCATGGAAAATCAGTTCTTAAAAACATAGCCAACATAAAAATCAATACATGAATATAATCCATGGTGCATCAACAAGGTAGGAATCCTACAAACGTCCAAGTATTGTATCCTGGCTGTTTTGTGATGTGACGCACAATGATTTCTTCAAAACCAATCACACCCCCGTCCTCGAAATCTCTTTACCTTAGATGAATTCCATCATATACAGTAATGAAATTAATTATTCAATTGATTTAAATAATTCTTTACCAACTTCTAGTTAAACTTAAACAATCTGGAAAATTGTATAAAAAAATTTCACTTTAAAATTCAGTCGATTACCTGTTCGCTGTCGATCTTGCGGATGATAGAATCTCGTCCGCGGACGGTATAAACCAGTCCCGCGAACAGCAGAAACCC
This sequence comes from Chimonanthus salicifolius, assembly GCA_013350335.1. Taxonomy (NCBI): domain Eukaryota; kingdom Viridiplantae; phylum Streptophyta; class Magnoliopsida; order Laurales; family Calycanthaceae; genus Chimonanthus; species Chimonanthus salicifolius. The sequence continues at coordinate 35,270 of JAAGOE010000628.1, read as the reverse complement.
GTCCTACAGATAGTACAACCCGTCCACAGACAACACTCTATTTAGTCTGTTAGTCGTCCGCATATAGTGAAGCCCGTCCGCAGACATGCAGCCCGTCCGCAGCCAACACCTGGTTCACATCTATTACCTGTTATCTGTCACCTGTTACCCGTCACCTGCTACCCGTGACATGGTACCCGTGACCCGGTACCCTCCACCCGCTACAGGGTACCCGTGACCCTCTACCCAGTACCCGCTACCCTGTACCCGTGACTCGCTACCTGGTACACGCTACACAGTACCCGGTACCCATGACCCGTTCCACAGACAATGCAATCCGTTAGCAGACGACATCCTAACCCTGTCTGTTACCGGTCTTGCCAACGGTCCACACTCGTCCGCGGACGATAAAAACCTGTCCCACAGATAATTCAACCCATCTGTAGACTACACCATGTCCAGTCCATTACCCGTCCCGCGGACGATATAAACCCATCTGCAACGATAAGAACCCGTCCCGCGGACGATAGAACCCCGTTAGCATAAAGTGAAATCCGTCCGCAGACAACATACAATTCCTGTCTGTTACCCGTCCGCAGACGGTCGAAACCCTTCCCGCGAACTGTAGTACCCGTCCAGCAGGCAGTGTAACCCTTGGTTCAGTCCTCATTGTTTGATTATTTGTAAATCTTCTGTTCATGAGATTCATCTTTAATCTAGTCCAAACATGGTCATCAACACCATACCTCATTTTTACAAATTATCTTACCCACCAAACAAGGTTAGGGTCTTTTCCTTTTATTCCAAACGTTTAACCATTCTTGAATGGATTTCAAAGTCAATGGTCCCATAACATTTTGACCTTCCATTTACATCAAATATGAACCCCATGGTTTCGGCCATTCCGTAGCCAAAACCATGGTTCCCTTAGTTTCTTTTACTCATTCAGTCCTATCTTGTTAAACATTACATACCTCTTTTCACGTCTCCTTCGTTTCGTTTTAATCTGAACTTGCTCGTCAGTCCTTCTCCTTCCTTTCTTGTTCCTTGTTGATTTCTCCAAGTGTAACCGTGGAGAGATGGAGAGAGAGAGATTGGGGAAGGTTTCGGCCACAAGTGTAGAGCCGAAAATGGGAGAGAGAGAGAGAGATGAGAAGAGAAGACAATCTCTTTGCTCCAATGAGATCCAATCGGCCAAAGGGGTGTACTTTGAGAGAGGGAGAGAGAGGAAATTCTCTATCTTTTTCCATGGGAGGGATTAGCCCCATGGGGTGAAGTGTATCCCTTAGTAACCAGCCCTACATCCTCTCAACTACCCTCATTAGTATTTGGTCTTTCCCATGTGTCCCTTGGTTTAACCATGGAGACACATGGCTTAAGCTAGGGGTCTTCCCCTTCCCAACGTGTATGGGTTTCCTCTCCCATGAGATGGAAACCCTCCATCTTCCCTCCTTGACTCACTAAGAGCCTCCTCCACTTCCATGCAACTCGGCTCAACTCCATTCAATTACTTGAACTCATTTCCCATTTAACTCAATTCAACTTAGCCACAACTCATTTTCCTTTGAACTCATTTGAATTCATTCATCAACTCAACTCTATTGAACTCACCCATGGTTGACCAATTCAACCATGGTTAGCCGACCATGCATGTTACCTTAACCACTTGCCACCTCACTTGATGAAGTGGGTTTGGGTCCCAGTTTGCCATGTCACATACATGCCACCTCATATACATGCCACCTCACTTTTTGAGGTGGATCCCATGCCTTGGATCTTAATTGGGTACATGACCCAATTAAATTAATCCTTTACCAATGCACTTTCCAAATTCCATTCCCCTTGACCCATTGGGTTTCAAATTGGGTCGTTGACCCATTTAATCACAGTTACACAATTATCTCCAAATCAAATACCATCCTTGATCCATTGGATCATAATTGGGCCATTGACCCAATGCTTACCCACCTAAAGTCCATTACATCCATAAATCTTAAATGAATAGCATTAAATGTGGTGAGTTGAGCTAATGACTTGGGTTAGTTAAATTGGAAACCAAAGGGACCTTGAATTCAAGTGAGCCAAATGGGGAGGTGAGGAGTTGCCTTGATCTCAAACACCACCAAAAACAAGTCCCACACGTTGGTGGTTTGGGACTTATGTTCCATGCATACACTTTAATGTAATGGGATAAGTTTTGCATTGAGAATATGGAGGGTTTCCATCTCATGATGGAACCCAAGCCCCAACGTTGGGAAGATGGAGGGGCTGCTTGAGCTTAAGCCAAGTGTCCCCTGGATATGCCAAAGGACCCCCTTGGTTAGACCAACATTCATGAGGGTAAATGAATGGTTTAAGGGGCTGTTATACAAAAGAGTTAAACCATACCCCTTTGGCCGAATTATGCATTGCAAAAGCTTGGAGCCTTCATCTCTATTTTCTCTCCCAAAATCTACCTTCTTGGCCGAGCCAGCCCTTGGTGTTTTCACCATTGATCAAGCACATAATCAGCAAAAGGAGGGAGGCTAAGGAAAATAGGAAGCAAGAAGGAGCCAAGGAAAATTGGAAGAGTGTGGATTGGTAAGTACTTCATTAGGTTTTGTTAATTATCATGATCAAGGATCATGGTTTGGTCTTTGGCGAAACCCTAAGTTATAAGTGTAAGAACCTTCAAAGATAAAAATGGTGGATGAGGTTCGGCCATGGGTATGGCCGAACCCCATCAAAGAAGGTGATCATGCTAATCTAATTGTACGAAGAAAAGTAAATAACCATGGAGGGTTTTTTCCGATATTGTAAAGAGTTTTAAATCATTGATTTGAATGTCATGATTTGGCCATGATATGGCTGAATTTATCAAAGGGTTAGACCATGGAAGATGGTGTGTAAAAGGGTTGGAAATGGATCATAGGGTTCGGCCACTTTGGATGGCCGAACCCCATGAAATAATTTGGTTATGTTAATGGTTTATGAAAGTTAAAAACCATGCAATATGATGGACCCTTGAATGGGTATTTGGATTCAAGTAAATGATTAGAAATTATTGTGGCTTTGTAATGTTTTTTTTTAAGAGTCTAAGTTATGACCATATGGTGAAGCACGATTAATGGATAAAAGAACTAAGGGTGATATATAGGGTTCGGCGGTTATAGGTCATGTTTGGGGGTTTTGAAGGATAAAAATTATGGAATGATATGAATATCTTAAATGGATTTGTAATATGTTATTAGGTGGAAATAAAGAACCATAGGATTTGGCCATATGTATGGCCGAACCCCATGGAGTGATGCTAATGGACTTAAGTATTTGTGGACCCATAAAGTAGATGAAAGATTAAGGGCTAGTTAAGTATGAAGGATTGAAATGAGACCCAGTTTGGATTGGTGAGGTTCAGCCAAGTAGCATGGCCGAACCCACTAAGGTGGATTTTATGGATCTTGGTTATTAAGCAAGATAAAATATGGGTTAAGTCTAGTGGCAAAATTGTAAATACAAGTAATAATGTAAATATGGATGAAGAAGGATTAAAGGACTTGAAAGAGGGGTCAAACCAAAGCGGTATGGTTCGGCCATGCTGTATGGTCGAACCCTACCAAGGTATATTATTTAGTATAAGGTGTTTATGTAAGTTATATGGATGGTATTGATCAAATGAAAAGGAAGATCAAATCCAAAGTGGGTGAGGTTCTGCCATGGGGTATGGCCGAACCCCACAAGATGGTTTATGAGATCAAGACTTATTAAGAAATCAAAAGGTTATGTTAATTAACTTGCTGTTATATAAACAAGGTAACAGGACTTGAACATAGCGCGAGTCGTGAACGGGTGATGCTTAAGAGGAACGGACACTTAAGTGAACTTTAGGTAGGTTTCCTACCTACTTGTAACCACTTTTATATTTGGTTTTATCATGGTTTTTATGAGACATTTGTTATACTATTGTTTATCATATTGGATTTGAATGATGAGATTTACTTACATGTTTCATATATTCATTGGCATCTCATGCATGGACATGGGATGATGATTATGGAAATCGGAGCCCACACTCCGTCGGTATGCCCGTGATGCTACTGTGGGGCCTTTAGGCGATGAGGGTCCCGCCAGGAGGAATATCATGATGATAAGAGTCACATCAAGAAGAAATGAAAGAATACTGTGGTTTACCTTGACGATGAGAGTCTCGTCAAGTGATGGCTATGTATATGTGTGATGGGTGGGACTCATTACATTTGCATACATACATAGCATTGATTTATATCTTTTTGATGACCATATATTATGATATATGCATGTTTTATATACTAATCATGTGGTAGCCCTGATAACCTACTAGGCGCGTTGGTCTAATGCCCTATTTCTATCCTTAGTGGAAGACGCAGGCAAAAGAAAGGCAAAGGCTGACGATCGCGAAGAAAGCCAAGCATAAGCCCTTGGGTGTTGGAATGGGTTTCTATTTACTGTTGTTTGGATACATTTTTATGGACATGTAATAGTTTAGTAAGTTTGCTATGTTTTGTGAATAGTTTGATGATGGATATTTAGTTTAAGTAGTTTATAATGGATGACTTGTACTTGCTATCTACTCAGTATAATTCCGCAATTAGTTAATTTCGCATTTAGTTTAGTATTATTTCGCATGACTTATTTAGTTTCGTGTGTGTATGGTTTATCATTGTTTGGTCCATGCACACATGGTTGGCCAGTTAAGGGTCGGACTTTGGAAGTCCGAACTTAGCTCGCGTCGTGACGCTCCCCGCTCTCTTCCACTTGTTTATTTATGAAAAAAAAAATAGATTCTGATTTTTGGAAGGTTGGAAAAGGGCCGGGCATTACAGTTGGTATCAGTACGAAACGGGAAGTTGAATCATCGAAGTAAGATTAAGACGGTTTCATGTCTCACTGACAGATAATAATCCCAACTGACCGACTCTTGGAGTCCGCTGACTGGGGGCCGAATTAAGTTACTTTGATAGACTCAGACTGAACAATCAATCTGAGAACAACAATGAAAGATAGCAAGGTAAAGTACAGTCATCATAATTGGATATATCAAACATAGCAAAGTAGGATACACTTCCCCTATATTCCCACATTGAGAAACAAACAACAGGAATTTAGAGATTTTCCCAGAAACAAAGCAAAACAAAGAGTGATGATTTGGCAATTTCCCCAACCAAGATACATTGTATTATACATAAGAAATCCCCCAAAACCAAGATTGGTTTTATTAGAACTGCTGTTGATTATTCTTGTGTTCTATTGTTATGATACAGATATGTTAAGTAACGTTGAGTAACAAACAACAGGAATTTAGAGATTTTCCCAGAAACAAAGCAAAACAAAGAGTGATGATTTGGCAATTTCCCCAACCAAGATACATTGTATTATACATAAGAAATCCCCCAAAACCAAGTTTGGTTTTATTAGAACTGCTGTTGATTATTCTTGTGTTCTATTGTTATGGTACAGATATGTCAAGTAACGTTGAGTATACAGAGTTGTGGGATAGAGGAACCCCTAGCAATCCCATAGATCTAGTGTCTTCTTCCAACAACTCCAACATGGAAGTTAACGTAGACAATCAAAAGGGATTTCCCGAGGAGGTTGAAGTGGATCTAGCACCTTTTCCAGAAGAGCTTATGGAAGATTTTCAAATGATAAGAGAGTCGGTAGGGGAGATAGAACCCGATTATATGTGCGAGTTGTGCAACTAGGATGGGCACAACTGTACATACTGCCCCCACCCTCTTGAAGTTGTTTGCCCGGCTTGTGGACTTCATGGGCACGGGAAAGAAAGGACTAACTGTCCTTACATTGGAGGACTGGGATAATACCCTGCTTGACGTATGGAGTATTGGGACACATGTCGATGACGTGCCCTGATAGTTTCTTTATGTTTGAGGATGATGTAGGGTCTTCTACGGAAGACTAGGCTAAGAAGTAGTAAGAAAAGTTAGGAAAAAAGGGGGATATTTTGTAAGGGTTGTGGGTGCATTTTGTTATTGTTTGTTTTAACCCTACCAACCCTTGTACTATGATGAAATTTGGATTTATATATATATATATATATATATAAAGTATGCAAATTTATGAGTTATGAGGACTTTTGGCATTGAGTTGTATGTTACGAATGAAACTAAGTCCATAATGTTTCCATGATTTAGGGAAAAATGGCTCCAACGAGAAAGACCCTACAGAATCAGAAAGGGAAGGAAAAAGTGTTACAAATTGGCTTAGGCGTTACGGCTCCAAAAAGAAAGACTCGACAAGATGATAAAGGGAAGGAGAAAGTTGTACATGAGAAAGAGCAATCAGTACAAGAGAAGGAGCAATCAGTGCAAGATAAGGAGAAATCAGTACATGAGAAAGAAAAATCGCACAATGAGGAAGACGATCGGTACTCTCGGCGAGAAGAGGAGGATTGTGAACATTCATCTCGACGGGAGGAAGAAGGAAACAACAACAGCAGTGTGAGTATACCAGTAGTGCCTCCTGAACTACAGAGCTTGGTTCAAGCGGTAGTTACTTCTGTTCTCTAGCTGCATCTGAATGGAGGTGGAAGCACAAGCGAGGACAATGACCGGAACATGGTCAGGGACTTTCAACAACAGCGCCCTCCTTACTTTAAGGGAAGAGAATGGCCTGTTGGAGCAGAGAACTGGTTAAAGAAGATCTCCCAAATATTGTCTCTACTGAATATCAAGAGTCATGCCCATAAGATTTTACTGGCCACATCACAATTGATAGATGATGCTGGTAAGTAGTGGAGAAACAGCAGACACTTGTGCCAGAAAGGGAAAAGACTGTTATGACCTGGGAACAATTCTCAGCTACATTTCTGGATCATTATTTTCCTGAGGAGGAGAAAGAGCGCCAGACTCAAGCCTTTTTGTCATTGGTGCAAGGCTCCATGACTGTAGCTGAGTATCACCGGGAATTCCTCAGTCTATCAATTTATGCATTCTACATAGTGGATACGGAGTACCGAAGGGCTCGTAAGTTCGAGCGTGGTCTATGGCCAAGCATTAGGGCCAAAGTGACTGTATTCAAGGCAGCCACGCTGGCAGAAGTGCTCAGCAGGGCCACCATAGTTGAGCATGAGTTGGCTGAGTCCGCGCGATTTGACAACCGCCGAACTCAGAGTGGGAGGGGCACATATCAGCCCAATAAGAAGTCTCGACCCAACTTCAGTAGACCCTCACCATCTATTGGGTCCACGGGGGGCTTTTGTCCCAACGAGTCCACCCAGTCTGTATCACTCACTCAAGCTTCTAGGGGGATGAGCAACTGCTTCCACTGTGATCAGCCGGGTCACTTCAGGAAGGATTGTCTAAAGCTCAACAGGATTTCTAATTCCATAGGATCATTTCGTCCACCAGCCAGACCAGTTAATTCCCGGGGAGGCAGAACGTATAATCAGGCGAGACGGGTGCCTAACTCTACTGGATCGGGACGATTGTTTACTCTAGAACCTCCAGCAGAGGAGGATCATTCAGTAATTCAAGGTATGGCGGTAGTTAGTAGTTCTTATGCCTATGCACTGTTTGATTTTGGAGCTTCACACTCCTTTATAGCTGCATCATTTATGACTGCTACCGGTACCTTAGTTCAAAAATTAGCTACAGCACTCACAATTGTATCCCCTGTCGGAGACTCAGCATTGGGACTTATATGTACGGCAGTTAATACTGAACTCGCTGGACTCAGATTTGAGTTCAATTATCTGGTACTTGACATGACTGAGTATGATATAATCTTCGGCATGGACTGGTTGGCTAAATTCCAGGCCAACATTGATTGTTATCACCGAAGAGTGACATTTTGGTCACCCGAGGGAAAACAATATGTGGTTCGTGCAGACAAGCAGAGCAGACTACAAGAAGGGTTGAACCATTTGGTATTAAATAATATCATCATAAACAAGGCACCAATTATTGAACTTCCGACAATTGTAAAAGAATTTGCGGATGTTTTTCCAAAAGAACTCCCTGGTTTACCGCTTATGAGGGAGATCAACTTTGAAATGAAGTTGTATCCTGGTACTTCACCAGTGTCTTTACCACACTAGCGGATGGCACCAGCAGAGATGTCTGAGATAAAGAAGCAGATCGATGAACTACTTAGGCTGGGTTGCATCCGAAACAGTACATCGTCTTGGGGAGCTCCAGTGCTGTTTGTAAAGAAGAAGGATGGTTCACTCCGAAGGTGTGTGGATTACCAGAAGCTGAATCGGCTAACGGTCCGGAATAAGTATCCTTTACCTAGGATTGATGACTTATTCGATCAATTGAGGGGTTCCAGTCACTTTTTGAAGATTGATTTGATATCCGGATACCATCAAATCTGTGTCAAAGAGGAAGATATAGAGAAGACAGCCTTCAGGACTCTGTATGGACTATATGAGTTCGTAGTCATGTTGTTTGGACTCACAAATGCACCTGCTGTGTTCATGGATTTAATGAACAGGATTTTCCTTCCGTATCTAGACCAATTTGTGATTGTGTTCATTGACGATATCCTGATCTATTCCAAAAGTCAGGAGGAACATGGGAAGCACTTACGGATAGTCCTGAACACTTTGAGAAAGAACAAGCTATATGCCAAAGCCAACAAATGTGAATTTTGGCTATCTGAGGTTCATTTCTTGGGGCACGTTATATCCGAAGGAGGTATAGCCGTGGATCCGGCTAAGGTGGGGGCAGTGAAAGATTGGAAAGCGCCAAAGAATGAAACTGAAATCCGTAGTTTCTTGGGATTGGCTGGTTACTACAGAAGATTTATTAAGGATTTCTCCAAGATAGCATCTCCACTAACTCGACTCACTCAAAAAGGGGTCAAATATGAATGGTCAAAATTGTGCGACCAGAGATTTGAAGAGCTGAAGACAAGACTTACCACTGGCCCTGTTTTAGTTTTGCCGGTAAGTGGCAAGTGTTACGAGGTATACTGTGATGCCTCAGAGAGGGACTGGGGTGTACACTCAGTCAGGGTAATTGCATGGTGGTTTATGGTTCAAAACAGTTGAAAATACATGAACGTCTTTATCCTATGCATGATCTTGAACTAGCCGCAGTGGTCTTCGCTCTCAAAAGTTGGAGACACTATCTCTATGGTGAGAAATTTGAAGTGTTTTCTGATCTTAAGAGTTTGAAATACTTGTTTGATCAGAAAGAACTCAACTTGGGGCAGCGCAGATGGATGGAGTATCTGGCGGATTTTGAATTCGCACTTCGATATCATCCAGGCAAGGTAAACAAGGTGGCGGATGCCCTCAGCCGCATATCACATGCATCCGTGGCATGTTTAATCAGAACGGAATGGGAGATGTTGAATACCATTCGAGAGTTTAAACTCTATCTCAATAACCATGGGACCCTATACAATTTGGTTATACAATCCAACATGGTTACCAAGATTGAACAAGAGCGACGAGTAGATCCGGAAGTGGAGGAAATATTGGCCAAGATGTCTATTGGCACAGTCATACCGGAATGGGAATTACGACCAGGACAAGGTCTTTTATTCCGGGGTAGAGTTTATGTGCCAAAAAGCTGTAGGAAAGAGCTATTGATTGAGGTACCAAAATGTATCACGACCTGAGGAGACATTATTGGTGGCACGGACTCAAAAGAGATGTGGCGGAATTTGTGGCACACTGTTTAACTTGTCAGCAAGTTAAGACGGAACATCAGAAGCCACCAGGGTTACTCAAAACCTTATCAGTACCAGAATTGAAATGGGGAGCACATTTCCATGGACTTTGTGACGGGGTTGCAAAGATCCTCAAAGGGCAATGATGCTATATGGGTCGTGGTAGACCGACTGACCAAGTCTGAGCATTTTATTCCTATCAAGATGACGGATTCATCTGAGACGGTGGGTCGGCGGTATATCAAGGAAATCATTCGGCTACATGGCATTCCCCGAACTATAGTATCTGACAGAGATGACCGATTTACCGGCAGAGTGTTGCAGAGCATGCAGTCAGCTATGGGGACAGATCTACTGACTAGCACCGCATTTCATCCACAGACTGATGGACAGTCGGAGAGAACGATACAAACCTTGGAAGATATGCTAAGAGCATGCATGTTAGATTTCAATGGTGGATGGGTGGATCACTTGCCACTGGTAGAATTCTCGTATAACAATAGTTACCAGGCAAGCCTTCAGATGGCCCCATTCGAGGCTTTATATGGTAGACCGTGTAGGTCACCAGTGTGCTGGACAGAGGCTGGCGAGCCTGTACTAATAGGACCCGAGTTGGTTGCAGAGACCACAACGTAAATACAGTTGATACCGCAACATATGTTAACTGCACAGAGTCGTCAGAAGACCTATGTTGACAAAAGAAGAAGGTTTCTTGAATTTGAAGTGAGAGACATGGTATTCTCAAAGTTCTCGCCACGGAAAGGACACATGAGGTTTGGAAAGAATGGGAAACTATCACCAAGATTTGTGGGACCGTTTCCCATCACAAGAAGGATGGGGAATGTAGCATACCAATTGGCACTTCCTTCACAATTGGCATCTCTAAATGAAGTGTTTCATGTATTGATGCTAAGGAAGTACAATCCCGACCCTTCCCATGTATTGAATGTGCAAGATATAGAAGTGCAAAGCGATGTGACATACGTTGAGAGGCCTGTCAGAATAGTGGAGACTGAGCAAAGCGTGCTACGAAACAGAGTGATTCAGTTCGTCAAAGTGGTATGGGATCGACATGGTATTGAAGAGGCCACTTGGGAACTCGAATCGGAGATGAGAACAGCTCACCCCGAGTTGTTTATGTAATTTATTTTGGAACCCTACTTCGCTCGATTTTCGGGATGAAAATTTTAAAAAGAGGTTATATTGTAACACCCTGACTTTTCAAAGATATTAATATTTACAAAACGCCATTGGAATGGTAAATTAAAAAGATATGATCGTAGATGAGAAAATGGTGGGGCCCATTGTTCAAATTAAGACCCAATGTACATATTATAAGGATCAAATTAAATTAAATGGGTATTGTACATCTAATTGGGTCAAGATGGTTGCTTGGGTCAAAGGACCCAATTGGGACCCAATGGGTCATGATGGACTCATTTGACCATTGGGTGAGCCCAATCTTAATTGGGTTAAGCTGAATTGATTTGGAATTAAATGAAGGATAAATTGGTAGGCTGGATACAAATATGTAAACCACATTTAAATGGGTAAACCACCCATAAATGGGCCATGACGCCAAATGGGATCAATGAGCTAAATTGAGACTCAATGGGTCGAGTTGACAATGTTGACCATATGGACCACCAAGTGAACTCAAAGGGTTGAGTTAAATCATGTTGAGTTGGGGCTGAAGTGAGTTGGATTTGAATTAAATAATGGAGTTGACTCAAGTGCATTAAATGAATGACATTAAATGTGGTGAGTTGAGCTAATGAGTTGGGTGAGTTAAATTGGAAACCAAAGGGACCTTGAATTCAAGTGAGTCAAATGGGGAGGTGAGGAGTTGCCTTGATCTCAAACACCACCAAAAACAAGTCCCACAAGTTGGTGGCTTGGGAGTTATGCTCCATGCATAGACTTTAATGTAATGGGATAAGTTTTGCATTGAGAATATGGAGGGTTTCCATCTCATGATGGAAATCCAAGACCCAACGTTGGGAAGATGGAGGGGCTGCTTGAGCTTAAGCCAAGTGTCCCTTGGATATGCCAAAGGACCCCCTTGGTTAGACCAACATTCATGAGGGTAAATGAATGGTTTAAGGGGCTGTTATACAAAAGAGTTAAACCATGCCCCTTTGGCCGAATTATAAATTGCAAAAGCTTGGAGCTTTCATCTCTATTTTCTCTCCCAAAATCTACCTTCTTGGCCGAGCCAGCCCTTGGTGTTTTCACCATTGATCAAGCACATAATCAGCAAAAGGAGGGAGGCTAAGGAAGATAGGAAGCAAGAAGGAGCCAAGAAAAATTGGAAGAGTGTGGATTGGTAAGTACTTCATTAGGTTTTGTTAATTATCATGATCAAGGATCATGGTTTGGTCTTTGGCCAAACCCTAAGTTATAAGTGTAAGAACCTTCAAAGATAAAAATGGTGGATGAGGTTCGGCCATGGGTATGGCCGAACTCCATCAAAGAAGGTGATCATGCTAATCTAATTGTATGAAGAAAAGTAAAAACCATGAAATAATTTGGCTATGTTAATGGTTTATGAAAGTTAAAAACCATGCAATATGATGGACCCTTGAATTGGTATTTGGATTCAAGTAAATGATTAGAAATTATTGTGGTTTTGTAATGTTTTTTTATAAGACTCTAAGTTATGACCATATGGTGAAGTATGATTAATGGATAAAAGAACTAAGGATGATATATAGGGTTCGGCCGAACCCCATAGAAAGAGTCATAGGTCATGTTTGGGGGTTTTGAAGGATAAAAATTATGGAATGATATGAATATCTTAAATGGATTTGTAATATGTTATTAGGTGGAAATAAAGAACCATAGGGTTCGGCCATATGTATGGCCGAACCCCATGGAGTGATGCTAATGGACTTAAGTATTTGTGGACCCATAAAGATGATGAAAGATTAAGGGCTAGTTAAGTATGAAGGATTGAAATGAGACCCAATTTGGATTGGTGAGGTTCGGCCACGTAGCATGGCCGAACTCCACTAAGGTGGATTTTATGGATCTTAGTTATTAAGCAAGATTAAATATGGGTTAAGTCTAGTGGCAAAACTGTAAATCGAAGTAATAATGTAAATATGGATGAAGAAGGATTAAAGGACTTCAAAGAGGGGTCAAACCAAAGCGGTATGGTTCGGCCATGATGTATGGCCGAACCCTACCAAGGTATATTATTTGGTATAACGTGTTTATGTAAGTTATATGGATGGTATTGATCAAATCCAAAGTGGGTGAGGTTCGGCCATGGGGTATGGCCGAAACCCACAAGACGGTTTATGAGATCAAGACTTAATAAGAAGTCAAAAGGTTATGTTAATTAACTTGTTGTTATATAAACAAGGTAACGGGACTTGAACAGCACGCGAGTCGTGAACGGGTGACGCTTAAGAGGAACGGACACTTAAGTGAACTTTAGGTAGGTTTCCTACCTACTTGTAACCACTTTTGTATTTGGTTTTATCATGGTTTTTATGAGACATTTGTTATACTATTATTTATCATATTGGATTTGAATGATGAGATTTATTTACATGTTTCATATATTCATTGGCATCTCATGCATGGACATGGGATGATGATTATGGAAATCGGAGCCCACACTCCGTCGGTATGCCCATGATGCAACTGTGGGGCCTCCTTAGGCGGTGAGGGTCCCGCCAGGAGGAATATCATGATGATAAGAGTCACATCAAGAAGAAATGAAAGAATACTGTGGTTTACCTTGACGATGAGAGTCTCATCAAGTGATGGCTATGTATATGTGTGATGGGTGGGACTCATTACATTTGCATGCATACATAGCATTGATTTATATGTTTTTGATGACCATATGTTATGATATATGCATGTTTTATATACTAACCATGTGGTAGCCCTGATCGGAAAACCTACTGGGCGCGTTGGTCTAACGCTTTATTTCTATCCTTAGTGGAAGACGCAAGAAAAGGAAAGGCAAAGGCTGACGATCACGAAGAAAGCCAAGCATAAGCGCTTGGGTGTTGGAATGGGTTTCTATTTACTGTTGTTTGGATACAATTTTATGGACAAGTAATAGTTTAGTAAGTTTGCTAAGTTTTGTGAATAGTTTGATGATGGATATTTGGTTTAAGTAGTTTATAATGGATGACTTGTACTTGCTATCTACTCAGTATAATTTCGCAATCAGTTAATTTCGCATTTAGTTTATTATTATTCCGCATGAGTTATTTAGATCCGTGTGTGTATGGTTTATCATGGTTTGGTCCATGCACACATGGTTGGCCAGTTAAGGGTCGGACTTTGGGAGTCCGAACTTAGCTCGCGTTGTGACGCTCCCCGCTCTCTTCCACTTGTTTATTTATATAAAAAAAATAGACTTTGATTTTTGGAAGGTTGGAAAAGGGCGGGGCGTTACAAAAACGGGCCGAACTGGGTTGGACTGAAACGGGCTTTGACAATGGGCCGGGTTTGAAAACGGGCTCTGGAAATGGGTCGGGTATGAAAACGGGCTCTAAAAATTGGCCGGGTCTGAAAAACTCGGCCAATGTCGACTGGGCTGACGAGCTCGGGTTGCCAGATGTGGGCCAGATCAGCTCTGGGCCTGGTTGGCCGGATCTGGGCCAGTGGGACGAGTGGACGGGTCACCATTCAAGCCGAGGGATTGGGTTGACTCAGTAATTCTGACTGAATCGATTCACCACTTGGCCGAGCGACTCAGTGACTCAACTGAGTTGGAGGGGAAAAATCATGGAAAATCCAAGAAAAGGAGAAAAAGGGGGAAAAACATGGAAAATCTAGCAAAAGCGTGGAAAGGAAGGGAAAAAGAAAGAGAAATCGGGGAAAACCGTGAGAAATCCTAGAAAAGAAGGCAAGGAAAACCACGAGAAGGGATGAAGAGTATTACCTGAAAGAAAACAAGAGAAAATGGAAGAAATCCAGCGACGGCGAGTGCAATACATAAAATCCGGACGGTGTCGGGCTCAATGGTTGTTGCCCAACTGAGAGAGAGAAGAGGAAGAAGAAGAAGAAAAAGAAAAAGAAGAAGTCGAGAGTGAGAGAGAGAGGGGGAGGTCGGGAAGGGAGGAAGATAGAGTCGCCGAGAGAGAGAGAAGAATGAAGAAGGGGGAGGCGGCAGTGTAGCTGGAATGCTATAGTGTTGTCGAAGGGGGTTTTTAAAAGAGGGGTCTCTTTAGGGTTTAGGGTTTTGAAAGTTTTTTTTTTAAATCTCTTTCCAAATGAGTAAAAACAATAGGATTTAGGACCCGAAAAAAGAATTCTTGAGTGTTGAACGTCGAGCGAGAAAAGGTGTGACCTTTGAACAATTTTTTTCATGACAAAAAACTTTAATAATTATAAAATTTACCAAAATGCTCTTCAAGTTCCTGAACTCGAAAACAGAAAAACTGGGCCCCAACACGGAGCCCACACTCTCCACACTAGTACCATGGTCCCGAAAACAACTCGAAGATCCAAAAATCTCTCCGAAAATTAGAAAAATTCGAAACGGGTCGTTACATCTACAATGGCATTGAAGGGTCTATAAGCAAAACATGATGCACTATGAACATCTCAAGTACACACACACACACACACACACACACACACACTCATGACGAAGGACAGAATAGTTGGAGGAACAGACATATCGATACTGTTCTAAATCAGAATACTGTCTGAAAAGGGGGAAAATTGAAAGGATAGACCGGTCAGTAAGTCTCGACATGTCGATGCAGACTGGTCATTAGTCACGACCTATTGGTGGGATGGAAAATTTAAAAAGGTCCCTCTCTGTGAAAATGACAGATTATTTCAAAATTGTCATTTCCTCTCCCGCCGAGCTTTGGCGATTTCCCCTTTGCCTCCCGTGCCCTAGACCAGTCGGGTTTGTTATGGTTTGATGTGTGTACTTCTGTATTTGAGTGGCTTCTATCTCATGTCTATGAAATTTTTTAAATAGATTAACATGGAGGTTGTGTTAATTTGGTTTTGTATTGACGTGTTAGGGAGATAGACATTGGGGCTGTGATGTTGTACACACCTTTGGAGTTTGGGGGAGCTCAATATATGTGCTGATTAGCACCTGTCACTGATCATGACAGATAGAAGGAGGAAGATCGATGAAAGCTTGAAAGGAAACATGGAGAAAAATAAACTTAGAGGCAACTAAGTTTATGGGGGACATAATCTAGAGAAGCTAAAAAATATAGCTTACTCCATGCGGGAGATGAGTCGAAGAAGCTAGGGCTGTTTGGGGTTTTCAATGGCTCCTTATATTCTTGTTTGGGTTGGCCTCGGCATTCTCTGTCAGACGTTAAGGAAATTTTTTTTTTTTCAAAATCGTATGGCTCGGACCTGTACAGGTCCATCCCTTCATTCGAAACGACTCCGAAAGCTTCCAACTCATTCCGCTTGCAATGTCTGCTAAGCTAGTTCCTCCACTCCTCCTCCTCCTAAGTCATCTGAACCAGTTCCATCTCCTTTGATTAATCGCCATTTACAACCCATTTCTCATCTAGCAAAATTCCTACACGATTTTGTTACTTAGTGACAATGTGTTGTCAATGATCTTGCAGGCTTAAATATTTCGAACACCCTCTGTAAGATTGGCTTGTCAAAAAATTTGGACTGGGGAGGAAATGTGTATCCATCTCTTGTGAAGGGACTGTATTCCTCCAATGTTAATGTCTCTAACATTCACCATTCCTTTTAAAGTCATATTTACCAATGGTGAAGAACACCTTGTCACTCCTGAACTTATTTCAGAGATCACTGAAATTCCTCTCTCAGACAAGGATGTCTCTCATATTCTTTATAAATCCATTCCAATTCTCACAGACACCCTAACATTTCATGTCTGCGGACATTAGGCTGCTAAATGGTCTACCAAGGGTGAACTTCGTGCCTCCTCTCTTTTGCCCGAGTTCAAAGTCTTGCACAACATCTTCGCTCACAATGTGTATCCTCGGATGGGCAACAAAGCCTATATGACAATGTATATGATCAATGTCCTCTATCAGTTTATAAGGGTCGCAAGATTTGTCTTCTGACTTTGCTCAGTTGTCACATTATTCACTTCCATTTGACTTCTGGCCATAGTTTGATTTGATTTTCTCATGACTGTGCTTGCCAGGCATAGTGGTTTCACTCCATCTCCATTTGAAGCCCCTATCTCAATCGAACCTTTGGATGCAATAACTCTTGGTAAAATGTTTCAAAAACCCAAGAACCATGATAAGACCCCTGCTATTACTGATTCTCCATCAAATTCAGAGGATTTTTTTGCTACAATATCACCTTCGGCTCTTGCATTTGTTTCTCCAGATCCACCTCTTCTTGCTTCTAACCGAGGTTATTTTGATAGCAAATTTGAGTTTCTTTCATTTAATCATGAATTTTTGCGTGTGGATCTCGCATAGGTTCAAAGGCAGGTCTATACTCTCACTGCCTTTATCAACAAGTCCTTCAAGGGATTGTTCTAGTACATTCACACTGTTTCTACCTCGTGTCGGGGAAATGATGTGGATCCTCCTCCAACTTCATTCCATTCTGAGTAGTTGATGTGCGCCCCTCTCCTTTTGATGTGCTAGAAGACCTTGTGCTATCATGTTATGTTTTGTAGTTTAAAGACTTATGTGTAAATGTTTTTGAAATTCTATTACTAAATAATGCAAGACCTAGAGGAAAGAGGGGAGGGAGGGGGGAAGAGGGGGAGGGGATGCTGAATAGGTCTGATTTTCAATTTCGATCCTTTTAAAAAACCTTTGATTAAAAGCACTCAAATGTATGATAAATGATATGATCCAATTTATTATCTTTTTTAAATTAAATGCCATTGATAAACTATAGCCAATCCAATGTGCGTGCAAGTGACAAAAACTTAATCAAACCATCCAAGAAAATCATCAACAACCAGGTATACACAGAGATTTTATAGTGATTCGGTTTTCAATTAACCTACGTCCACTGTTAGATTACCCAACTCTAGGGTCGTCCTAATATGTAACACCCCGCCCTTTTTCACTCGTTGAAAATCAAAGTCTATTTTTTTTTTTTAAATAAAGAGTGATAGTGTTTGGGACGTCACGATTCGAGCTAAGTCCGAGCTTCCAAAGGCCGGCCCTTAACTAGCCAACCATACGTGTGCATGGACTAAGTCCACAAAAATGGTTCACACGCCATAAGGTTAAGCTTGCGGAATTAAACATAGTGCAGACTTATAATAGAGTTCTATCCTATCCAATTTTAAATAGTAAGGAAGTCCATCACTTAATAATAATCAACTGAAGTTAAAATGTCCAAAATTAAAATCCAAACCATAGCAAATAGTCTAAGTTATTACAGTCCCAAATACTAACTACTCAAAATTACATTGTCCATAATAAAAACTTAAATGAAATGAAACTAGATTATCCAAGCTCCTAAGCTTGGCTCTGATCGCGTCCTTCGCTCCGTCCATTTCCTGTGTCATCATCTAAGGTAGAAGTAGGGCGTAAAACAACGCGCCCAGTAGGTACTCTGAGTAGGGTCAAACACATGGGTTAGTATAAAAATCACATAGGTACATATAATATCAAAGCCATGCAAGTCAATGCCATGCCATGGGTTTCATATGCCATGAATCCCGCCCATCATCCATATCACAATCACATAGTATTCCTCTTGATGGATAATCCACATCAAGGTATTGTCATGACTCCCCACGTATGCCTTATCTGTCCCACCGAACGGAGTGTGGACTCCTCTTTTTATTACAAACATCATAACTCAGAATCAGTGCGGATTCCTCCCGACGTGTGTTTATCGGATATCCGATTGGAGCGTGGACTCCCCTCATTGATCCTTCCCATGCCATGCATGAGATATGAGGCAAAACATGCTATTCATATTACACATATAGCATGAAAATCCCATCATTAAATCATATCATTTGATACCAAAATAATTCGTTGTACATAGAAGAAAAAACATCACACATATATATATATATATATATATATTCCATGGTTTTCAATAACGTAGGAATCCTACCAACGACCAACTATCGTGTCCTTGCGTTTTCGTCCAAAAACCGCTCACTGATCGCGTCAAGCCGATCGTACGCCCGTTTGTGAAATCCCGTTACTTTATTACACATAAATAAATTAAATCGATGTCCCATTTGATTTCTATCATTCTATGTTCATTTTCCACCTACCATTATCGTCCTTAGCCCGATTAAGATCCCCAAGGGGTTTCGGCCAAACCTTAGGGCTGAAACATGTTTAAGTTCTCAACAAAAACTCATTAGTGGGGTTCGGCCATACAACATGGCCGAACCTCACTCTCTTGGTTTTGGGCCCCTCTTTTTAGTCCTTGATCATTTTAATCAATGTGGGTCTAACATCATTCCATCTTTTGATTTATTAATCCAATCACATAAGTTAATCCAATGGACCATGGGTTCGGCCATGGTGTATGGCCGAACCCCATGAGGATTGTTTTTATGGACTTAAGTGGTTACCAATGTTAGATGATTTAATTTATAAGATCAAAGGATTACAAAGAGGGACTAAAATCAAGTGAGTGAGGTTCAGCCATGTTGTATGGCCGAACCCCACTAAGATGTATTTTTTGGACTAAGGGTTAAGTGATTATCTAAGTGGTGATTGAGTAATGAATCAAAGGAGGGACTAAAATCAAGTGAATGAGGTTCCACCATGGTGTATGGCCGAACCCCACAAAGTTGTGTTTATGGACTTAGACTTAATTGTTAATCAAATGGAACATGGGATTGATTGATTGACATGTTATAAGGTAACGGGACCTCACAAGGGCTGCACGATCGTGAGCGGTTACCGGATTAAAACGCAAGGTCACTTTAGTGGTCATTGGTAGGATTCTACCTCTTTGAAACCATGGGTTATGTAATATGGTTTAATTTCTTATATTGATGGTTTATGTTGTAAAAATGTTACGTTTCAAATATGAGGTTTTAACGCTATGATTATACTATTACATAACATGTGGTCATATACATCTCATGCATGGCATGGGAGGGATGTTTGCAACCGAAGGCTATGCTTCGTCGGGGCGTCCGTAAGGCATTCATAGGAAGACCTTGATGTGCATTATCCATCAAGAAGTAACCGGAGAACACACTCCGTCGGGGCGTCCTTAAGGCAACTGTGGGGATACCTTGATGAGGAGAATTCCATCAAGAGGTTACATGTATTGGTGATGGGTGGGACTATTTGCATTTGACACCATGCATGGCATAGTTTTTATATGGTTTTGATAATATGTTATTATATATGATTTGTACTGACCATGTGTTAACCCTATTTGGAGTACCTACTGGGCGCGTTGTCTAACGCCCTACTTCTACCCTAGTGGATGACACAGGAAATGAAGGGAACGATGAACGTGAGAGGAGCCAAGCATAGGAGCTTGGATGTGCTTAATTTATAGTTTGATTAAGTTACTTATAGACTATATAATTTGAGTAGCTAGCATTTGGGCATGTAATAACTTAGATATTTGTTATGGTTTGAATGGTTTATGCTGGATATTCTAGTTAAGAAAATTATGGTTAAAGACTTGAACTACTTTGCTATCTAAAATGGAATAGAGTTAGGTTCTATTATAATCCGCAGTTTATGTTTTATTCCGTATGTATATATTAGTACGTGTGAACCGTATTCGTGGACTTAGTCCATGCACACGTATGGTTGGTCAGTTAAGGGTCGGGTTTTAGAAGCTCGGACTTAGCTCGTGTCGTGACGTCCAGCTCTCGCTCACTCTTCTATTTAAAAAAAAAAAAATAGACTCTGATTTTCGGAAAGCAAGTGAAAAAGGGCGGGATGTTACAAGTTAATCATTTAACTTGATAAAAACAACCTAAGTCCATAAGATATTCTCCATGGGGTTCGGCCATACAACATGGCCGAACCCATGGTCCTTCATTTTCACCATATTCCCATCTTAGCCTTTATTTCCTTCCATAGATAATCACTTAATTTATTTACCCATACTTAGGTCCATAAAATGATTCTTGGGGTTCGACCATACAACATGGCCGAACCCATGGTTCCTGGTTTCCATCTTATCATGGTCTAAACACATTTAAACCCATCAACATTTCTTCCTGGGGTTCGGCCATACATCATGGCCGAACCCATGGTCCATTGTTTTTCATCATTTCCTACTTGATAGCCCATGGTTCAATTATTTAAACACCACTCTAGATCCATACATATTCTTCCATCATTTTCATCATTTAAAACCCATTAAAATCACTAACATTCTTCCATCATTTAAAACTCATTAAAATCACTAACATTCTTCCATGGGGTTCGGCCATATATTGTAACACCCCGGATTTTCAAATTATTAATATATATGAAAATTACCCATTTAATTTGTGAATTATTAGATATGGACCTTAGATGGGTAAAGTGTTGGGTCATTGCCCAATTAAGACCCAACGGATTGTGGAAATGTTTTCAATAGAATTAAATGGGGCTTAATTAAAATAGTAATGCAATATATATATATATATATATATATATATATATATATATAAGGGATTTAGATTAATTATTATGCGCATAAAGGGAACTTGGAAGATTGTCTTGGTCGTGTATGAAAGATTTGCACATCTATGAGATATGCGCATGATGTGTTAGAATATCTCTAAAAAGTCCTTTCCCTTGATTAAGAGTGAAACTAGAAGATGTCTAAAATTAGTTAGGATTGCTTTGCCGTATGGGAGTTATGCGCAAACCATGATGGGTTGGAGTATCTAAAAAGGGGTCCTTTCCTTGGTTAAAAAACGGCACTAGGAAGGTACTAAATTGAAGGGTCGGCATCTTTTAATTATAGTTAGAACCGAGTGGAAGTATTAGAAAGACACAAGGGCGCACGGCAATGGCTATTTCAGCAAGGGGCGCACGGCATTAGGCAATGGCTAAATTAAAGGGTCTTGGTATCTTCTAAATATAGGACCAGTTGGAAGTTTATAAAAGAGAGGCAACATAAGGGGCGCACGGCATTACACAAATGAAAGTAGGATTGACGCTGGTTTACACATTAGCAAGAGGTGTTCTTAGCTTTGTGAAGGATCAAGGAGGCCAAAGAAGGAGAAGATTGGTAGAGCAAGAACA
This sequence comes from Chimonanthus salicifolius, assembly GCA_013350335.1. NCBI lineage: Eukaryota > Viridiplantae > Streptophyta > Magnoliopsida > Laurales > Calycanthaceae > Chimonanthus > Chimonanthus salicifolius. Next base: position 13,491 of record JAAGOE010000628.1, on the reverse strand, counting down.
AGCGAAGGAAAACCGGAGGAGTCGCAGAACTGGTAAGTATTTTATAAATTTTGTTTAAAGAAAGGAACCATAGGGTTCGGCCATGGTGGATGGCCGAACCCCATGGAAGAAGATTGGGGGTTGATTTGAGTATTTTTAATGGAAAGGATGAACCACACCATGGCCGAACCCCATGGAAGGACATTTATTATTTAATGGAAGTTTGAATGATGAAAACCATGGAATATTATGTATGTTTTAAAAGAGTTTAAATGGAAGGTTGTTGGTGAAGAACCTTAGACCATGGGTTCGGCCAAGGGGTATGGCCGAACCCCATAAAGAATTATGGAATTATTACTCACATAGTTAGATTACCTAAGGAAAGAAGGGCACAAAATCAAAGGGTGAGGTTCGGCCATGTGGTATGGCCGAACCCCACCAAGGAGTATATATGGACTTAGGGTTTTAGATATTGAATTTAAGTGGACTATTTTAATAATTTTAATGGATGAAAATAATAGATGAAGGTTAATGATTTAAATGGTCTTAAACATTGGAAATGGTGAAAAACTATGGACCATGGGTTCGGTCATGTGGCATGGCCGAACCCCATGAAGAATTATTTGGTGGACTTGGGATTTTTATGTCATGGTTAATGGATCATTTATGGAGCTGTATTATGGATCGGTTATGGACTTAATATAGTGATTGATTAAATGGAGAATTAATTGGAGGATACAAATTTATGCTTATGAATTATGTTATTGGATTATGGGTTTTTGGTTATGTTAGCCATGGATGGCAATGTTGTAAATAGGTGAAAATAATGGACATAAGGTTCGGCCATGGTGTATGGCCGAACCCCATGAACTATTTGATGGATCATGTGTTTGAATTAAAGAACTATGTATGGTAGATTAAAATGAATGAAATGTTAACTAAGGATTAGACCAATGGCAAAGTTGTAATAAAGGGTGAAAATGATGAATCATGGGTTCGGCCATACATGAGGAATGGTTTATGGACTTAAACATAATAGGAAATCAAATGGAACATGGTTTTAATTGATTGATGTATTATAAGGTAACGGGACCTCACAAGGTGTGTACGATCGTGAGCAGTTACCGGACGAAAGCGCAAGGACATGTAGTGGCCTTTGGTAGGATTCCACCTCTTTGAAACCATGGGTTTATGTACATTGTTTTTATCTTATTTTTTATGAATTTATGTTGTAAAGGATATGTTTCAAATGTGAGTTTTAATGCTATGTGTAACGCCCCGCCCTTTTTCATTCGCTTCTTTCCGTAAAATCAGAGTATATTTTTTTTTATAAACGAAGAGTGATAGAGAGCGGGACGTCACGACGCGAGCTAAGTCCAAACTTCCAAAGTCCGACCCTTAACTGGCTAACCCTATGTGTGCATGGACTCAGTCCATGAAAAAGGTTCACACATAGCAATATAATCATGCAGAATAAAAATCATAACATGCGGAAACATAATAGAACACAGTTCTATTCCATTCAGATAGCAAAGTACGTCAAGTCTGTAATCATCATTATCATATCATAATTATTCAGTAAAATATCCAACCATAGCAAATTCATCTAAGTTATTACATCCGAACTCTAGATACTCAAAATACAAGCCCATGAGTATCTTAAACAAAATATAAACTATAATCCTCCAAGCTCCTATGCCTGGCCCGTTTCGCATTCATCGTTCTCCTCATTTCCTGTATCATCAACTAGGGTAGAAATAGGGCGTTAGTACAACGCACCCAGTAGGTATTCCAATTAGGGTTCACACATGGGTTAGTACCAAAAATCCTGATATAATAAATATATCAGATCCAGTATAATAAATCATACCATACTTAAAAAACATTGTATTCAAAACAGTGTATGATAATAGAGATCCAATCATACCGATAAAAACCAGAAACCTTGCATGATAATAAAGGTCATAATCATGCTGATTCAATGCCATGCCATGCTATCATATGCAATGAATCCCACCCATCACAAACTCATAGTATTCTCTTGATGGAATTCTCATCATCAAGGTATCCTTCCACGAGTGTTTTATGGACGCCCCGACGGAGTGTGGATCCCCGGATATATAGTATCCCCCTGATGGAATGCTCATCATCAAGGTCTTCATACATAGTATCCTGTTGATGGGATTCTCATCATCAAGGTATTCATACATAGTATCCTCTTGATGAAATTGTCATCATCAAGGTATCCCCCCACGAGTGTTTCACAGACGCCCCGACGGAGTGTGGGTCCCCGGTTACCTGTCATCCCTCCCATGCCATGCATGAGATGCAAATACCACATGCTATGCAATTATACAAAATCATAGCATTTAAAAGCTCATATTTAAAACACATGCTATTTTATCAAATAAACATAGCATATAAAATCACCATTTGAAACATATCTTTTGCAACATAAATTCATTAAATCAAGATTAAAACAATGTACATAAACCCATGGTTTCAAAGAGGTGGAATCCTACCAAAGACCACTAACGTATCCTTGCATCTTTCGTCCGGTAACTGCTCACAATCGTAGATACCTTGTGAGGTCCTGTTACCTTATAATATAACCAACAATCAAAACCAAATCCCATTTGATTCACAATATTTTAAGTCCATAAACCAATCCCCATGGTTTATCATTTTCTGCCGTTATTACTAAATTGCCATTGGTTTAATCTTTAATTAACAATTCATTTATTTAATCCAACAAACATAACCCTATGTTCATCAAAACAATTCCCATGGGGTTTGGCCACACACCATGGCCAAAATCCATGGTCCCTTACTTTCACTTAATTACCAAAATGCCATCCATGGCTATCATTCCATTATTCTCACCCTTCATCCCTTGGTTTGGTAAACCATTCATTTAAACTATACAAAGGCCCACAATTGACCCATTAACAAGTTCACGGGGTTCGGCCATACACCATGGCCAAAACCATGATCTTTCAATTTTAGGTGATAATTACAAAATTGCCATCCAAGGCTAACCTTCCTTTTTAGCAAGTATTTACAACCTTGCCATTGCCTCCAACAACTTAGGCTTAGATTCCAACACATAGGTCCATACATGAACCCTAAAAAAAATATACCTTAACCACTTAAGTCCCTAAAGAACCTCATGGGGTTCGGCCATACATAATGGCCGAACCCATGATCCTCCATTTTGGCCTTTAATTACACTTTTGCCATTCTTAGGTTTATGTCCAAACCGATCCATAAAGTTGCTCCATAAAAATCCATATGATCCATTAAATTGTTCACCATCTTAGGCCCATAAATGACCCATAAAATTCCTTAATTGGTTCATAATAAAATCCCAAGTTCACCAATAATTTTCCATAGGGTTCGGCCAAGCCACATGGCCGAACCCATGGTCCATAGTTCTTCTCCAGTTAAATTACAATATCGCCATTAGCCTAATTATTTCCAACCTTCCATTCATTAAGACATAAACATAATAGTTCCATAATTGGTTCATGGGGTTCGGCCAAGCACCATGGCCAAACCCTATGAGGTCTAACTCCCAATTATCCACATTGCATCCATTATTAGATAGTTTCCAAATTTAGAATGCATACTTCCATAATTAGATAATTTCCCAGTTTAGCATGCATCTTTCCATACTTAGATAGTTTCCCAATTTAGCATGCATACTTCCATAATTAGCAACTTACTAATTTTATAATAACCATCTTTCTATTCTTGGAGACTTACCAAATTAATCTCCACCTTCCAAAAACAATCCATTCCTTCTATTCTTGGATCCTTTCTAAATCAATTTCCAACTCCATAATTAGAAAGTCCTTAAATAGAAACTTTCTAAATTAATATCCAATTCCATAATTAGAAGGTTTCCAAGATAATCATTAATCCTTCCATAACCATCCTCCATAATGAGATTGTTTCTAAATTTAAACTCCACCTTCCAAAATAATTATTATACATCAAAATACCAAAACAACTCCATGGGGTTCGGCCATACACCATGGCCGAACCCTATGGTTTTTATCATTCTAAACTCCATTAAAATTATCAAAGTTCTTTCATTACATCAATCATCAAATTAATTCCATCTATATTTTCCCATGGTCTCCATTCAAAATTAAAACATAATTAACCTTTCCCATTACTTTAAATCCATTAAAATTTATTAAAATCCTTTCCATGGGTTCGGCCATGTGGGGTTCATCTTATTCCATGGCTTTTCTCCCATAAAATAACCAACCATCTTTCATGGGGTTCGGCCCTTCACCATGGCTGAAGCCTATGGTTTATCAACCTCTTCTTAAACCACTTTAAATCCCTTTTAAAACATGCATAATCACTCCATGGTTTTCAACCCAAAAACCCATAATTTAAACCATGTCTTTCCATGGTTTTTGTCATTAAAATTTAATAACCAACTCCCATATTTTTCCTCATTAAAACTCCATAAATTATAAGCAACAACCTTCCATGGGGTTCGGCCCTTCATCATGGCCGAACCCTATGGTTTAACCAATTCTCTTGAACCATCTAAACCGTAAATCAAATCAAAAACATAAAATCACTTACCGGTTCTGTGACTCCTTCGGCTTGTTCTTGCTCTTTCAATCCTTTTTCTTTCCTTAGCCTTTTCTCCTTGATCTTCCACTCGGCTGGCTGCCTTCTCTTCTCTTGTTCTTGCCGAGATTGAGTCTTGAAAGAGAGAGAGAATGTAATGCCGTGTGCCCCTTATTGCCTTATCTTTTATTATTTCCCTTGGTCCCAACTTAGAAGGTGCTTATGCGCCCCTTCTATAAAAATTCTACTCGCCCAATACCTTATTTGAAATGGCTATTCCCGTAAGCCCTCTTGTCCCTCTTTTTAGAAGGTGCCATGGTCCCTCTTATTGACTCCTTTATAAACTTCCAATCGGCCAATGCTAAGATAGCAATTGCCGTGCCCCCTGTGTGTCTTAAATAAGAAGGTGCCATGCTCCCCTCTTGTAACTCCCTTAATGCTATTTTTAATCTAAGATATCTCATCTCATCAACATATTATGCACATATAACCCCTTGATTTTTGTGATATAAAATCTTATATTCGGCCATGCAATCCTTTATTTAATTCTCTCATGCGACCATGCATATCTTCCATTTCCTAAAATCTCTTCCATGAAAATATATCCACACGGCCATAGTAATCTTTATTTAAATCTTAAATATCTTCTCAAGATATTGTAGCATATTATTTAATTCAAGTCCCATTTAATTTTATGAAAAACAATTCAAAAACCGTTGGGTCCTAATTGGGCCAATGACCCAACTCTTTACCCAATTAAGATCCATAACTAATATTCACAAATTAAATGGATTATTTTCATACAAAATAATTAACTGAAAATCTGAGGTGTTACACTATGTTTATATGATAAAATAGCATGTGTTTCATTGGCATCTCATGCATAGCATGGGGTGAAGGATATGTAACCGGATGGGCCACAATCCGTTGGGACGTTCGAAAAACCTATGTGGGATACCTTGATGTGCTTTTCCATCAAGAAGAAACTGGAGGGGCCACACTCCGTCGGGGCGTCCGAAAGACCTATGTGGGGGTACTTATATGTACATGTGATGGGTGGGACTCATTGTATTTGACATCATGACTTGGCATGGTTTATATGGTTTTTGACATTATGATATTATTATATATGTTTTGTACTAACCATGTGTTAGCCCTAATTGGAATACCTACTGGGCGCGTTGTTCTAGCGCCCTACTTCTACCCTAGTGGATGTTACAGGAAACAAGGAGAACGATGAACGCGAGGAGGCCAAGCATAGGAGCTTAGATGCTTTTAGTTTATATTTTGTCTAAGATACTCATAGACTTGTATTTTGAGTATCTAGAATTCAGAATGTAATAACTTAGATAATATTTGCTATGGTTGGATGTTTATTTGGATAATTATTTTATGTTATTTTTGGATAAAGACTTGATGTACTTTGCTATCTAAAATGGAATAAACTAGGTTCTATTATAATTCCACAGTTATGATTTTAATTCTGCATGTCTATATTGTTATGTGTGAACCGTTCTCATGGACTTACTCCATGCATGCATAGGGTTGACTAGTTAAGAGTCGGACTTTAGAAGTTCAGACTTAGCTCGCGTCGTGACGTCCCGCTCTCTATCACTCTTTGTTTATAAAAAAACAATAGACTATGATTTTCGGAAAGCTAAGAGAGTGAAAAAGGGCGGGGTGTTACATACATCATGGCCGAACCCTATGGTTCTTCATTTCCTCTTAAAAATTTACATACCCATGATTAAATCATTTGATGGGGTTCGGCCATACATCATGGCCGAACCTCATCCAATCCCTTTTGTCCTTAATGGTCCTTATACATAAAATCTAGGGTTTGGCCATGCAAGGGCCAAACCATGATCTTTGAGCATTCTCCATTCCTTATATTGAACATGCATATGGTCCTTATGCATATCAAGATTAGGGTTCGGCCATGCAAGGGCCGAACTATGTTCTTTGATCATTTCTCATGTTTAACCATGCATGTTGTCATCATGCATACACATAGTCCTTAATAATCTTCATTCATATAATCTATCTTACCCATTAGCAAGATTAGGGTTTTGTCACTCCAAATACTTAACCATCACATTGATGTTTCTTGAATGGATTTTAAATCCATGGCCTATAATCATTTGGCCAACCCTTTTTTCAATCTATATGGAACCCCATGGTTTCGGCCATTCCATATCCGAAACCATGGTTCCCTTAGCCTCTTTCTAATTAATAAATCTTGTCAAGCAATACTTACCGATTCCGCGACTCCTCCGTTTTCTTTTGTTCCGTCTTGCTCCTCCGTTCTTCTCCTTCCTTAGTCTTTTCTTCTTCCTCCTTGATCCTCGGCCAAAGAGTGTTGCTTGAGAGGGAGAGGGTTTAAGATGAAAACGCCAAGAGAGGGTTCGCCTCGGTGAAGGTTTGAGAGAGGGAGAGGAGGAGAGAATGGGAGGAAACTCTAAGTTCTTTTGTCTCAAGGAGAGGGGTCGGCCCTAGGGTTTTGGTGAGAGGGAGAGGGTGAATGAGATGGAACACTTTCTAATTCCTTTTGTCTCAAGGTGGATCGGCCAAGGGAGGGTTGAGATGAGACCTTTCCATCTTGTCTTAGGGTTTCTTGGATAAGACCTCACTTCCCAACCACCCTCATCAATGTGGAGTCTTCCCCATGTGTCCCTTGGCTAACCAAGAGGACACATCCCTTACACTTGGCACACACACCCTTTCCCACGTTTTTGGTGTCTCATGGAAACCCTCCACCTCCCCTTTGCCGCACTCCATCTTTTCATCTTCCATGTGACTCACCCCCCATTCACTCACTTCATTTAAATGAAACTCAAACTCCTAACTCAAGCACTTGGATTGATTCTAAATTAATTAATTCCTTAACTCCACTCACCTCACTTAATCCTCTTGGACTCACCTTTGAACTCACCCATGGTTGACCTAGTCAACCATGGTGGCCGGCCCACATGTGCCTTAGTCCACACGCCACCTCACTTGATGAGGTGGACTTGGGTCCCACTTGGCTATGCCACTTCCATATTACCTCATACACTTGCCACCTCACTTGATGAGGTGGGTCCCATGCCTTTAGATCTTTATTGGGTCCATGACCCGATTAAATCCATTCCTTACCCATTTACCCTAATCATCAATTCATCTTGACCCATTGGGTCCCAATTGGGCATTTGACCCAATTGACCACATTTACCTATCCATGATCCATTGGACCATACTTGTAACACCCCGCCCTTTTCCAACCTTCCAAAAATCAGAGTCTATTTTTTTTTAATAAATAAACAAGTGGAAGAGAGCGGGGAGCGTCACGACGCGAGCTAAGTTCGGACTTCCAAAGTCCAACCTTTAACTGGCCAACCATGTGTGCATAGACCAAACCATGATAAACAATACACACACGGAACTAAATAAGTCATGCGGAATAATACTAAACTGATTGCGGAACTAACTGATTGCGGAATTATACTGAGTAGATAGCAAGTACAAGTCATCCATCATCAAACTATTCACAAACCATAGCAAAGTTACTAAACTATTACATGTCCATAACAATGTATCCAAACAACAGTAAATAGAACCCCATTCCAACATCCAAGCATCTATGCTTAGCTTTCCTCGTGATCCTCAGCCTTTGCCTTCCCCTTTCCTGCGTCATCCACTAAGGATAGAAATAGGGCGTCAGATCAACGAGCCCAGTAGGTTTTTCGATTAGGGCTACCACATGGTTAGTATATATAAACATGCATATATCATAATATATGGTCATCAAAAACATATAAATCAATGCCATGTATGTATGCAAATGTAATGAGTCCTACCCATCACACATATACATAGCCATCACTTGACGAGACTCTCATCGTTAAGGTAAACCACAGTATTCTTTCATTTCTTCTTGATGTGACTCTTATCATCATGATATTCCTCCTGGCAGGACCCTCATCGCCTAAGGAGGCCCCACAGTTGAGTCACGGGCATACCGACGGAGTGTGGGCTCCGGTTTCCATAATCATCATCCCATGTCCATGCATGAGATGCCAATAAATATATGAAACATGTAAATAAATCTCATCATTCAAATCCAATATGATAAATAATAGTATAACAATTGTCTCATAAAAACCATGATAAAACCAAATATAAAAGTGTTACAAGTAGGTAGGAAACCTACTGAAAGTTCACTTAAAAGTCTGATCTTCTTAACCGTCACCTGCTCACGACTCGTGCGCCGTTCAAGTCCCCTTACCTTGGTTATATAATAGCAAGTTAATAACATAACCTTTTGATTTCTTATTGGGTTTAAATCCCAAAAACCACCTTGTGGGGTTCGGCCATACCCCATTGCCGAACCTCACCTACTTTGGATTTAATCTTCCTTTTCATTTGATTAAGACTAAAGCACTTCATACTTCAAAACATGACTTGATAGAGTTCGGCCATACAACATGGCCGAACCTTATCACTTTGGTTTTGGACCCCTCTTTCAAGTCTTTAATCCTTTTTCATCCATATTTACATTATTACTTGTATTTACAGTTTTGCCACTAGACTTAACCCATATTTAATCTTGCTTAATAACCAAGATCCATAAAATCCACCTTAGTGGGGTTCGGCCATACAACATGGCCGAACCTCACCACCTTAGATTTGGTCTTTTATTTAAACCCTAAGTCCACAATCATCTTCATGGTTCCACAAATGCTTATGTCCATCAAAATCATTCCATGGGGTTCAGACATACATATGGCCGAACCCTATGGTTCTTTATTTCTATCCATTTACATACTACAAATCCATCTATAATTTCCAAGTATGTTCTTATCTTTAAACACCCATAAATGACCCACGGGGTTCGGCCATAAACATGGCCGACCTTATGGTTCTCTTGAGTCAATCCTTCCATCCTTTGTGTATGATTCATATTCAACATTTTGACCATAATCTTAATGTGATTCAGCCATCCAATGGCCAACCTAAAACATTGATTTTTTATTCCAAATAAAACACTTAAAAACTCTCATACATTGGTACGGTTTTTTCTCTCCAAAAACCATTCAAAATTATCAAATCCTTTCATGGGGTTCGGCCATCCAAAGTGGCCGAACCCTATGATCCAAGTTTCTATCCTTTTTAAACCTCATCATCATAATTTAAACCATTGATAAATTCAGCCATAACATGACCAAATCATGACATTCAAATCCATGATTTAAAACCCTTTAACTTGCATCTTATGTCTAATTAAAACATCTAGAAATCTCCATAATATTGCATGGTTTTTAACTTTCAAAACCATCAACAATAACCAAACCATTTCATGGGGTTCGGTCATCCAAAGTGGCCAAACCCTATGATCCATTTCCTGCCCTTTTTACTTACCAAAATCCAGGGTTTAACCTTTGATAGATTCGGCCATACCATGGCCAAATCATGTTCTATTTAACCAACTTATTAAACAAAATTCCATGGAGTACTTACCAATTCTCTAAGCCTCTCTTCTTGCCTTTGATCCTTGCTTCCTATCTTCCTTAGCCTCCCTCCTTTTGCTGATTATGTGCTTGATCAATGGTGAAAACACCAAAGGATGATTCGGCCAAGGAGGTAGGTTTTGAGAGAGAGGGAGAGAGATGAAGTTCTAAGGTTCCTTTGTGATGGAAATTGGCCAAATGATGGTGTGCCTCCCTTTTGTTAATCAGCCACCATAACCTCTCATTAACCCTCTTAAATGTCGGTCTAACCAAAGAGTCTTTTGATACCAACCAAAGCATCCCTTGGCACTCCCAACGTTGGGCTTTGGGTTTCCATCATGAGATGGAAACTCTCCATATTCCTAATTCAAAACTTGTCACTTTCCATTTAATTTCATGCATGGAAAACTACTCCTCATGCCACCAACGTGTGGGACTTGTCTTTGTGATGTTTAAGACCAAGGTAACTCCTCACCTCCTCATTTGACTCACTTGAATTCAAGGTCCCTTTGGTTTCCATTTTAACTCACCCAACTCATTAGCTCAACTCACCACATTTAATGCCATTCATTTAATGCACTTGAGTCAACTCCATTGCTTAATTCAAATCCAACTCACTTCAGTCATAACTCAACCTGATTTGACTCACCCTTTGAGCTCACTTGAGGGTCCACACGGTCAACATGGTCAACATGGTCAACTCGACCCATTGGGTCCCAACTTAGCTTATTGATCCAATTTGGCGCCTTGACCCATTTATGGGTGGTTTACCCATTTAAATGTGGTTTACATATTTGCATCCAACCTACCTATTTATCCTTCATTTAATTCCAAATCAATTCAGCTAACCCAATTAAGATTGGGCTCACCCAATGGTCAAATGAGTCCATCATGACCCATTGGGTCCCAATTGGGTCCTTTGACCCAAATAACCATCTTGACCCAATTAGATGTACATTACCCATCTACTTTAATTTGATCCTTATAATATGCACATTGGGTCTTAATTTGAACAATGGGCCCCACCATTTTCTCATTTACCATTCCAATGGCATTTTTGTAAATATTAATATCTTTGAAAAGTCAGGGTGTTACAATACTTGGGCCATGGCCCCAATTCTTATCCATCTAACATCCATTTCATCTATAATTATTAATTTTTAACAATTAAAATAGATAATAGCCAATATGATTATTGTATTGAAAATCCGGGCTATTACACAATATACTATGAATGGGCTTTACATCCAAACAGTACAACCTATTTTTTATGGAGGTTCGACCCATGGAAATGAGGATTTAGATGGATGATTTAATCTTCATTTGGAAGTATGTAAAATGGGTGAATGAAACCAAGAAAAATGGAGAAAGAAACATCATGGGTTCGGCCATGGTGTATGGCCGAACCCATGACCCAATTTTGGATAAATTTTAGTCTAAGGTTAATGTATGTATCAATGCTTAGGAGTTTGTTTTTAAAGGGCCAAAATGAATGAAGGTTAGTGATTTTTAATGAAGGTAAAAAGAATGGAAAATGATGGAAAGAGATGACAAATATAAATGGATTTATGAGTATGTAAGTGATGATTTAAATGAGATGAAAAATGGGGACTTAAATGGATGTTTTAATTTCATTGGAGATTGGATTAAAGGGAGTAAAATGGACCCAAGAAAATGAAGATAGGGTACCATGGGTTCGGCCATGGTGTATGGCCGAACCCATGATCCCTTTGTGGGTCACCTTTAGGACCAAAATGTGAAAGGACATATGGGGTTAAATGTTTTTCAAAATCAAACAATAGGTGGCTGATTTTGGATATGTTATGGAATTATAAATGGGCCCAATTTTATGGGTCAAATACGAATTCAAAATGTACATGGAAGAGGAGTGGCAAAACCGTAATTTATAGCCACTTTGAAGAACCATGGGTTTGGCCATGGTACATGGCCGAACCCTATGTGGATTAGACATGGAATCGAATGCATTATGAATGATTAATTGAAACGTATAGATGCTGCGTTTTAGGCTCGCTCAATGTAATATTTGAAATGGCCAAAATCGGATTTATGTATGTGTTTTAACCAAATGGATAATGGGCTAAGTTAAGGACCGATTTTTAATAAACTTGTAAAGGATCATTGAATGGATCTAGGGTTATGATCAGATAGGAATTTAATCATGGATAACGTATGGACTAATTCGGTAAATGTAATAAGGTATCGGGACGTCGCAAACGATACGCGATCGGCGACTGGACTATCGAACGGAAAACGTAACGGAACGCTACACGGTATTCGGTAGGATTCCTACCTTTTTGTAAGCGATGGATATATGATGGTATTTTAAATTATTCTGATTTGGCTTATGATGGATTTATGATTATGATTTATCTTATGACGAGTTTTAAGTTATGAATCATATGGATTATGTTTTAACATTATGCATTATATGGCTATGTATGGTATATCAAAATTATGGTTTATCTATATACTACATAGCATAATGCACGTACATCTCATGCATGGCATGGGCGGGAAAATAATGAAACCGGAGTCCATGCTCCATTGGGGCGACTGAGAATCAGACATGGGGATGGCCTGAGGGCTATAACCAGAGTCCATGCTCCGTCGGGGCGACCGAGAATCAAACATGGGGATAGTTCTATAACCGGAGTCCATGCTCCGTCGGGGCGACCGAGAAGCAAACATGGGGACAATACATTGTATGATCATACGGATGATGGGTGGGACACATGACATTAGCACCCATGACATAGCACTCATTACATGCTCATTTTGTTATATTTTATTGTATCGGTATGCATGTTATCACTAATCCATATGCTAGCCCTACTCGGAGTCCTACTAGGTGCGTTGACTAACGCCCTACTTCTACCCTAGCTGATGACGCAGGGGATGGCGGAAGCGGTGGACATGACAGGAGCCATGTAAGGGCCCGAAATTTTTAAAATTAATATAAATGGGAATATTATTTATTTTAATGATGAAAATTGGAAAATTGGTGGAATAAATGGTAAATGGGCCAAAATTTGGACAAAGGCCCAAGTATGGCCCAATAGACTAATGTGTGGATTTAAAGTTATTTAAATGGGTCAAGAATGGTCAAATTGGGTCACATACCCATTTGGGACCCGATGGGTCAAAGTAGTTAAGCTCTAAGGTAAATGGGCTAGATGGAAGTGTAATTGGGCCATGGGCCCAATGGTGATCCATTTAGAGTGAATTCAATGAAATTAAATCACCTAAGTTAAGTTAAAAAAATTAAACCAAGGTGATGTGGCCAAGTGGGACCCACCTCCACCTCATCAAGTGAGGTGGCGTGTGGGCCAATAATTGGTGGGGCCGGCCACCATGGTTGACTTGGTCAACCATGGGTGGATTTATAAAGATGATGGCTTAAGTAAATGGGAAT
>JAAGOE010000627.1:0-109594 GCA_013350335.1 Chimonanthus salicifolius | reverse complement strand
GATTCTCCACCAACAATTTTCCGTTCTTATATATTATTCTAGTTAAGTAGTTAGATACTGATTTGATTGATTATTTTTCTTCTTTAAATATTAAATGATTCAAAAGATTAATAATTTTCCTCAAATTCTGCAAAATGAATGAAAGTCTCTACATCTCTATTGAAGGCTAAATCTCGTTTTCAATTATAATGTTTTGCCGTATAATATATTACTTTAAAAATGACTAGCTAGACTCCAAGTATGAAGATTCTAACATAAGAGTAGGAAATTTAAGTTCAACTTCCACTTTTATACCTTATACTAAACAATTAAATTTCAATTAGAGATTTGAGACAACTTTGATGTTGCAGAGAACTACCCATTTGAAAGTCATTTGTTAAATTAGGAGGAAAAAAAGACAAAAGAAATATGGTAAAATTTACCTGGGGCATTCCTACCACAGTGAAATAGAAGCTTTTTACTGGACATTGTGCCATTTCCATTTTCTCCATTGGACCAATCACAGTTGTATGAGTTATGCTCGTATTCTTTAATATGGAATAGAAGTATCGAGAAGCTGCCTGTAAATAAACAAATTACTCACATGATTAGTTTGGAAAAATTATTTGGTGTTTTAACCTCATCCATTTTATTTCCATCCGTTAAAAGTGGTGGCCATCATTTTCAGATTTGACCATTGATTTTTCTATAGGAATTAATTTGGTTCTAGGCCTAGATATTCCATGGATGACAAAATGAAAGAAAATTATGTAAGGTTCTTTGATCATATTAGTAGAAAACTAGATCTGAGTTTATTAATATTGTCGAGAAGTTATAAATCACAAGTACAAGGTGGTGAAAGGTCCCCATTTACACACCCAGTTTTTCTGCCTCTACACACCCATTCCGAGTGCAGGTGGCAAATTACCATTTTGCCCCCGCGTTCCCATTTGTTCAAACGAATGCTCAGTTTATTTCTCCATCCGTTCGAACGAATGGACGCATACCCCCTCTATTTTCATTCATTCGAACGAATTCTCAATTCATTTCAGATTCGTTCAAATGAATACATGCATCCTGCCGAGATTTTGACTCATTCGAACGAATGCCCATGTGTAAAATCCATTCATTCGAATGAACAATTTATTCTAACGAATTCCCAGTGTAAATTTCATTCATTCGAATGAATGGACAGAAGCTGTTCATTTGTTCGAATGAATCCATCCATTTATTCGAACAAATGAATTAGAGGGGACTGGAAAATGAGTCCTTCGATCGAATGTCATTCGTTCGAATGAATCAATCCATTCATTCAAACGAATGGCATATAGACGTGCATTCATTCGAATGAAGGGATCATTCATTCGAACGAATGTATCAGAGAGGACTGGAAAATGACAGTCCTTCTCTCGAATGTCATCGTTCGAATGAATTGAGTTATTCATTCGAATGAATGCACGTCTATATGCCATTTGTTCGAATGAATGTCTCAATTCATTCGAACGAATGACATATAGACGTGCATTCATTCGAACGAATATATCAGAGAGGACTGGAAAATGACAGTCCTTCTCTCGAATGGCATTCGTTCGAATGAATGGGTTGATTCATTCGAACGAATGACATATAAGTTGTCATTCATTCGAATGAATCAACCCATTCATTCGAACGAATGACAACTTATATATATAAGTGAGCATCCATTCGATCGAATCTAAACCCTAACCTCTCCTTCCCTTTCTTCGAAACCCTAAACCGAAGCTTTCCCTCCCTTTTCCTCTTCCTCTCCCTCTCCCTCTCCGGCTCAGGCTCCGGCACCGGCTCCGCATCCGGCTCCCCTTTCTTCGAAACCCTAAACGAATAGCTCCATCTCCCTCGAAAATCCCCCATTCATTCGAACCTTTCCCCATTCATTCGAACCAATCATCCCCATTCATTCGAACCAATCACACCTATTCATTCGAACCAATCACCCTACACTATTTCCATTTTAATTTTTCCCTCTCCCTCTTTCTTCCTCTCTTTCCAAAAATACACCGTGTAAATGACATCTTCAAGTTCCAAAAGGAAAGCAAACACAATAAGGGGAGGGACGAAACAAAAGAAGGACACGGCGTTCGACCTGAAGCATTTCATATCTTTAGAAGCCGCGACCCTCTACCAAGACGATTTTTGCGAACGATCGTATATTTTTGGTAAAATCGTCGACCTTTCATTTTTCACACAATTTGGTTTGAAAATCGAATCTTATTTTCAAGAAATGGGTTGGGGTTCATTTTTGGCATTAAAATGTGACATGTACCCTACTTTAGTAAAAGAATTTTATGCGAATGTAGAAAAAATGGATGATGAGACTGTTAAGACAACCGTCCGAGGCCAAGAAATTGTGATTACACGGGAAATATTGGATTACCTATATAATTTCCCAAAAGACGCCATTAGAAGGTATGATTGTCGTACATGGATCACTGATGTTGAGGGGTTCGATGTTTTGGTAGCCCTCAACGAAATGTGTGGGAGGACGGATATCACAGAGAAGAAGACCCCCTCACTGACCATGCTTACATTAGAAGCACGAATCATCCATCAAATAATTGTCAATTGCCTTTTTCCTAAAAAAGGGCATTCTAGTGTGACATGGTTCGAAGTGTTTCTTATTTGGTGTATCATGGATGGGAAACAAATCTCCCTTTCCTATATCATCATCAGTCACATGCGCGCCTGCCGGAAGACCAGAAGATGTAGCCTTCCGTACGGTCTTTTTCTATGTTCATTTTTTGAAGAACGCGGAACCCCTCTTCTTCCCGAGGATAAAGTATCTATAAATCGCTATGATTATTTTAATGAGTTAACTTTGAAGAAGATGAGATTCCACCTCGATAGAGCTAGTAAGAAATGGCTCCCCAAAGTTGTCGAGGCACCTCAAGTTCAGGTTCACAGTTCACCTGAGCCATTTGAGGCGCGTGCGGCACTTGAGCCACCTGGGCCATCTGAGGGCAGTGAGGCACGTGACCCACGTGAGGCAGGGAGTCCTCCGACTGTTGCAGCAGTTGATACGCAGCAGATTCTTGCTAGCATTTCTGCTTTAGAGGAGAAGATGGAGCAGAGATATGATCAACAGGTGCAGAGATATGATCAGCTTACCTCAATGGTGGATGTTATGCAGAACCAGATTATAGATACTTTGCGGTTGACAGTGCTTTTAGCACAAGCGAGGGGGATAACAACATTCCTATCTACAGAACCAGATGGTACTGTACGAGCAAGGGTATCACCCGAATTTGCAGGAGCAGTTCTTCCCCCTGTTCGTCCATCTGGAGGGGTAGTTGAACGAGCAGGAGCATCATCGGGGGAATCTGGTCATGCTAGTCGATTTAGAGCATCTGTTCAGCCGAGCGGATCAGTTGGTTCTGGGCCCCGTTCTGTGATGGTTGGATTAGCAGCAGCTTCTGGTCCATTGCCTCGTGTGACTGGAGTTGCAGTATCTTTTCGTCCCACTACACCACAGAGTGGATCAGTTGGTACTGGCTCCCGTTCTGTGTTGACTAGAGTTGCAGCAGCTTCGTGCCCCCTTCCTAATTCGACTGCAGTTATTCCATTCGTGCGACCTCAGTTTGCACCTCCTGCTTCTGCACCTGCCACCACAGCTCTGATTGTTGCACCAGTTCATGCACCTACTCCTTCTGCATTTGCCTCCACCGGTCTACCTGCTGTACCTCCTGCTTCTGCACCTGCCACCACAGCTCTGATTTTTGCATCAGTTCATGCACCTGTTCCTTCTGTATCTGCCTCCACTGGTCCACCTGCTGCACCACCTGTTGCACCTCCTGCTCCTCCTGTTGCACCTTCTGCTGCATCACCTGCCTCACCTTCTACATCTGATCCGATATTATTTGTATTTGATGTACTATTGATTTATTTTTTATTGACATGTAAAAGAGATGTAAATTTCATATTTTGAATGAATATGTTATATTATTTATCAAATTTTCATTTTGAATTGGATCGTTACTTTAAACATTTTGTTTTGAACTGAAGTAGCATTTAGATTTTATATTTCATTTGATTTTCATACTCTCCATAAATCAACTTCATTTTCTACTTAAAATGAATACATTGAAGTTGACAAGAGCATTTAAGAGCATCCTAACTTAAATATCAGAATAAGTCTACTTCAATCAGAAGTCGTTCAAGACCATGTTTAATATAAAAGATAGTACATTCAATAGCATTCCTAATTTAAAATGAATACATTTTCCACTTAAAATGAATACATTGACACTCCTATCTTCACTTCATTGATTCCACCATTGCATAAAATCGTCATTATCTCTAAGATCACCAGATCACTGCATAACATTTAAAAAAATCACATTAGAACATATGAAAAAGTTATATGTTGATTGGTAAATATATATAAGATCTTTAAGGAATGAACTTACTTCGGTAATTTCTGTAGAGTTATATGTTGAATCATCACCAAAGTTGTAAGATCCACTATCCTGTGGAAAACTCGCTGTTTGTGATTCATGTAAATCACCTATATTATAATCAGCATTTAAATATACACTCGTAGATGCCTATGAAGAAGGTGACCTATTCGGAAAAGTTCTCCTCGTATGACCAGTATTTTTGCATAACCCACATCTTCTTCCATTTAATTGATTCTCTACAATCTCAAATGCAGAAGGATCTCGACGTGTAGATGTTTGGCCCTGTGTAGAATTCTTGAACCTAAATGACGTCCTCTAGAATATTGCATAATAGGGTGACTGATTGACTTATCATGGATGGTAAGATTTTGGAGATGATTTAGGAGCACCTCTTGATCATACGAAGACAAATGTCTATATTTGTTCTTAATACCTTCAAAGTGTACGTCTAATACATTCCTAGGCCTCTGCCTTACAACATTTAAGCCGTCCAATGAGATTAAGTCGATTCTCCATTTTTGGTGTATATCGTCCAAATTTAATTTGTCCATCCATTGCATTTTGTGCGCACACGGTAGGCCCATTGAAGCTGTAAACTCTTCTGTACAAATGGGTGAAAATGATAGGTTTATAAGCATACAATATTGGTTGTAAACCTCATTCATTGCGAAATGAGAAACTTTGCCGTTCAATTCATCAAAGAAATGAATAGACACATCACATGCAAACCGAATCTTCTCATCCTCAAGTTGAATCTTGAACTCTTCAAATTGATTTTCAATGACATCGTATATCTTTCTTTGGACAACATCTAGATCACCTGTAGATGTAGATATATAACTTTTCATAATAGCATGTGCACCCTTAACCCTTGAAGTAACTCGATTCTTAAAATGTAAACCCCATCCGATCCATGCCTTGGCAAATTATTTTCTAAGTGGGATCCACGTCCTTGTTAAGTAGTTCATTGATTGCGAATCATCTCTGAAATTTTGTTTGAATGCCTCAAACGCTGTATTGAGTGCTTCTTCGGTTGAGGACTCAATCAAGTCATTCAATTCGGTAAAAAATGCATTCCAATTTTCGATTTTCTTAAACATAGTTTTACAACGAGCAACATTATTCTTGTTGATGTGCCAAGAACACAAAATATATACAGCATTAGGGAACTCCAAATCAATGGCATTCTTTAACGCCAATTCCCTATCAGTCAAAAGAACTAGTCGACCATGCTCAACTTCAAAGACCTTTTTAAACATCTGTAATGCCCATACATAATCTTCAAATTTCTCATTTCGTAGAAATGCAAAGCATGAGCAGAAGTTCTTATTGAAACTTGTTACACCAACAATATGAAGCAATGACATATGATATTTGTTGGTTTTGTACGTGTAATCCATTAGAAGGACATTATGGTAGCTCTTGGTAAGAAAAATGGACTTTGGATGTACAAAAAATAGATGGGATAAATGACCATCATTGTCATGGTTAAGAAAATATTGGTAACCATCTTCTTGAAGATCATCTATCAAAGTTTGAATTGTAGTTCGACCCCTTAGTTGCTCTTTCCGAAGCACAGAACAAAAGTTATACAAATCACCCGTTGATATTCCAATATCTGGATTTTGCTTTTTAAAGGTTGTCAAAATTTGCCGTGGTGGTATATTGCAACTTCTCATTTCAATGATCATTTTTTTCTTAGCATCTGAAAAATATCTTGTATTTGGATGACCTAATAATACCTCCGATATATCATTATTGTGATCCAAATTCTTTATGGTCAACTTCTATGACCCATCAACAATCTGTTTACCTTTCACTTGAAAAGGACAATTGCATTGGTGGGAGTATGCTTTCCTTTTTCTCGCATCATCTTCCACGCTAATCGTGCTGCGATATTTACTTCCTCTATAGCAGCCAATGACTACTTTCTTTTCCTTATTATATGACCTTTTTATGGTAGTTACAAATCCTTTTTCATAAGCGATATTCTTAACATAATTTATAAGGTCCTCACGACTTTCAAAACATCCCTCAACAAACTCCATGCCACTTGAGGATTAAAAACTATCACTAAAACACTAATAATAATGAGATAAGAGAGAGAGAGAGAGAGAGAGAGTTACCTCCGATTCGAGATAAGAGATCCAGACAATAGCTTGAGAAATACAACTTCGAACCGAGATAAGAGAGAAGGGATTGAAAAGGGGGTTTAAGGGTTGAAAATTTAAATGGGTTTCAAGGGTTTGTGATTGAAATGGGGATTGAAAAATGGGGCTTTAAGCAGAAATCTTTGAAAAAGGTGGTTCAAAATGGGGTTTAAGAGTTTGAGATTGAAATGAAATTCAAGGGTTTGGGATTGAAAAGGGGTTCAAGGGTTTGGGATTGAAAAGGGGGTTGAAAATGGAGTTCAAAATGGGGTTTTAAGGAGAAATCTTTGAAGAAGGTGGTTCAAAATGGGGTTTATGAGCTTCGGATTGAAATAGGGTTCAAGTGTTTCGGATTGAAAATGGGTTGAAAATGGGGTTTTAAGGAGAATTCTTTGAAGAAGGTGGTCTAAAATGGGGTTTAAGGGTTTGGGATAGAAATGAGGTTCAAGGGTTTGAGATTGAAAATGGGGTTGAAAATGGGGTTGAAAATGGGGTTTAAGGGAGAAGGAATTCAGAAAGGGGTTCAAAGGTGAAGGGAGAGGGAGAGAGAAACCACGATTTACGGTTTAGAATGTAATGAAACGAGTGGAATTTTGTGGATGCTCACTTATATATATAAGTTGTCATTCGTTGACAACTTATATGTCATTCGTTCAAATGAATGGGTTGATTCATTCGAACGAATGACATATAGGCTTCCATTCATTCGAATGAATGGGTTGATTCATTCGAACGAATGCCATTCGAGAGAAGGACTGTCATTTTCCAGCCCTCTCTGATACATTCGTTCGAATGAATCATTCAATTCATTCGAATGAATGAACGTCTATATGTCATTCGTTCGAATGAATTGAGACATTCATTCAAACAAATGGCATATAGACGTGCATTCATTCGAATGAATGGCTCAATTCATTCGAACGAATGACATTCGAGAGAAGGACTGTCATTTTCCAGTCCTCTCTGATACATTCGTTCGACTGAATGATCCCTTCATTCGAATGAATGCATTCTATATGCCATTCGTTTGAATGAATGGATTGATTCATTCGAACGAATGACATTCGATCGAAGGACTCATTTTCCAGTCCCCTCTAATTCATTCGTTCGAATGAATGGATGGATTCATTCGAACAAATGAACAACTTCTATCCATTCATTCGAATGAATGAAATTTACACTGAGAATTCGTTAGAATAAATTGTTCATTCGAATGAATGGATTTTACACATGGGCATTCGTTCAAATAAGTCAAAATCTCGGCAGGATGCATGTATTCATTTGAACGAATCTGAAATAAATTGGGAATTCGTTCGAATGAATGAAAATAGAGGGAGTATGTGTACATTCGTTCGAACGGATGGAGAAATAAACTGAGCATTCGTTCGAACAAATGGGAACGTGGGGGCAAAATGATAATTTGCCACCCGCACCCAGAAATGGGTGTGTAGAGGCAGAAAAACCGGGTGTGTAAACAGGGACTCGGTGGTGAAATAGGCCATTGAAAATACAAAAGAAGGAACGAAAAAAACATGGTATTTGATGGCGTTTGATGGCATCAACTTGGGGTTTTGACATATTGTTACAGGTGGTAGGTCTCACTTGATGATCATAAAAGTTATATAGACAGTATTAGAGATATAATTGAGCATTAAGATATATTTAAATTTAAGATATATTGTATTCCTCTTTTATTTGCTTTCCCTATTTGTAATTCAGTTTCTCTATAAATAAGATTAGAAAGTCTCTCCTTGATTCAAATAACACCTATATGGTTTGGTTTAGTGATACGTAAGTCATCAAAATTAGTCAGCATACACCAAATGGAATATTTTTTTTTTCAAAAAATTCATTTTGCCCTCAACTTCATTGTGGGAAGGTCTTGAAAAATGTGAAGAAAGTAATGAACTTGAGGATAAAATGATTTTTTTTTTAAAAAACATTCTATTTAATATACGCTGACTATTTTGATGATATACATATCACTATCCAAATTATATAAATGTATACATAATTATCAGACAATTTTATTGTAAAAACTGAGAACTATTGAAATCAATGGTCATGATCATTCAAATCTATGCGATTATTCTTCAAAAGATTGCAATCAACCAACCTTGGGTCCTTTGATACTCATCAATGCTTGGAGAAGTCTAGCAGTGAGAAAAACAGCCAGTGAGTGCCTCTTTCTCTTGATGGTTTTCTTAGTTCTTAGAATGAATGCTAAAGGATCTGCTTTCTCTGCATCTTTAGATGAAGGGATTGGTATATGAAGAATGCTGAAATGGTTTCCCCATGCCTTCTCCATTGAAATATCATTGACGCTCTGATTTCCTCTCACCATCCTTGTGTTCACCGGCACTAATGCCGTCATACGTGTCTTGCTGGGATTCTGACACGTCTTCTCCCTGTACAATTGGATTGCATAGAATATTGTCCCAACGGCTACATCATTCACAGTCTGTGAAATTAGTTTGAAAGCATTAAGTTCAATTCATACATATAAATATTAAATTAATGATTGTCAATAGCTTTTTAAACGCACTCTGTAGAAATTTCTATACCTTGATTGATATTGAAAAGCTAGGAAAGAAAGAAAACGTACCACCCCTCCCCCCTATTTTGGATTTGATTTGGCGGATGTGATCGAGAGATAGTGTGACTGTAGAGATGGATCGTGGCTGGAACTCCACACCAGGCCTTCCCGATCGGATGGCACTCTTACTGTCTTCTAACACTGTACTCATTAGAACACTTGTGCTGAAATCATAACTGGTGTACCAGCAACCAAACAAGGCTCTGGACACGGCCCTGTAAACTCTCTTCACTGGATTGGGCCTTTGGGTTTGATGCTTGACTGTTGCTGAAGGGAATGTTAGAGGAAGACAAGGATTGTCTGCTCTCTTAAGGCATGAAAACAGAGCACCCATGAGTAAGAATCCGTCTCCAAGTGCATGGTGAAGCTTACACACAACAGTATTCTCTGCCTCTCTCGTTGGGTACTTGAAAACATGGATTTCCCACCGAGGCCTGCTCTCGGGAAGCTTTTCCATGGCTATCTTGGATAGGTATTCTCTAAAGTAGTCGTCGTAAGCGTCGGGCTGTAATCCGGTCGGGAAATGAGGGAAGTGGACGTGGTCTTCAAGTTTAACTTCAACTCTCTTCCACTTCTGGGTACCCTTTCCATCTCTGAGGAGAATAGAAGAGAAGCGTGGGCTGATGGGCAGGAAGTCGTTCTTGATAGTCGTCATGGCCCGAGAGTCGTCGACGGGAATCTCCAATTGGAAGACGACGAGAATGCTGACTGAGAGGACTGAACTGTTCATGTATTCAGAATTTGGGCTAGCTGGATAATATTCTCCATATTCTTCTGTCATCACTCTTGGTTGAGTTGAAGCCATTGTTGATTGTGTTTATCTTCCTTGTGCTGTGCCTCTTTGTATCGCCCTGTCAAATCCTTTTAAAGATGTAATGGGTGGTAACTGGTAAGCTCATGAAGAGAGTGAACGAATGTATTGGCTACTTGAAAAGGGCTGATTGATCAGCGAAGAAGTTAGCGAAACTTGAACAGGGATCCGATAATAAACTTGTGCCTAACGATGGGTTGATTGATTGAACAGTGGGTATGCTTGAGATATAAGTTAAATTTGATCGTGAGTCGAGTAATAGATTATAGTAGAGAAGGACTGACTGACTCAACGAAGAGGACTGAGGGGAGTGTAGAACCTACTGAACTATGTGTTGTCGCTTCCTCACAGCAAAAAGGTCGTTGGAGCATTTGTTAGGAAGATACTCACGCATGGTCGCTGTGATAGATATTCGGTTTAATTTGGGTTAGAAATTCAAATGCAAGTTAGATTTAGTAATTTTGTGTACCAAGTTTAATAAATTTTGATATGAATTAAATTAAATTTATAAAAATTTAACCTAATTCAACTCGAATTTAAACCTTAATTAAGAATATACTTTCATTAGGCAGTCCTCGAACATACTCCAGTGGGCATCAACTAGTGGTGGCTAATATTGGCCAATAGTCAACGACATTAGTGTTAGGAATTGACCATAACAATAAACTATTTATAAGCGTTAAATCATTTTTTTGAAAGCCTTTGACTGTGTATATTTTTGGGGCTATCCCCTCATTTTTTAATGAATACTAACCTTACATTAAAAAAAAAAAAGGAAAAATTGTCTACATGGGAGGAGATAGTAGGTGGCCTGGGGGAAATCTTAGTGTTCTGACATTGAAATTTAAAGTATGAAATTCGATGGTTGTATGAATCAACATGAGTTAATTAAATTATTATATCTTTTAATATTTTATGATCAAACTAAAATTATTGAGTAAATATTTTTATCTATTATGATTAAATGGATGTAAAAGGGTTAAATATAAGTTCGAAGGAGAGTAAATTTTTTAGCAATCCACGTTTATCATAAACTGCGACAGTTTTAGATGATTGTTAAATGAATCTGAGTCATTCACTTGATCCATGTTTGAGACAATTTTATGGAAACTTTAAACTATAAAAATTATAAAGATGGCTAAAAATAGAAATGGATTTTTTTTAAAATTAGATTTGGTGAATCCAATTGATTTATTAAAATAATTATGTCAATAATTAAGAATATGTAAATTTCTTTATAGAAAAGGACAGATTTTAAGTAAAATTCCGAGTTCAACCTCGACTAAAATAAATGAACTTGGACAAAGATTTTTGTTCGATGGATTGGGCTTGAGCTTTTAAGGCCATTTGTTTTCTAAGCCCATATAGGCCTTGACGGGCTTTAAGTAAAAGCCCAAGTCTAATCCCAACCTAAAGAAATGAGCCCGTATAACGATTTTTGTCCAAGAGACCGGGCTCAGGCTTTTACTTAAAGCTTGTTTATTTAGATCAGGCTCAGTTTTTTCATAAAAATAAAAAAGTTAACCATTAAGAAAGTCACTATCATATGTACGGGTCGGATTTTGGCCCGAACCCGCATGACCCGACCTGAAAATCATGCGGGTCGATTCATGAAAGTCCGGTCAGTGGGTCGGGTCGGGTTGAGAAGTCAAAAATCCACATTGAATTCGGGTTGGGTTGAGAGATTTTTAAGTTAATCCGATCGACCCCATAAAAAGTAGGCTAAAATAGGTTCAAAATGCGGGTCGCGTTGAGTCTGGTTATAATTTGGGTCAGGTCAAGACGTTCGGGTCAAAAGTTCAGATCAGATCAGGTTGGGTTCCATATATTAATAACTCGGGTCGAGTTGGGTTTTAAAAAACCCGACCCGACCCGATCCAATTTCAGCCCTAATCACATGCAATCCACTCAAATAAAAATTTTGGAGGCACGAAAATCGACCCAAAATCTCTTTTCGTATTTGATCGATTTAATAATTAAATTCAGCATAGTAAAAGTACATGATAAATGATCGAACACAACATGTATATATCATATCATCCTGATTCCTTTCCTTTCGCACTGAAAGGATGTGACTTATTTTATGCAATTTTTTATTTGTGAAGAGCTCATAATAAATTTAATAGATTCAATTCTCTCATATAAACTCTTGAATCATCATACGTTTGAGACATTGAATGTTCATAACCTAATTTAATTGTACTAAGAGAATTTAGTAATTAATTAAAGAAACACAATAATACGAATATTCAATTCACACAACAAATTCAATTCAAGACAAACACAAATTAAAAAATGCATCTCACCTCTCAAACAGAGACTTTTAACAAAACATAAAGTTTTAAGTAACTCACTAGAATGCTCAACCTACTATTGTATTTATAGACTTTATTTTTATAAAAAAAATCAAAGTATTCATTTTTTTTTTTTTTAATAATGGGTAAAAATTCATTCAAGCCAAAGCCAAAAAAAAGGAAGTATTCATTGATGTAAGACAAGGACCAAGTAACTAAAAGCAATTTTTATATGTTCACAAACTCTCTCTTGGCTCGTGACTCACAAGAGAGAGCTTTAATTAAAGAACCGTTTGTGTATCCACCATATTGATAATGACCCCGTAAAACTTATTTAATCTGATGGTCCCAATTGTCTCATGTAAATGGTCTGCCAACCCTCACCCCCACGCAGTGTCCCACTCTTGAATTGTTAGGCACTTAATGCATATGAAATTAATAATATTATTCTGAGCGATTTGCCTATTCTAGAGTATGCCGTCTTTAAAATGGGCTTTTGTAAGCCTTTTCACTTAATCTTAGGCTTGACCCATACATCGGCCCTAGGAACCTTTCCAAGTCTCGGCTTGAGAAAGCGGCTCAAGCACGAGTTGGGATTTTGAATTTACATGTACTGAACTCAGGAGTACAAAAATTGTTTTTACGGTTATCTCCAAGATCTCTCTCACTTAATTTTTTTTTTTTGACACAAAGCCAGACACATAGAGCACATAAGTTATAGAAGATGCATTAAGAGCATCAATTATATTTATTTGCAATAATATAATAAGAGTAATAGGCACCAGGCCACAAGATTGGCATGCATAATTAACCAGGCTTTAATGTCGGGTCCCCATTTAGACACCAACCAGACACCGATTTTCAGTTTTTTACTGAAAATTACGATTCTACCCTTTCCGTGTGGATTTGATCGATTGAACATTCAGTTTATTTTCTTCGATCGATCGATCCCTTCATTCCATAAGCTAGTTGGAAAAATTGAATCAATCGCACGATTCTGTTTTGTCGACCGATTAAAACATGCGATTGATTCTTTCAGAAAATATCGATCGATTGATTATGTTTAAGCTACAGTAACGTATAGTATATTATTTAAATAATAGAATTTTAACGTTATTTTTTAAGCACTGTGTATTTTCAAAATTTCTCAAATTGAATATCCGAACTAATTACGATAATCTGATAAAAATATTTTAAGACTTCAAGCTCTCTTGACATTTCCAAATGCTTAAAACAGAGTGTTTTACAAATAAAGGTATCCCTCAGCTATGCCGAAAATATATTTGGGAGTGTCAAAAGACCTTAAAGTCTTAAAGTATTTTTATCAAGTTTTCGTAATTAGTCCGGATATTCAATTTGAGAATTTTTAAAAATACAAAGTGATTAAAAAAATAACGTTAAAGTTTTAAACGAAATATAAAACTTTAATTTCATATTCGTTCAGAAAATCGATCGATTGATTATGTTTAAGATACATTAATGTATAGTATATTATTTAAATAATAGAATTTTAATCTCATTTTTTAAGTATTGTGTATTTTCAAAATTTTATCAAATTGAATATTCGAACTAATTACGATAACCTGATAAAAATACTTTAAGACTTCAAGGTCTTTTGACACTCCCAAATGCTTAAAACAGAGTGTTTTACAAATAAGGGTATCCCTCGGCTGTGTCGAAAACACATTTGGGAGTATCAAAAAATCTTAAAGTTTTAAAGTATTTTTATCAGGTTATGGTAATTAGTCCGGATATTAAATTTGAGAAATTTTGAAAATATACAGTGCTTAAAAAATAACGTTAAAGTTTTATTTTTCCTTTAAAACTTTAACGTTATTTTTTAAGCACTGTGTATTTTCAAAATTTCTCAAATTGAATATCCGGACTAATTACGATAACCTGATAAAAATACTTTAAGACTTTAAGGTCTTTTGATACTCCCAAATGCTTAAAATAGAGTGTTTTACAAATAAATGTATCCCTCGACTGCGTCGAAAACACATTTGGGAGTGTCAAAAGACCTTAAAGTCTTAAAGTATGTTTATTAAGTTATCGTAATTAGTCTGGATATTTAATTTGAAAAATTTTAAAAATACACAGTGCTTAAAAAATAACATTAAAGTTTTATATTTCCTTTAAAACTTTAACGTTATTTTTTGAAGCAGTGTGTATTTTTAAAATTTTTCAAATTGAATATCCGGACTAATTACGATAACCTGATAAAAATAATTTAAGACTTTAAGGTCTTTTGTTGGGAGTGTCAAAAGACCTTAAAGTCTTAAAGTATTTTTATCAGGTTATCGTAATTAGTCCAGATATTCAATTTAAATTTTTTT
This sequence comes from Chimonanthus salicifolius, assembly GCA_013350335.1. Classification (NCBI taxonomy): domain Eukaryota; kingdom Viridiplantae; phylum Streptophyta; class Magnoliopsida; order Laurales; family Calycanthaceae; genus Chimonanthus; species Chimonanthus salicifolius. Next base: position 94,995 of record JAAGOE010000627.1, on the reverse strand, counting down.
AAAAATATTCAATTTGAGAAATTTTGAAAATATTACGTGCTTAAAAAATAACGTTAAAATTCTATTATTTAAATAATATACTATATGTTATTTAGCTTAAATATAATCAATCGATCAAATAATATACTATATGTTATTTAGCTTAAATATAATCAATCGATCGATATTTTTTGAACGAATCAATCGCATGTTTCAATCGGTCCCTTTTTATAAAATAGAATCGTGAAATTGATTCAATTTTTTCACTTAGCTTATGGAATAAAAGGATCGATCGCTGGATTGCACATAAAATGGGTAGAATCGTAATTTCTAGAATCGTAATTTCGAGTAAAAAACTAGATGTCACTCGATTTTGATCCTTGTCCAAACTCTCTTTCAGCACCACTTACCTTCATGGCCTTGGCGCCCATTCTCTCCGTTGATGTTTGAACCCTTTCCAACCTCACAATCTTTCGATTCACATGAATTCTACTTCCATCATTCTCAACATAGTGAGGAGAAGAAAGAGCCACTGAAACAAACACAATGGAGAGAAATATCACCAGAAGCAAGGACACCCTAAGGGCCATTTTTCCTAAGAAAGAAATAACAGTAGGATTTAGAAGATGAGAATGTCCTAGCAGATGAGGTTGAGCTCGTTATCTGGCAGCATTTATAGGGAGAAGTGTCCAACGGAAGAGGGGGAAGTGTCGATGGAGAGAAAGAGAAGTGTCGAGCGGGAGAGGGAGAGGTGTCAAGTGGGAGAAGGAGAGGTGTCGACCGGGATAGAAAAGTTTCCATCTGGAGGAGGGGAGGTGTCAAGCGGAAGTGGGAGATGTGTCGGGCGGGAGAGGCAGGTGTCGGAGGGAAGGAGGGGGTTGCTGCTGAGTGAAGGACGAGTAGAGAGAGTCAATTGAGTTAGAAGAAAAGGGTGAAGTGAGTTGAGGGAAAGAGAGGAATCGAGAGGGGTGCGATCAGAGTGAGCGAGCGTGTCGGAGAAGTGCGAGAGACGAGAGTGAGAGTCGAGTGAGTTGCGGGAGACGAGTGAGAGCGGTTGAGTGAGGAATTATTATCATTATTAAATAAAATAAGTGGCTGGGAAAATGATTTTATTATTTATCATTATCATCATTATTTTATTTTTTCAAAATTGGGTTTAAATTACGTTGTTTAAATAATTTACAAATTTTTAAATTAAATTAGGTTTAGATTTAACTAAAATATTTTTTAAATCATTTTGGGTTCAGTTAAAGACCCGGTCATTCCAAAAATACGCATCCAAAATTTATAAAAGATTCAAACATGAATTCATATCAAAATTCACCAAATTCTGCCTGTCTTCTCTTTTTTTAAATTTTACTCAATAAGCTGAGTTATTACTAAATGAATATTTTCATTTGAATTTTTGAAAAAGGAAGTCTACATCTATTATAATAAAATTAAATTAAACGTAAAGATAATAAAATAATTTATAATCAAATTAAAATTGATGCAAACTTGCATCAAGCTCATTCAATGTTATAACACTAAAGGATCTTTACACTTTTTTAATGAAGTACAAGGTCTCATTTGAGGCTTATTTCATGTTATATCTAATTCGTTGAAGTTACTGTTTTTTTTAGTTTAAATTCAATATTTAATATCTTGATGGTAATAAATAGTAATATTTAATATTTTTCTATATATTTTTCAAAAAATCAAAAAAGTTAGAGAGAATGTATCCATATTTTGTCATTGTTAAATAGTCCACCAAAACTATTTTTTTTTTTTTTTACTTTATGCGGAGTTAGTCTCACCTTTATTGTGGGGTGGAGAATCGGAGATATCCATGTTATTAAAAAAAACCTATTAAAATTCAAATATAGATGTATTGTAAATAACATTGATTGAATTCTCATTAAAAAAAAAAAAAATCTCATTCAGGCATTTTGTCCCAGTTAACTAATACATCAAAATTATTAAAATTAGAATATAGATATATTGTAAATCAAATTGATTCAATTAGTAAAATTGTAATTTTTAACAAGAATCTAAGATGCATTGGCCATGGACACCATGCCACGACACCATGACATTAGTTATTAGACGACAAAATCATTTAAAGAAATTGAAAATTGATTAAGGCTTCTCATGGCTAGTTCAAACAATATAGAAAGATAAATTTCTATTCAACAGATCTATAAAAAAAATGATAAAACTTAATTAACCTTAACCCTCCTCTAATTGGAGAAGATGAGGAAATCTTTTTTTTTTCCTTTTTCTTTTCTCTTTTTTAAATTTTCCCCTCTTTGACACTGCCATTTAAAAGAATATAATATCTTTTTTAGTACCTTCACTCATCATGTAGTCATTTATCTTATCAATATGGGATAAGCTTTTTTTTTTTTATTTAGATTGAACAAATTTTTTTAATGGACTGACTACTTATATAAACATATAATAGTTGCCAAACTTAATTATAAAAATACCCTTAAGAGTCAATTACATAAATACCTTTCACATGTAGTAAATTACAAAAATACCCACCTGTGACCTGTAACAAATTAACCCACTAATTCACCAAAATGATTGATCACACTTCCAATCTAATGATAGGAAACAGCTTTGAGTATGATCAGATTTGAGTTGAATCCCATTTTACCCTTAGAGACAAGCTTCTGTGTATGTCTTATCAAAAGCTTCTTTCATACAAGAGCAAAGTAGTGGAGAGTTGATGAAGCCCCTTTCTCCTGTAAACACCACTCTAAACTTTTCCATGTAACTCACCATCGTCACACTTAAACTCTGCATTTCAATTTAGTTCAAATTGCTAAATTTTAATGTATGTCAAATTCAAAGTATAAAATTTTTCTAATGTGCTTCTAAACTTTCAATCAAGTTTAAGCATATATATCAATTCTTTAAGAGCCTATATATACCGGCCGTACATTATTTTTCTGAATTTTTGAAAAGAATTAAAAAAATAAAAAGAGAGATAAAATATCGCCAATATTATAATATGCAAATATTGGTCTATATATCTCTCATGAGTCATGACAATGTTTTTACTCCTTAGACTCAACCAGCTATTTGAAACATTTTATAAGAAGATGTTAAATTAGGAGAAAAAGAAGAAGGAATATAGTCGAAATTACCTGTGGCGCTCCTACTACTGTAAAATAGAAGTTTTTTACTGGATGTTCTGCCATTTCCATTTTTTCAACCGGACCAATCAGATATGAAATGCCCGTGCTGCTGTTCTTTGACATGGAATAGATGTATCGGGAAACTGCCTGTAACAGTTAAAAAAAAAAAACCATAATTATTCACATGATTAACAGAGAAACTACTTCGTCTTTAGCTTAATCTATTTATTAAACATGTTTCACATCATTTTCTGATTTAGGCCATTGATTTGCCGATGGAGAGTACCTTCAAAAGTCACCAGATTTCGATAAAATTTAAAAGTATGGTAACAAAATGTGAAAATTTTAAATAAAATAATTTAATTATATATAAGTAAAAGAATAAAATTTATGCTACTAGATAGAGTTGAAAAGTTATAAATTGAAAAAGAAGAAGAAGAAGAGAGACATAGCTTTGAAAACATAGAAGGAAGACATAAATAAAGAGATAAAAACAGCATAACGACAGGTGATATAACTTATAATAATGTTAATGGAATGTTTAATGAAAATTAAAACTCCAAAAACTAACTCCTAAAATAAATAGAATATAGACAAAAAAATATTGATGATGATAATGAATATCATAACTTGATTTTGACCTCCCGGTCAAGTTAGCCTTCTACAAACGACTTTTGAGCCTTTTAATTTCATTAATAATTGCTTAAAAAAAATTAAAGTATCAGATTTTTATAAATTAAATTTTTTTAACTCGAAGGGGTTGAAGTGATACTAGGAATCTACTTCGAAAATTAGAGTCTTGAATTTGATTCTTACTCAACTCCCAAAGATAAGTCCCTTTAAAGTTACTCATTGAGTGTGGAAAGAGACGTTTATATATTTCGAAAATTAGTCTAAGTATTCTAAGAGGCCTTCACACTTTAGTCATGAAAAAAAAAACTATACTCTTCTTTTGCAAACTATACTGTACCAATTGACCCACGTGGGCATCCTGTGAACAAGAATTTTCTAAAGAAGTCTCAAAAAAATATCTTGATTTTAGAATGTCTAATCTAGTCAATAAGAAATCTTGTCTCATCATCAATCTACCATGGGCCAGTGAAATCAATGGTCATGGTCATTCAGATCAATGTGATCAAGTCAGCCAAGCAATCAAACCTCGGGCCCTTTGATACTCCTCAATGCTTGGATAAGTCTGCCAGTGAGAAAAACAGCCAATGAGTTCTTCTTTCTCTTGATGGCTTTCTTGGCTCTTAAGACAAATGCTAAAGGATCTGCTTTCTCTGCATCTTTAGAAGAAGGGATTGATAAATGAAGAAAGCTAAACTGGTTTCCCCATGTCTTTTGCATTAGCATATCATCGACACTCTGATATCCTTTCGCCATCCTTGTATTCATCAGCACTAAAGCCGTCATACGTGTCTTGCTGGGATTCTGACACGTCCTCTGCTTGTACAATTGAATTGCATAGAATATTGTCCCAACGGCTACATCATTCACAGTCTGTAAAAATAAATTTTTGTTTTTAACGGTGAAAATTTCATTAATAAAAAAAAAAAAATATAAAGATGAGGCCTAAGGGATATCGGCTTCAAATAGAACCAAAATACTTACACCCAATGAATCTAAAAATAAAATACACACCCATTTAAATTATCCACCAGGAAAATGAATAGTGCCTCCTGTAGTTCCATGAACTTTATTTTTTGCAAAAAAATTCGCCACCCTATTAGCAGAGCGGCTAAGCAGGGAGAATGAAACCTCCATTCTTACTAATAACCCCTTAATTTCCCTCATCAAAGTATGTAAGCCTTCATGACAAACGCTTTTCTCCTTTGACCCATTTAATAGCGTTGGAAGAGTCACTCTCAATAACTAATTTAATCTTCTCTAACTCATACCCTAAGATTAAGGCTCTCCGTATACCAAGAAGTTACGCCTCATTAGATTCTTTGAACTCCACAGATTCTGAAAAAACAATGTTTACGGAGCCCAAATAATCTCTAAGTACAAATATTAAATTAATTATTTTTAGTACCGGTAGAAATTTCTATACCTTGATTGAAATTGAAAAGCTAGGAAAGAAAACGTACCCCCCTTATTTTGGATTTGATTTGGCGGATGTGATTGAGAGAGAGAGTGACTGTAGAAATAGAAGGTGGTTGGAACTCCAGTCCAGGCCTTCCCGATCGGATGGCATTCCTACCGTCGGTTAACACTGTACTATGTAGAACACTTGTGCTGAAATCAGAACTGGTGTTCCAGCAGCCAAACAGGGCGCTGGACACGGCCCTGTAAACTCTGTTCACTGCATTGGGCCTTTGGGTTTGATACTTGGCAGTTGCTGAAGGGAATGTTAGAGGAAGAAGAGGATTGTCTGCTCTCTTAAGGCATGAAAACAGAGCACCCATGAGTGAGAATCCGTCTCCAATTGCATGGTGAAGCTTAAACACAATAGTACTCTCTCCCTCTCTCGTTGGGTATTTGAAAAAATGGGCTTCCCACAGAGGCCTGTTTTCGGGAAGCTTTTCCACGGCTATCTTGGATAGGTATTCTCGAAAGTAGCCGTCGTAAGCATCGGGCTGTAATCCAGTCTGGAAATGAGGGATGTGGACGTGGTCTTCAAGTTTAACTTCAACTCGCTTCCACTTCTGAGTTCCCTTTCCATCTCTGAGGAGAATAGAAGAGAAACGTGGGCTGATGGGCAGGAACTCGTTCTTGAGAGACGCAATGGCCCGAGAGTCGTCGATGGGAACCTCCAATTCGAAGACGGCGAGAATGCTGAGAGAGAGGACTGAACTGTTGATGTATTCAGAGGTTGGGCTGGCTGGAAAATATTCTCCACATTCTGCTGCCATTACTCTTGGTTGAGTTGAAGCCATTGTTGATTGTGTTTATCTTCCTTGTGCTGTGCCTCTTTGTCTCGCCCTGTCAAATCCTTTTAAAGATGTAGTGAGTGGTAACTGGTAAGCTCACGAAGATATTGAGCAATTGTATTGGCTACTTGAAAAGGACTGATTCATCAGCAAAGAAGATGGCCGAGCTTCAACAAGGATCAGAAGAAGACATAGTGTCTTGACTTTCATATATTTTTTCAATTGAACATATTTTTTGGCATGAATTTAAAAAGTGGTCAAGTTTTACAAGTTTGAAAAACTGTTTGATTAATTCAATAAAATAATTTTCAATGGATCATACGCAAGCCCTGCCTAACTATTAGACAAGTTAGGCTTGGGCTTTAGGCTCCCATTTAAAAGGGGTCCAACTCCTATTTTGATTCCTGAATGAGATTAAGAGATAGAGCATGTGAAAAAGGAGACAAGACTAAGCATGTTCAGTTCCAGCTTAACTACAATCCAAGTTAGGTATAGATCTTAGGCCTCCATTTGAAAAAGTCGCCACTCCTATTTTGATTGCATAGTGGAGTTGATGGGATTGAGATACAAAGCATGTGGAAAAGGGACCGATAAAACCATTTGCAGTGCGAGGAAATGCAAAAGTATTCAATTTTTGAGGGATTTGTCAAAGTTTTTTATTTTCTTTTTTGAATTTTGATAAGATATTTGGTAATAATACTCTACAATTGAAATGAGACTAGTTTTAATAGAGGTATTCATCGAAAGTTAAGACATAGTTTTAGAAAATACTCAACCATTCAACTGAAGATCTCCAATTTTGATTATAGACCGAAAGGACCTTTAATCTAATAAGTGGATCAAATATTTCGAAAATTACATATGTTGGCAAAGAGATATAAGGGCTACAAAACTTGAGAAATTCAATAATTTCAAGTACTCAAAAGTCAAGAGGGGCCTCTTCTGTTTGTATCAAGTACTCAAGAGTCAAGAGGGGCCTCTTCTGTTTATAAAATAAGCAATTGATTAAAGTACTTTAGATGAGGGGAATGTATTAAAGGGATTCTCATAGGTATTTTTTGTATTGTTTGCATTTTATGTGGGTGTTGATTTGTGAATTTGTAGGGACATTAGATTATTTTGTGCTTCTTTTGGTTTAAGTTTGTGCATATAAAATTTTATTTAACAATATATTTCCTCTCTGCAAATCATATTGTGACTTTTAATTTAGAGATTTTTGGTGAGTTGGTAGAATAATAAAGGACATTGTAACCATTCATCAATTCTCTTATTTTCACGCTGTCATGTTCTATTCTTCTTTAACCTTTCAATTTAGTTCATTTTAATTTTTCATTAATTTAAAGACTAAATGAATTAACCATATTTGAAATTATATTTTAGCAAAACATGACTACAAAAATTTAATTAGTAATTTTACATCTCAAAAAGTAAGAAAAATAGATTTTAGATAATTTTATTATTATATATAATTAAAATTTTAATTAATTATTACTTATAATAATATATTAAATACCAAGCAGACCTCATTTAGATTTTTCGCTTTAGGCCTCAACATGTATTGAGCCGGCCCTGATGATATGTTCTACTCTATGATAGTTGATTTGGGAGTCAAGACCTGAGTGAAAATTTGTTAAATGAATTAATCCAACCTCACTTGACCCATTTATCAACTACTTTTTTCTTATATAAATCAGTAACAATTAAGTATTTTTTTATAAAACTAAGAAATATGTCCTAAAAAGTTATTTTGAGCTTGGGTGTGAAGTGAACGTAAGATGACTAAAGTTAAAATAGAGCTAATTTAAATTTGATTATTTAAAGTCTTTTATTTTTAAATTTTTTATCCTTTTAAAAAATATAAATTCAAGAATTTGATAAAAATAAGTTATTAAGATTTATATATTCGAACAAAAACCTTTTTACCCAACCTACTCACTACAGTGGAGTGGACTCCACAGTCATTAGTTTGAATTTTGAAACTGGGATGCCACTATGGCAGGAGTCCCACAATGCAGCGCACACAGTAGTTGTTTATTTTGTTGGGTGGTGACGTAGTAGGACTTTTGTTAAAAGGCCACCCGTGAACACGGGACTTTTATGTCACCACTCACCAGATACGGCTTTTCAAAATTTCAACTGAAAAGTACATTTTACTATTTATCTTCTGTATCTCTTTAAAACCAAAGGTTAGCGGTCTAACTGTTTTTGTGCACTCATAATTTCGAGCGTACAATATTTACATTGTTACTGATAATTTTTAAAAAATCAGTGTTTATTATGAGAAATTGAATATCCGAACTAATTACAATAATTTGATAAAAATACTTTAAAACTTTAAGGTCTTTTGATACTCTCAAATACTTAAAACACAGTATTTTACAAATAAGGGTATCTCTGGACTGTGCCAAAATATATTTGAGAGTGTCAAAAGACCTTTAAGTCTTAAAATATTTTTATCAGATTATCGTAATTAGTCTAGATATTTAATTTGAGAAATTTTGAAAATACACAGAAATTAAAAAATAATGGACTACACTAATGCATAGTACATTAGTTAAATAATAAAATCTTCTTTAAAACTTTAAAGTTATTTTTTAAGCACTATGTATTTCTAAAATTTCTCAAATTAAATATCCAGACTAATTACGATAATCTGATAAAAATAATTTAGACTTTAAGGTCTTTTGACACTCTCAAATGTGTTTTCGGCACAGTCTAGGGATACCCTTATTTGTAAAACACTGTATTTTAAGCATTTGAGAGTGTCAAAAGAACTAGAAGTTTTAAAGTATTTTTACGAGGTTATTGTAATTAGTCTGGATATTCAATTTGAAACTTTTTGGAAATACACAATGTTAAAAAAATAACTTTGAAATTTTAAAAGAGATACTGAGCACTGAGTTTTTAATACCTCTAACGTTTGCTTTTCAAAGAGATACTGAAAATGAAGGGTAAAATGGACTTTTCACTTGAAATTTTGAAAACCCGTGTCTCCTGATAGCAAAGTCCCGTGTTAGGATGGGCGGCCTTGTTAAAAATGCATATAGTATTTTTTTTTTTTGAATTTAGGTGTAAAAAATTATGAGATATTTAACTTAAAACTTTTATGGGTGAGTCCACTATTTCTAGAGCACACCATTACCAGTTGAGCTACACTCCCTAAGAGTTGCTAATGTTGGCAAATGTTATTTAGTTTCTTTAATTTTTGTTTTTTAATTAAAATATCTATTTTTTGAAATTGAGCGTGAATCAGATACACCACCTCTAATTCGTGTGACATATTATTCTTTGCTTTATCTAACAATGAATTGATGGGTTTGTACGAGGGTAATTCAAATGAAAAAAGAGAAATGATTTGAGTAGTGGGTAGTATTTTTTTTTAGACTCAGAGAAACTTCGAGTCGATCTTGACGGTCTGTAGTCATGTTGACTAGGTGTGCTTACGCCTCGCCCTTCTAAAACCCTGGAGGAGACACTCCACACCCACATAGAGTGCATCCAGTTAACGCAATCAGGGGTTGAACCTATTACCTCTCACTGAAAGTAGTGGGAGGCAACTAATTGGGATACCAAGTGTTGGGTGTAGTGGGTAGTATCTTGTAATAGATTTTGAAAAGTTTTTTATTATATATTTTTCATCTTTTTATTTAATTTAAGTTATTATGATAAAATGGAAAATAAATAAAAATGTTTAACTTCAATCAATCTTTTAATTATAATGATAAAATGAAAAATAGAATAAAAAATTAATTTATCTAAAATCACTTAATGCCAAATCAATTTCCATAAAAGAGTGGTTGGAGTTCCAAATATCGATCGAAACATATAGTATCGGCCGATATTCAACCACTACACCGATATCTTGATCGTATCAAATCGGCCAATATCATAATATAATTTTTTTTAAATAAAATTAAGAAAAGAAAAAAAAAATCGATAGATAAATCAGAGAATAAGGATATATTGATATATATCCAATTTTGAGCTCGAGATTGATTAACCAAGTTACAGAAATCGACAAAGAGGTGGTTTTGGCAGTCGAAGTGGTTGGTGGTTAAAATCAGCTCAATAGTGGTTGGTGGCTACACTTGGCCAATGTCCAGCCACATTAGTCCTGAGTCAGGACTAATGTGGCTGGACATTGGCCACTCCTGACTCCTTAAATGAGGAATTCTTGTACCTATTGTGTTCTGTGTCCATTGGTTGGTTCAATAGAGGGTCACAAACTAACACCAAGGGTTACCCAAGGGTTAACCTCACACTTAAGATGTCTTCTTAGCAAGTGAGGTTTTATGTACGATTTACCCTTAATTTTAATTGATCAGAGTTAAATTTGTCTCTTTCGAGTGAGATGCGTGAACATCTTAGGCATAAAAAACAAAATAACAGGGTCACAAATTGCATAGTGCTAGTTTTATTTAGAATATTTCTGAAAGTGATTGAATGATGAGAAGTCTTGTTCTCCATATATGGTAGCCTTTGTATGGCATAAAATTTATGGTGACCCAGTTCAAAATTAATTGATGTAAATTTTCAATCATAATTTTTAATTTAAATATTTAAAAGAATTTAAAAAGTAAAACTTATGGGTTTATGCTCATTCAAAGATAGTGAATGTAAGTTCACATTTAATCTTTTTGAATCTGTTCACAGTAGATAATTTATCATGAAATCAGGGGTCTAAAAAACAACCATGATATGTGTTGCTCAATGTATATGTGACAAGTTTATATTTTTATTTAAAAAGATAAAAATATTTATTGTTAATATGCCAATGTATTTGTTGTTTAATGTGCTATACGAGACAAGTTTATGTTTTTATTTAAAAATACAATAAAAAATAAAGTATGTTATAAAAATGAAAAATTAAAAAATTCTAAAAGTAAAAAATCAATATTAACAAATACTTAATATGAATTTCATATTCTCTAGTATCGTATAATGACCTGTATCTTCTACTGGAATTCACGAAATTGTTTATATAAAAAAATAATTTCATAAAAACGGAGAAAAATTAGACAAATACCCTATTGACTATATCAATTACATTAAGATATCTTCATTTAATTCCATAGACACTCACTATCATTTCATTAAATTTTTCTATAAAAACTACAAAATAAGGATTATCTTAGAGTAATTTTTTTCAAAAAAATTGAAAATACAAAAAATGGTCTTACTGACTTTTTTTTTTACCAATATAACCAGGTATAGATTTTTTTTTTTTTTTTTACAATATAATAAACCCATTTAACGGGCCATATAGGGTTGTGATACATGACATGTCCATACAGATTGACATATCCTACCCTAAGCTTAGTTAATATATATATTGGTCTTTAAAGTTACTTCATAGTTTCATACACATCTTTAATTTTTTCATATTATAACAATTTTAAATTATCTTTTAATATTTGAACTTTTATACTGTACATATGCATATTTTAATTTAATTTGATAAGTTCTTCCGAAAGGTTTAAATATGAAAAATGTATAAATACATTAAAATTGGATAAATAAACCACATATTTGAAATCTTCAAATGTTTTATCTTTCAATTATTTTATAGTTTTTAAACTTTTTACATTTTTAATCCAATATTAGGACAGTATCAGAATATTTACTATAGCGCTATGAATTGTTAAATAAAAATGAATAAAATTTTAGGAAAACAACTTATATTTGCTGATGCTAGATCAATAAAGCCAATCAAAACGAAATAAATACACAAAAAAGACATGTCTATTATAAAAAAAAAATAGAGGGTGTCAAAGTTTTGATAAGAGACATTTTTTAAGAACCACTTTTCTTTTGAATTTATATATGGGAAACTGTGGATACCCAACATAAGACTCCCATGGGTGAGTCTACTATTCCTAGGGCACACCAAGATTCAACTATGGGGGCTCGAACTTACAACTTCCTATTTCCTGAAGCAGGAGGCAATTAACTGACTTACATCCATGGATAGAAATAAAAAAAATTAGGCGACTACTTTTCATGGCTTTTTTGTGGTATAAAATATAAATCAGCAAATCTCATAAATAAACAATTATTGAACAAAATTCAAAAAATAATTATTTTTCTTACACTATATCAGCTCAGCCATTTGTTTGTTGGTTGGCTCGCTTTTATGATTTTCTGCCGTGTATTTCAAAAAATCTTCGGTGTTATCAGATTCAGATGTTGATACCTGCACGATTATCTCTGCAATGAATTCTCTCAGTCAGGGTTATCAACCTTGCAACAGATTTTTTTTTTTTTTTCCCGCCAAATCTTCTTCTCAGTCTTGAGTTGATCGGGAAAGTTTTTGTCGGTGGAACCCACTATACCCTTTCTGTTTTTTTATGGTCTATCCATGTGTACTATCAGATATCTGGTCTGACTCGCGTGGGACCCTCCTCTGATCACTTTCTTCCTTTGCTGCTTGGGACGACCAAAACCCAGTTTTGTAAGTTTTTTTCTTAGATCCAAGTTGATCCTGCATTTCTGCCCCTAAGATCGACACCAACATGGTCACCCCTAGTCCACCTCTGTACGCCTAAGGAAGACCTTGCGTTTCGGTAAACGGTGGAGCCTTTGGCTGATTTTTCCCTCTCTTCTATAAGCCATTCGGTCGAGCCCACATCCGAACGAAACTTTCACATTTTTCCTCCGATGGATGCGGTGGTATTAAGTGGAAGGGCAATTTTTTTTTTGAAAACAGGTGTGCAGAGAAAGAAATCCGGGTGTCTATATGGCTAGCCTAAATTTAAAGTTAAAATAGATTTAAAATAATAAATTATTTAATAAAAAATAAGTAATGTGTTGAAATTTGTTGACTGAAATTCAAAATTGACTTAACTCAATTAATCTCTTGTTACATCTACTTTAAACTAATTTGATAAAATTTGACTTGACTTGATTATTTGAATCGAATCCTATCATTTTAAATAATTGTGGGTTTAAAGTTTTATGATCAAAACTCAAATTAGATTTGAATTTAGTAATTTCTTTAACAAATTAGTAATGAATTGAAAATTATTTATCTTATTTCTAATAAGATTCGACATGTAACTAAGTCAACTCAATATATTGTCAGGTGTAGATGTCAACCACAACCTTTCTTAGATGTTTTCCTCCTTAGGGGGCCATCCTAACATGGGTTTTTTCTTTTAGGAGACACGAGATAGAATGAAATTCTCATTTTACCTTTCGCTTGTCCGTACAGAAAATTAAAAAAACGATTGGCATAAATTGGTGTACTGCTCATCAAGTACCAGTGAACCGATGTGTAGAACATATACATGTAGAGCAGCGTACCGAGTTCCACCCATAACCGATCGGTACACCAAGGCCGTTTCTCGACCGATTCATACAAATAAGGTATCAAAATTCATCTATTCTGAATTTTATGAAATCCAGGACTGATTTTAAGTGAAAATAGTATAGTTTTGGGGTTAAAAAATTATACCTAAAAAATTTAGAGGGAAGACTATTTTTCTTAAATTTTTTAAATATGATTTTTGAAATCCAAAATTATACTATTTTTATCAACCACATGTGCAACGAGCGTTGTTGTTTCTGCTACTTTGTACCAGCTGCTGTCATCTATCTTGTTTCAACGGTTTAAATTCAGCCTATTGCTTCACCTGTTAATAACAGTAGATTAATCACCCCTACAATTGTCCCATTTGATCACAACTGTCGCACTTCCCCCACCCCATTTAGTCTCCTAGCCCCAACCATTACCATTTTATCAGCCTCACGCAGGTCCATTAGTGTTTGGTAACCTACATCATCTTGTCCCAGATCTTCTGTTAGATTATAGTCACTTGTGGCCACGAAACCCAATAGAGAGAGCCATTTCCCATTTATAAAAATCATAAAACTATAAAATATAAAAACCCAAAAGTCTATTATAAAAATGTCACATCACCATTTGGCTAAATAATTTACACAGTACAATTAAACAAAAACTATAAATATTTTAGCATGTTCATGTGTGCATTATTAGTGTAATATAATTTGTAAATTTTCATGATTAAAATCACACAACTTACCATTTTTTAATGCCATTACTATTGTGTTACACTAAAGAGACTTTAGGTATAAATCTTATATGGTTGAATGTGATGCATGTGGATGTGATGGCAATCGGATCATTGGGGTCAACCCATTTATAAATGATTTTGTGGGTATATCAACTCATTAACCAGGTTGGTCTGGTCTGCCCAATTGTCGTATGGATCGTGTCTGGTCATATAGCTAGGTGACGTCAGATTTTGCAAGGTGCCTGATTGTTAGTTGCAAGGATATAAATGATGGGACGACCTGAGTCAGGTATTGCCATCCAGAGCCCAACCTGAGCAAGGGTGTTAGGACATCCGAATTTACATTCAAAATTTTGTATATATATATGTTATATTATTTATTTAGAATATAATAAAATTAGGGTGCAGCTGAGGCAGATAGACTAGGCCTCACTTGTATTTAATTCATTGGAAAGATTTTGTACTTCATTACATACCATTAACCATAACAAAATTGGGCTCAAAATCAGGCTTATGGGATGATCCAGGATTAGAAAACACTAGGCCCAGGTTCTCAGTTATTCCAATTTTTGGCCCTAAACTGGGCGCTATTTGGACGAGCCTACCATTTTTCGGCCTATTCAGGCACGCTGAACTGTTCCTGGCCCAAGATCGCCCAGAAATAAAATCAAAATTTGAAGCTTAGTTTGTATTAGTGCTCAAACTACTGCTTGCAGCCAAAGCTAGTCAATGGAAGTATTCGGCTGTGGCCCTGCCCAATTTCAAAAAGGGATTTATTTCTCATCCCAAAATTGGGCCCGCACCCAGGCCAGCCCAAGCCCAGATTTTTCTCCGGGCCTATTTCTAGAATGCGCAAGATAGAGCCTGTACAACTAGCCTAACTTCGAGAGATGAGCTATTGTTAAAATTAATACTTTAATTCATATTAGTTTGATTTTTTAAGGAATAAATTTCAACACAATACAAGGAGAACCAAATGATGGGGTGAAACCTGACTCACCCATTCTCTATATCATTTGCCGCACATTCCACCAACTATGTTAGGGACACCTAAAACTTGACGGGCAGTTCTCCAATCGAGAGAGACTGCGGCAGCCTTGCAGTATCCCTCCCAGAGTTTCTTCAGTCACCCATGAAGGAATAGTCTGCTCAAACGTGTGGAAGAAAATTCAAGTGAATCTCTATCTTATGATTGGGATATGATCGGCACGGATATGGTCATCTTTTTTATGTTGATAGTTACTTTGGTTCAGGAATTAGAGGTCTCAAGTTTGAGTTTTGTATTCATCCAGTGCATGTGGCTTGTTGGGGGATTGCATGCATTCAAAATTTTACACAATGCCTTCGTACTCAGGAAAAGATCGGGGTCTTGGATTTTTTCTATCATAAAAAAAAAAAAAAAAAGGAAATCTTGACAATTCTAAAGAATGTTGACGGCCTTCCTGTGGAGGAAAGGGTCCAATGGAAGAGTACAAACACATATTGCCAATTCTGAAGATCCAAATAGGTAAAGGTTCACAGTCAAGTACTACACACAACCATAGCAAACACATCTTGTATTCTTCTTATTCAAAATTCTTACATAGAACCAATCACCCTCCCTCTTTAACTTCATTACCTAGCAAACTGTCATTTGCTCCAATTCAATCACAACCTTGCAATCACGAAGGCCACATTCTTCTGGTTTCGAACGGCTACATGGACTGCCCACCCTCTTGACTTGAACGTCTTTTGTTTTATCCAGCGTCTTCACTTTCTTCCTTGCCTATTTGCCTATTTATACGACATCCTTCTTCTCTGCAATTCTCCAGCAGCCACAGGAGAAACATGGAGACGACTGCCCTTTTTACATGGCCACTTCTCTCTTGCTGCCTCCTTCTCCTCATGCCCACCCACAATCGGGCCAACCAGATAACCTATCTAGATGGCTTGGTTAAATCACTCAAATCGTCAAAAGTGCCACGCATCGATGCATGGCAAGCCTTGGATGAAAAACAAGTCTTCTCGCCGGTGTACGTCAGTTCACAGGTGGGCATGATGGAGGCGGACAAGATTGATAAGTTGCCTGGGCAACCGGAAGGTGTGAATTTCAGTCAGTACGGCGGATACGTGACGGTGGATCCTCAGGCCGGAAGGGCTCTCTTCTATTACTTTGTTGAGTCCTCTCAAGACCCTTCGACGCAGCCTCTAGTCTTATGGCTCAATGGAGGTAATGAAAAACCAGTAGCTTTGCACTCAATTTATCAAATATCATAGATACAATTTATTATAGTTGACGTGATGATATTGGAATACACAGGTCCAGGTTGCTCCTCCCTTGGATTTGGAGCCATGGAAGAGTTAGGGCCATTCAGAGTCATGAGTGATCGGAAAACACTTTTCAAGAATGACTATGCTTGGAACAATGGTGCGTACATTCAGATCTTATAGTATAAAATCATGTAGATAGAAATGTCAGGTTTACTATAAGATCAAAAATAAAAAACGTAAATATAGTATTTATCTGACTCAATAATAGTCAAAGGACAATAGCTAAATGAAACTCAAATTGATTGATTCATTTTGTAACACACTAACATCTATGTATTTCTTTATAGATTTCTTTGGGCTTCTTTTAGTGAATTATCTAACCCTTCATTCAATTTTTTTTTTTAAAAAAAAAAATTTGAAAAGTGAAATGATAGCGAACAGTTAAATCTTAACAGGTTTCATGATAGGTGAAGTGATATTACGTCACATGAACTATAACTAGTGAACATTCAGATTCATACATGACACTTGGTAATCACGTATCATCATTTGTCAACATCAATCTCATCAAAATTTTGATTATATAATGCGTTAGTTCTTTTCTAGATGAAGAGAGAATATTCTCTGCCAATACTAGGCAACAACAAGATAGCCAACATTTTTCATATAATAATAAGATAATATAAAATAGATTTAATCTATAATAACATGATAATCAACATGTTTCATATAAAAATAAGATAATAATAGGACATCACTCACATGGTTGAGTGGGTAGGCCACAGAAATAGTTCAGAAATCTTACAATAAAACAGAGCAGCCCATGGGCGGTCTAGTGGCGGAGAAAATGGGCTTTCAAAGCCCAAACTTTCAATAAAAACGAATGAATGTTTTCATAATGGGCCAAGCCTATGCTTGGATTTCACTACCGTGGGCTGGCCCTCAGCCTATAAATGAACAGACTTGGACATGCAATAGTTAGGCCCAATAAATGATGGTCGTTTTAAGTGGATTTAGGAACTTTCACCCTTCAAAGAGGACCCTAAAGTTGGGCTTATTTTTATTAAGAGAATGTATTAAAAAAAAAATCTTTCAATTTTATTGTGACTATATTTACATAATGAAGCATACAATTGTCGCAATTGCAGAGGCAAATGTTCTATTTCTAGAGTCACCAGCTGGAGTGGGCTTTTCATATTCGAATACAAGTTCAGATTATAATTCAACAGGAGACAAGAGAACTGCAGAAGACGCTTATACATTTCTAATCAACTGGTTAGAACGATTCCCTCAGTATAAGACCCGAGATTTCTACATAACTGGAGAAAGCTATGCTGGACATTATGTCCCTCAGTTGGCCTACACCATCCTATCCTACAACACCACCACCAATCACACTCTCATCAACCTCAAAGGCATGGCTGTAAGTCTAATTTTCCCTAAGCTTAATGGTGACAAGAAGGATTATCGATTTATGAAAATAAGTTTAAGATTAACCTCAACTTCTGCTAACACAACCCATGGTTAATGTAGGTTGGCAATCCGTGGATTGACTATGAAACTAATATGATTGGGCAGTATGATTATTTCTGGACTCATGCCTTGAACTCAGATCAAACCAATGCAGCAATTCATGCAAATTGCAATTTCTCTAGAGAAGACGACAAGTGTTTTGATGCTGAAGACGATTCTTCGTATGAAATCGGAGGGATCGACATCTATGATATATATGCTCCTCTTTGCCATGATACTAACCTAGCAACTACCCCATCTGGTTCTGTAAGTTTTATCATTTCAGATTATCTTATTTTTTTTCTTTTTACTAATTTGTAGTTTACTAATGTTAATCAATGTACTTTGATCAATCAGATTTTCAATTTTGATCCATGCTCCGACTTCTACATCAACTCTTATCTGAACCTTGCAGAAGTGCAAAAGGCACTTCATGCAAATGTAACTGGTTTGAATTATGAATGGAGTAGTTGCAGGTAATACTCACCATTTATCTGTTTCTATTCAAATTCTCTTTCATGAGATCTCTGATTTAATTAGTTTTTTTGTTTTGTAATTAATTTATATTTACTGTACAATTTCCATTAGAAGATACTAACTTTTATCTTGTGATTTCATACCATGTGAAGTCCCTTTATTGGATTTTCTACTTGGAAGGACAGTCCAGATTCCTTGTTGCCGATCATCAAGGAACTCATTTCTAGTGGGATCAGTATCTGGATTTACAGGCAAGTGTTCAACTTTCCTCAACACTATTGCTTGTACATTCGCACAACACAAGCATTCTAGTCCAGGGTAGGACTCCAAATGGGCCACATCTTCCCATTGTACGTAGCCCATTAAGACCCGACTCCACTCAATTGTGTTTCTAGTGGAGGGAGTCCCCAAATTGATTTTACCAAGTATCTCCAAAGAGACATCTTAAAGTCGCTAATTCATGATTGAATTTCAAGATGATTCATGTCCGCTAATTTGTTGGATTTTGAATAATGTAGACATGGACAAAATCTTTCTGCATATATGAGATTTGCCTTTTTGGTTTGAAATTACCGCATTGCCCTTTCTTATCAACATTATCCAGACATGAGATAAGAACATTTTTCGATTTATCGTTCGGACCATCTGATCGTTCAGACGATTATTTATGCCTAAATTCGATTCGTCCGGACGGTCTAGATATGCTACAGTAATGTATAGTGTATTATTTAAATAATAAAATCTTCTTTAAACTTTTAAAGTCATGTTTTAAGCACTGTGTATTTAAAAAATTTCTCAAATTGAATATCCAGACTAATTTCGATAACCTGATAAAAATACTTTAAAACTTAAAGGTCTTTTGATACTCTCAAATGCTTAAAATAAAATATTTTACAAATAAGCGTATCCCTCGGTGTGCCGAAAATATATTCGGAAGTGTTAAAAGACCTTGAAGTCTTAAAATATTTTTATCAAGTTATCGTAATTAGTCTAGATATTCAATTTGAGAAGTTTTGGAAATACACAGTATTTAAAACATAACTTTAAAGTTTTAAAGAAGATTTTATTATTTAACTAATGCATTGTGTATTACTGTAGCATCGACAACATAAAATGTTATTTTTTAAGCACTGTGTATTTCCAAAATTTCTCAAATTTAATATCCAGACTAATTACAATAACCTGATAAAAATACTTTAAGACTTAAAGGTCTTTTGACACTCCCAAATTTGTTTCAGCACAGCCAAGGCATATCTTTATTTGTAAAACATTGTGTTTTAAACATTTAGGAGTGTCAAAAGACCTTGAATTCTTAAAGTATTTTTATCAGGTTATCGTAATTAGTCCAGATATTCAATTTAAAATTTTTTAAAAATACACAGTGCTTAAAAAATACCTTTAAAGTTTTAAAAGAGATTTTATTATTTAAATAATGCACTATACATTACTGTAGCATTGTAGAACGATGTAGAACGTATGGACGAATGGAATTTAGGCATGAATAATCATTTGAACGATCGGATGGTCCAAGCGACATAAAAATATATTTATCTCACGTCTGAACCACGCTGACACGAAAAGGCAACGCGGTAATTTCAACAAAAAAAATTGCTTTAGAGGTGAAACTAATCCTCTAAATACACGAATACATGAAACCATACCTTATATATCAACTATATCAAATAAATTTGAAAAGAGTTAAAACTGAAAGAATGCAACATGTTACAGTGGAGACACAGATGGACGGTGTCCAGTTACATCATCTAGATACTTTGTAAACAAACTTGGACTGCCAATACAGACTTCATGGCGCCCTTGGTATAGTAACAGTGAGGTAATTCTACATTTCTACTTATTTCTCCTTTTTCTTAAATTAACTAAGATGTTACTTTTATCATTTCACATTCGACCCCACATGTAGTTGCTAACATGCAAGTGAAAACTTCAATTTTACCCTTCAAGTATGAAGACTTTTAGTTTTACTTCGGTTCCCATCCAATAAAAAACCCATTAAAATGTGATTTAAATATCTAGAAATTAATAGTTTATTTCCTTTTAAAATGATATTAAAATAAGAATGATGAGTTTTAATATGATTGTAGGTGGGAGGATACGTGGTAGGTTACAAGGGAGTGACACTTGTGACAGTAAGGGGAGCTGGGCACCTGGTTCCAAGCTACCAGCCCCAAAGAGCACTAACAATGATCTCCTCATTCCTCAAAGGGATACTCCCCCCTTCTTCATAACTCCCAAAGAGAAAACCCTCCCTATTTCATATATATTAGGTTCATGTTTCTCATCTCTACCAATGTTCCTTCTGAAGGAATTTGACCATATTGTATTTCCCTTGAACATGTATTTGTATTCACATCAAGGAAATTCATCATTGAAGAATACTCCTAAATTGGCCAATCTCACTCCAAAATAATTTTCAACAACGAATTGGGTTGAGAAGCAAGGAATATGGTCTTCATGCTTTCCGATTCTTAAATGGGAAATTCACTTCTCATATTCAGGGCATGTCTGTTGATTTCATGAAAAAATTAATTCTAATAAAAAATAGAAATGTTTTAGTAAGAATTTGAATTCTAATATAAATATTTACCGATGTTTATTTGCCGCTACACACATAAGAAAATTAGTAAATAAATTGATGAGTTAGATTGGGTCAATGACTAAAAAGAGTCGAGAAAATTAGTAAATAAATTGATGAGTTAGATTGGGTCAATGATTAAAAAGAGTCGAGATTGGTATGTTCCGCCTAATAAATAGATCAAATGTATCAACTTATATAAATTTGATTGCATACTCTGGTCAAGTCAGTTTATTCAATAAATAAATTATCTCAGTATCTTAGTTATGAGTCATATTTTTTTAATTATATTTCACATTTAATAAATAAGTTGGTTATATAAATTTGATTGCATACTTTGGTTAAGTCAGTTTATTCAATAAATAAACTATCTTAGTTATGAGTCATACTGACCCATTTTAGATTATTTGGGTTGACACATTTAAATTCATTTAAGCTCAATCAAGTACTTAGGTAAGTTACAAAGTGGGAGATTTGATATAAGTATGGATAAATTAAGCTTTTAATAGACTTGTTCTCTTCACTAGGTTATGATCCTTGTCCAAACTCTCTTTGAGCACCACTTACCTTGATGGCACCCATTCTCTCCGTTGATGTTTGAACCCTTTCCAACCTCACAATTTTTCGATTCACATGAATTCTACTCCCATCATTCTCAACATAGTGAGGAGATGAAAGAGCCACTTAAACAAACACAAAGGAGAGAAATATCACCAGAAGGAAGGACAACCTAAGGGCCATTTTTCCTAAGAAAGAAATAACAGTATGATTTAGAAGATGAGAATGTCTTAGCAGATGAGGTTGAGCTCGTTATCTTGCAGTATTTATAGGGAGAAGTGTCGAACGGAAGAGGGAGAAGTGTAGATGGAAAGAAAGAGAAGTGTCGAGCGAGAGAGGGAGAGGTGTCAAGCGGGAGAGGGAGAGGTGTCGACCGGGATAGAAAAGTGTCGATCTGGAGGAGGAGAGGTGTCGAGCGGAAGAGGGAGATGTGTCGGGCGGGAGAGGCAGGTGTCGAAGGGAAGGAAGGGGTTGCTGCTGAGTGACGGACGAGTAGAGAGAGTCAATTGAGTTAGAAGAGAAAGGAAGAAGTGATTTGAGGGAAAGAGAGGAATCGAGAGGGGTGAGTAGCAAGCGAGCGAGCGTGTGGGGGATGTGCGAGAGACGAGAGTGAGAATCGAGTGAGTTGCGAGGGACGAGTGAGAGTGGTAAACTGCGGGGATTATTATTATTATTATTATAATTAAATGAAATAAATAGTTGGGAAAATAATTTTATTATTATTATTATTAGTTTTTAGTTTAAATTCAATATTGAATATCTTGATTGTAATAAATAGTAATATTTAATATTTTCTATATTTCTTCCCAAATTCGAAAAAAAAAAGGAACGAGAGAACGTATTGAGCGTATGAGATTTAAACCCTTGATTTAGGCATATTTTGTCCCTGTTAAATAGTCCATCAGAATTATTAAAATTCGAATATAGATGTATTGTAAATCACATCGATTGAATTCCTAATTCACGCATTTTGTCTCTGTTAACTAGACCATCAAAATTATTAAAATTTGAATATAGATGTAATGTAAATCAAATTGATTCAATTAGTAAAATTGTGTTTTTTGATAAGAACTTGTATTACAGATGTCCAATTGCTTAAGGCACATTCTTTGTAAAGGCCCTAGGGTTCGAGATTGTGAAAATGTACTAGTGTCGGTTCCACCGATGACTAACAATTGGTTGGGCGTGTGGATGTGAGAAAAAGTCCCACATCGTGTAGGAGTTGATTCAGAGGGGGTATATAAGAGGAAGCATATCTCTAATCCAACACAACGCATTTTAGACCTATGAATAAAGTCAGGCCCAATGTAAAATTGCGCGAACTCAGAGCAGACAGTATTATATGGGTCAGATTTGGATCAGAGTCATTACATTCTTACTATCTAAAAGTTGTAGATTGAAGTATCGTTGATAGTCAAATAATTTATGTCAAATAAGATAATAGTAACAGTGAGCACTAACAATGGTCTCCTTATTCCAAGGGCTACTCTCCCCTTCTTCATAACTCGAAGGAGAAAACCCTGTCTTTCCTATGCTATATTCCCTTCACGTTTCCCTTGAACATGAATTTGTGTTGACATCAAGGAAATTCGTTGTTGAAGAATACTCTCAAATTGGCCAATCTCACTCCAAAATAAATTTCAACAACAAATTAGGTTGAGAAGCAAGGAATATGGTCTTCATGCTTTCCGATTCTTAAATGGGAAATTCACTTCTCATATTCAGAGCAAAAAATTAATTCTAATAAAAAATAGAAATGTTTTAGTAAGAATTTGATTTCTAATATAAATAGTTACCGATGTTTATTTGCCATTACATACATAAGAAAACTACTTAAAAAACTGATTGAGTTAGATTGAGTCAACGATTAAAAATAGGCTGAGATTGATATGTTCCGTTTAATAAATGGATCAAATGTGAGAACTTATATATGTTTGATCGCATACTCTGGTCTACTCAGTTTATTCAATAAATACATTATCTTAACTGTGACAACGCGGAAGTACATGCAGCAGAGCCGCACTGCGCCCCATCCTCGAGAGCTCCAGTACTTTAGTTTTTGCACGCCAGCATCTGATGTCAACAAAAGTCAACATTAGTGAGAGGAGGACATTATTTTTTCTTTGACATTGACTGAGAACTGAAAGACACTCGTAATTACTCGACGAAGAGGGCGTAAAAACAAGAGGATGAGAGCTAGGTGGCTGCCAGTCATTTGCTACATGCAGCTAATATAACAAAGCCGTTCTTTCCTGGTTTTGAACGCCTACATGGAGTCGAGGACAAAGGGATCAAGACATGCCCACCCTCTTGACTTAAACGTCTTTCGTTCCATCCAAGGTCTTCATTTTTATTCCTTGTTCTATACTTCTATTTATGCGACATGTTTCTTCTATGCAATTCTCCAGCAGCCACAGGAGAAACATGGAGACTGCCCTTTTTACATGGCTACTTCTCTCTTGCTGCCTCTTTCTCCTCATGCCCACCCACAATCGGGCCAATCAGATAACCTATCTAGATGGCTTGGTTAAATCACTCAAATCGTCAAAACTGCCACGCGTCGATGAATGGCAAGCCATGGACGCAAGACAAACCTTCTCGCCGGTGTACGTGGGATCACAGGAGGGCATGATGGAGGCGGACAAGATTGATAAGCTGCCTGGACAACCGGAAGGTGTGAATTTCAGCCAGTACGCCGGTTACGTGACGGTGGATCCTCAGGCCGGAAGGGCTCTCTTCTATTACTTTGTTGAGTCCTCTCAAGACCCTTCAACGAAGCCTCTAGTCTTATGGCTCAATGGAGGTAATGAAAAACCAGTAGCTTTGCACTTAATGTTATTAGTATTATCTTAGTATTATCGTATCATTGCCATTGTCGTCGTCTTATTCATTATCACTTTATCAATATTAAATTATAGTTGACGTGATGATATTGGAATACACAGGTCCAGGGTGTTCCTCGCTTGGATATGGAGCCATGGAAGAGCTAGGGCCCTTCAGAGTCATGAGTGACGGGAAAACACTTTTTAAGAATGACTATGCTTGGAACAATGGTGCGCACATTCAGATCTGATAGACTCTCATTTATTTATTTTTGTTTGAGCCGCTAAAAATGAGGCCCTACATTGACCTGCAACTCATTTTATCTAAATAAAATTAACCATGCAATTGTCGCAATTGCAGTGGCAAATGTTGTATTTCTAGAGTCACCAGCTGGAGTGGGCTTTTCATATTCGAATACAACTTCGGATTATGATTCAACAGGAGACAAGAGAACTGCAGAAGACGCTTATACATTTCTAATCAACTGGTTAGACAGATTCCCTCAGTATAAGACCCAAGATTTCTACGTAAGCGGAGAAAGCTATGCTGGACATTATGTGCCTCAGTTGGCCTACACCATCCTATCCTACAACAACACCACCAATCACACTCTCATCAACCTAAAAGGCCTTGCTGTAAGCTAATTTTCCTTGCCATTTTCCACAAACTTAATATTGACAAGAAAATTTTGCCGTGCAAATTGTTCGTCTGACTTGAGTATAGGGGCAAAAGACTAATCGAACGGTCTAGAATCTGATTCCCTCCAAAAATCCCCTTAGAATAGCTTGGACTACTGTTTGGACTGGGCTTCCAGTCCAAAAGGCTAACCTGATAGGTGGAGTGACCCAGTCTCATATAAGTCTTTAGTTTTCTCCTCACAATCGATGCGAGACTCTCGTTCGCAACTCAACAATCTCCTCTTCCAATGAAGCTCTCCAGTGGATAGAACACTGCCAACTATCTCGTTCGACTAGGGGATCTCTAACCCCACATGCTATGGCATGAGAACCTGACTCTAATACCACTATTAGATCTGGACTTCTAGTAAAAAATACTAACTTGATAGTTGGAGTAACCCAATCTTTTATAAGTTTTTAGTTTTTCTCTCTCACAACCGATGCCGAACGTTCGCACCTCAACAGAAAGATTATCGATTTATGGAAATAATTTATCAGATCAATTTTTAATTGCAAATCTCATTTGAAATGGATAGAATAAATAGCTTCAATAATAATAATGAGTTGCTATTAAAAGCCTCCTGTACTTCCATGGAAAAGTTCAAGATTAACTTCAATGTGGGTGGCGTTCTTTGTTGAGACTCCAGTTGGATTTCCAAACTTCTGCTAACACAATCCATGATTAATGTAGGTTGGCAATCCGTGGATTGACTATCAAACGAATATGATTGGGCACTATGATTATTACTGGACTCATGCCCTGAACTCAGATCAAACCAATGCAGCAATTCATGCAAATTGCAATTTCTCTAGAGAAGACGAGAAATGTAATGATGCAGTAAACGATTCTCGTCATGAAATGGGAGGAATCGACCAATATAATATATATGCTCCTCTTTGCCATGATACCAACCTAGCAACTACCCCATCTGGCTCTGTAAGTTTTTATCATTTCAGATATCTTTTCTTTTTCTTTTTACTAATTTGAAGTTGACTAATATTAATCAATCAGATTTTCAATTTTGATCCATGCTCCGACGACTACGTCTACTCTTATCTGAACCTTGCAGAGGTGCAAAAAGCACTTCATGCAAATGTAACTGGGTTGAATTATGAATGGAGTAGTTGCAGGTAGTACTCACCATTTGACTCTTTCTCTTAGAATTCTCTTTCACGAGATCTCTGATTTAACCAGTTTATATGATTTTTAATTAATTTTTATTTACTGTACAATTTCCATTACTAAATATATGTAACTTTTGAAGAAGATACTAACTTTTATTGTGTGATTCCGTATCATGTGAAGTCCCTTTGTTGGATTTTCTAATTGGAAGGACACTCCAGATTCATTGTTGCCCGTCATGAAGCAACTCATTTCTAGTGGGATAAGTATCTGGATTTACAGGCAAGTGTTCGACTTTCCTCAACACTAATGCATGTACATTCGCACAACACAAGCATTCTAGTCGAGGGTAGGACTCCAAAAATAGCCCATTAAGACCCGACTCAACTCAATTGTGTTTCTAGTTGAGGGAGTCTCCTAATTTTATCAAGTTTCGCCAAAAAGACATCTCTAAGTCCACTAATTTATGATTGAGTTTCAAAGTCATGTCCATGTTTTGTATCTTTTAAAGAACCCTTTATTGTTTTGAACTAATATTTGACTTTGCAAGATCAAATTGAGTTCAGTCTCCTAAAAACCCTTAAATAAAAAAACATACTAGATCCATATGATTATAGAATTAGGGTTAATTTAATTTTTTTTATAACATAGATGTTCCCACCTCACGTTGAAGATGAGACTAATCTCATTAATACACAAAACAATCCACAAACCTTGCATATCATATAAATTAAAAAAAAAAAGCTAGAAACTGAAAGAATGCAACTTCTCGTTACAGTGGTGACATAGATGGCGTGTGTCCAGTTACATCATCCAGATACTTTGTAAACAAACTTGGGCTGCCAATACAGACTTCATGGCGCCCTTGGTACAGTAACAGTGAGGTAAATCTACTTATTTCTCCTTTTTCCACATTAAATTATAATACTGTTGATTTTATTTTATTAATGTAATTAATGAATGACTCTAATTGGATCTCGTGTGGTTGGCTGTTCATACCTAGTGAAGAGCAGTTGATCTCATCCAATGAAAAAACCCATTAGAATGTGATTTAAGTATTTAAATATTATTAACATTTTTTACTTCTTTTAAAATGATATTAAAATAATAATGATGATTTTTAATATGATTGTAGGTGGGAGGATATGTGATTGGTTACAAGGGAGTGACACTTGTGACAGTAAGGGGAGCTGGGCATGAGGTTCCAAGCTACCAGCCCCCAAGGGCACTAACAATGATCTCTTCATTCCTTAAAGGGATACTCCCCCCTTCTTCATAAACTCATAAGACAAAACCCTCTCTCTTTCCTATATTAGGTTCATTTTTCTCATCTCTATCAATGTTTTACTAAGAATTTGCTTTCTAAAATTAACATTTACCGATGTTTATTTGCCACTATATACATAAGAAAAATAGATGATTGGATTAAATGATTTAAATTAGAAACTAGTTGGATTGGGTTAACTATTTAATAAATGGACCAAGGCTTGGGTCAATACATTTAAATTCAAATTGGTACTCAAGTTACATCAACTTGTTTAACAAAATGATTTAGGTCATTTATAGATTTGATTGATCCATTTATGATTTCTTGTGTTTATTCAACATGTTTACAAAGTGGGACAGGATTGGTATAAGTAGAGTTGCATTAAGTTTTTAATTAATGGTTAAGATGGGCCGACCCATGATCGAATCAACCCATCTAACAAATGGACACTCATAGAGATAACCTATTTTTTTTTAAATGGGGTAGGATCAGTTACCTCATTCAATCTTAGTTGAATAGGGTTATCTACGTGGAGCCTTGTTCGAATATCTGTAATTTAAATATACATAATTTAATTTCACTATATCACTCAATTAAATAAAATAAGTACAATCCCTTTTAATGTTGTTATATCGACCCGTGTTTGAAGCGGGTAGCTGCTCTAGTACTCACAATGTGGTAGTGCCTATGATCACTTTCAATCTAAAATTAAGGATTAATTTCCATATTAGTATGTGTTTGGTCCTAAAAGACTTAATACGTTCTTGTCTGAATTTCAGTGATACTGAAGGTTATAAGTTGATATTGATAATTGTTGACTTAAAAGTTAAATCTGCTTCTAAATACTAATTTTTAGTATGCTCAATATTTTAAATAGAAATTAAAATTCCTCATAATCCTATTCACCCCCCTCTAAGACTATTCTTGACATTTATTTAGCTTGACTAACAATAATAATTATTGCAACCTTGTGGCATGTTTGTTGATTTTTTAAGAAAATGAATCTTAATGAAAAATAGAATCCAATGGAAAAAACTTTCTAAGAAAATTTCTTGGCAGAAATTTGCTATTGAATTTAAAATTTTCAATGAAAAATTGGTCAATAAATAGATTAAGTTTGAATTATTGGTAGGTATTGGGTTGAATTTTCGTCTAACACTCGACGAGTCAACTCATTTAACAAACGTGTTATCTTAGCTATACGTTGGATTGACCGGAATTTCAGCAACTCTGGGTATGGAATTAATGGCTAACACGATACGTGTTGATGGCATGTATTGTGCTCTTAACTATTGGCACTTAATCGAGGTCAAAATTAAATATGTGTTATTTTGGCCGATTCATAAATTGTTGACCCTCGTATGTAAGTTTTCAACTTTAGTTTGAGAGCTATTTGTTGAATATCGAGTTGCTATGATAGTGATTTTAAGAGTCAACGTTGTTCAAATTAAGGAAACAAATCTTGGCTGATATTGTCGATATCAGCCTATAAAAGTGATTTTAAAAAAAATAAAATTAGAAAAGAAAATTTTCTCAGCCGATAATTAAAGTGTATTGCGATTTATGAACAATCTGATATTTATGAACATCGAAGTTCATCACCATTTTATTATAGAGAAGTTTATTGCACATGACATTGATTTTCTACCCATGTTCATCGGGATGATCAAGTTGTTGACATCTTTACAAAGATTTTACGAGTGTGGCCACTTTCTATAGTGTTATCCAATGATAAAAATTGATTTTATCAAGGAGATTTACATTTATCTAGGGCTGCAACTTGGGTCGGGTTTTGGCCTGACCCTTTTGACTCGACCCGAGAAATCATACAGGTCGGGTCGGTTTAAGAAGATAAAAACCCGCATGAAATTCGGGTCGGATCGAATTCAGGATTTTACAAGTTAACCCGACTCGACCCAATCCAACCCAACTCGACCCGGCTAAAATGGGTTCAGAATTCAGGTCGGGTTAGAATTCGGATTGATTCGGGTTAGAATTCGGGTGTTAGAGTTCGGGTTGAGAATTCAGGTCGGGTCGAGTTTTAAGAAATTTGACCTGCCCAACCCGAATTGCAACCCTACATATATCCCAAAGATTAGTCAATTGGACTAAGAGGCCTGGATACTTTTAACTTTTAAAAAAAAAAACCTTTATCATTTAAGTTTGAGAGGTTGCTTTCCTTTTCCTTTCCCTTTTTCTCTTTATTTCCTTTTTCCTTCTTTATTTGTTTTTCCTCTTTGATTTAGGCAACTATGATCGATTTCTTTTTTCTATAAATACATGTCTTGAGTTCTCAATATAGTACAATTGATTGAAATACAATTTAAGTTTCTTCAAAGTCCGACATGCGAGTGCTTCTTTTAATTTTAGTTTTTACTTATTTATTCTTTTTTAGTTGATGAAATTAAGGTATTTTAGGTTAGTGCTTTAATTTTGAGTAGTTTTAATTTGATCGATTAAGGGTTGACCTCGTGAAAATTATGGTTTGAATTTTTAATTTTAGGCATCTTAATAATTTTTCTATTAAGAATTAATTGAGATTTCGCTGAAAATCTATAGATTTGGGTTCCCAACTCCAATACCACGTACCCACATCTCAATTATACAATACCATTTCTAAAAAATAAGAAATTATGGACAAGTAGAAAACATTTAAATATATTTTTTTTGCTAAAATGTTAGATGAAGAGACAATAGTGAAGAAAAGAAATAAGATGAGGGGGATCTAACCCTGATGCACTTGAATGAGGTTATTTATTTTCTTAAAAAATGCATTTGAATGAGGTTTTTAAAGGGGTGAAACTTGGGTTGGACTTTGACCCAAGTATTATGTGAAAGGAGGATTTATTACACACAGAGTTGAGAGAGAAGAAGAAGAGCGGAACAAATATTGAGAATAAGAAGGAGAAATAGGGTGATTATATAGGCATGACTGCTCTCTATATCTGATATCTTGTGCGTTTGGAAAGAATGTGTAGATTTATCTTGATCTTTTTGTCCTCCTTTGTTGTAGTAGTGGAAGGTTTTCATCCACCTTCTCGTTTTATTTTTTTATTTGTTTTTTTGTTTTTGCACCTCTGGTGCCATTATCTATTAATATATGAATCATTTCAAAAAAAAAGTATCGGGCTGGGTTAGATTGGACTATTCATTTTTTATATGAACTGAATTAAATTTATTAAAATATGATCCAACCCACCTGAATTTCAACTCTAATTTTTTCTTAAAAGAATATAAATTAGAAACATTTAACAGAGATGATAATACGCAAAACATTTACATAGTCATACAGTCAGTCACCATCAATCATCTGATAAATTTTAAAATTTTAATGCGCAGATGCAGAATTTAATCATGATCATTTCTCATATTTGAAAATATCTGTACTAAATACCACAAAACTGAGTACAAATCATACAGTATTTAAAAAAATTAGTCAATTTTAAATTTCTATTGTTAATATTCTGAACCTCACTTTGTGGTTTTACATCAATAATGGCCAAGTATCATATTGAATTTGGAATCATCAGAGAGGACAAGCAAAGGTCATGAAAGCAAAAGTCACTTTCTTATCATTGCTCAAAATATTCCATTAAAGTGGTTCATATTTTGAATAAGTGAGCCACACTTAGATTCATTGAAAAGGCTCATTATTTGAATAAGTAGTTCGTCAAAAATCAATTTTTTAAAATCAATCATGCCTTTTTTTTTAAAGGTGGGAAAGTTTAGAGATTACCAAATAGTTTAAAAATATAAATTAATTAAACGAATTTATGTTTTCAGCTGGTAAATATTTGTAGAATTCTAAACATGTTAGTTAATTTTTTATTTTATTTAACGTACGAATATAATTCAAATCTTCAATATGTGCTATTTCACAAATGAATTCTTACTACTGTACAATAGGATGAAGTCAAGCAGTTAAAATGTAATTTGACTATTTAGGCATCTAATTTATGTAATTTTAACACAAGCATATGTCATGTTGATGGCCTTTATAATCAGACTAGTTTTGTGTAATAGAAGTCAATAAATATCTCACGTCAGTTTTTCCCATTTGAAGGATGGCATTGTTTAAGTTTTTTTTTTTTAATTTAATACCTTTTAAATTTTGCAAGTATTTTATGTAATGCTAATATAATGCTTTAAATAATAATACTTATACAATATTCAATGAGTTGTACATTAAACCGCGTAACTAATGAGAGAACTCAGGCTTCTAAACTCACACATTTGCTGAAGCCCCGATAACTGATTCAATGTTGCCATTGCAACATGCATGTCAATGCCATCATGCCTTTCTTTTTTATAAATAACTTTGACAAATGACATTGTGCAGATCCAAGAATAATAGTATTTGAAATAAATTTATTAGTTTTAATTAAATATAAAATTTTATTTATTTAATATAAAAAGAGTGTAAAAATAGATGGATAAATCTGAAAAAAAAAAGAGTATTTTTTTCCTTTGACTTTTGTCTTGAAGTGAATTGGGTCTAACCCTACCCGATTACACGACAAAGAGAGCGTAAAAACAGACGAAAGCAAGAAGATGAGAGCCAGTCACTTGCTACATTCAGCTAAAATAACAAAGCCGTCCTCTCCCGGTTTTGAACGCTTACATGGAGTCGAGGCGAAAGGGATCAAGACATGCCCACCCTCTTGACTTTGAACGTCTATCGTTTCATCTAACGTCTTCATTTTTCTTCCTTGCCTATTTATACGACATGTTTATATCCATTTCTCCAGCAGCCACAGGAGAAACATGGAGACGACTGTCCTTTTTACATGGCCGCTTCTTTCTTGCTGTCTCGTTCTTCTCATGCCCACCCACAATCGGGCCAACCAGATAACCTATCTAGATGGCTTGGTTAAATCACTCAAATCGTCAAAAGTGCCACGCGTCGATGCATGGCAAGCCATGGAAGCAAGACAAGCCTTGTCGCGGGTGTACGTGGGATCACAGGAGGGCATGATGGAGGCGGACAAGATTGATAAGCTGCCTGGGCAACCGGAAGGTGTGAATTTCAGCCAGTACGGCGGATACGTGACGGTGGATCCTCAGGCCGGAAGGGCTCTCTTCTATTACTTTGTTGAGTCCTCTCAAGACCCTTCGACGAAGCCTCTAGTCTTATGGCTCAATGGAGGTAATGAAAAACCAGTAGCTTTGCACTCAATTTATCAAATATCATAGATACAATTTATTATAGTTGACGTCATGATATTGGAATAAACAGGTCCAGGGTGCTCCTCGCTTGGATTTGGAGCCATGGAAGAGTTAGGGCCATTCAGAGTCATGAGTGATGGGAAAACACTTTTCAAGAATGACTATGCATGGAACAATGGTGCGTATATTCAGAACCGATAGACTTATTTATTATTAATTTTTAGAAGTGATAGACTTATTTATTATTTTTAGAAGTGATAGACTTATTTTTAGTGTGTCATTTAGACAAACGAGTGAACGTTCATGAATGTGAACGTTCAGATTCATGAATGTTCATACATGACACTAGTAAGCACGTAACATCATTTGTCAATATCAATCTCGATCAGAAATTTGATAATCTATTATCAATAATAGATAATAACAAAAAGGAAAAATATAAAAAAAGAGACTTGTATCTGTTCTGAAAATTAATTAAGCGCTTTAAAAAGATCGGATATTTTGGTAAAAAAAAAAAGGCAATAACAAAATAGCCAACATTTTAATATAATAATAAAATATAAAAAAATGGATTTGATCTATTATATCATGACAATCAACATGTTTAGGTAATAATAGGATAGGAAAGGAGACTCCCTCACATGGTTGCGTGGGTGGGCCACATTTCACAAATCTTACTATAAAGGTGAGCGGCTCAATGATTCCATTTTCAAACCTATCGGCTGTCTGGAGGTGGAGAGAATGGGCTTTGAAAGCCCAAAAATTCAATAAAAACATATGTATGTTTTCATAATGGGCCAAGCCTATGCTTGGATTTTACTACCGTGGGCTCGCTCTCGGCCTATAAATGAACAGACTTGGACATGCCATAGTTAGGCCCAAGAAATTATGGTAGTTTTAAGTGGATTTAGGAACTTTCACCCTTCAAAGAGGACCCTAAAGCTGGGCTCATTTTATTAACAGAACTTCAGTTTTATTACCGTGATCTGAAGGCTCAGGCTGAGATGCTTGAGAGCACCCTTCTCTCAGATTACTGGTCCGTTGATGTTAAAATCAACTCTATTGTGGCGGCCATACGAAATGGCGTTGAAATCCCTTTGGGTGCTCCGGAGGAGCTGATCCTTGCTGCAAGAGAAAAGATTCGTCTCCCAAAAGACTGAAACATTTCAAAAGAAGTTTAGAAAATGCAGCGACAAAGAAGAACAAATAGCGCTTCTAGCAGATTACATTTGCAGAAGGAAACAGGACCGTTTCCCTTCAACCATCCCAGCTGAACTGTTGCTTCTTGCTGCTGATCGTGCAGCCTTACAAATGAAGAATCAACCACCACAGCAAGGGACACATGCACCTGCACAAACTACAAGGGCCAAATTTGTTTTTGACCTCCAAGATTTTTATAAATCTGATAATGACAGGAAAGTTAGTATGATTGCTGCAGCTATTGCTTCCGAAAATGGAGGGCTTATCCCGGTGGATGCTGACCCAGAATTAGTTCAAATGGCTAGATCCAGCCTTAGAGAATCCTCATCTTCTTCTACCTCCTCAGGCAGCCTGGGCTCTCATGTTGCTGCCGGAGAAGTGGAAGTAAATTCCAGCAGCGGTGCAAACGTCCCATTGGTCACACACACTGCTCAAGGTACTGTGCCTCACGCTAGCACCTGCAATGTACAACCTGGCAATGCTAAAGGTGGGCCATCAAACTCTACCCCTTCAAAAAAGCCAACCCATATTAAGGAAAATAGGGGTGGGGGTACCTCCAACGTGGCTATCAAAGCCTCCAAAATTATCAAACCTGGTGGGACCTCAAACCACCAAAATTCTGCCAACTTTGGCAGACTTTCCAGCATGGGACACACCCCTGCAAACCAAGACCAACCAAATACATTATCTCTCCCATCAGACAACACTGGTGGGATTTCTGCAGATAAAAAATGGGCTTCCCTTTTTCAAAAAAAAGAAGGAAACATCCCTTAACCTGAGATTTGTTGAATCTGGCACAAATACTACTTTTGCTGCTCAATTTCCTGATGATGACATTGTGGAAGGAGAGACACGTTGTCGATCCTACTTGGTTGGTTATTTTGTTGGTAGAAAACCATATTATCCATTCGTCAAAAGTGGTTTATCAAAACAGTGGAACTCACCAGCTGGGTTACAGATTTACACTATGAATGATGGCTATTTTCTCTTCAAGTTTGGGAATGAAGAAGACTGCCAAGCTGTGTTAGAAAATGGGCCATATTTTATCCAGAGTCGGCCGTTGCTGCTGAAGCGTTGGGATTTATCCTCAAACTTAGACAAGGAAAATTTGGAATCCCTTCCCTTTTGGATCAAGCTCCCAAATCTCAACGGTGCATTCCGGACCACAAAGAATCTGAGTCGTATTGCAAGTTTGGTGGGTAATCCACTTTTCATGGACTCTGCAACCGCATCTGGATCCAACCTAGCCCAGGCTCGGGTTTGTGTTGAGATCACTCCATCCACTGAGCTTCCAGACACTCTAACTCTCATAACATCGCGTGGAACTATCTATCAACGAGTGGAGTACGATTGGAAGCCAAGGCCTTGCTCTACCTGCCGAGTCTTCAGTCACTCCAACTCTGATTGTCCCATGGTTGTAAAGCAACCTAAGCAAGTGTGGACCAAGAAGCAACCAGCTACTGGTGGCCCTACAAATCCATCCCCTGAGCAACCAGATTCTGGAGGACCTACAAACTCTCCCAACACTTCTTCTGTTCAGCCCCTACCTCCCAGTGTTAAAGGCAAAGTTGTCTGTTCAGCCCCTGAAACAGTCAAGGTAGTAAGGAGGAGCGCCCAAATGCATCTTGGAGCTTTAAAGATCAGAGACCAAGAAAGCTCGCCAACCAAAAATCCTACAAATAAATTCTCTATCCTCGATGGTCTGGATGATAATCCTTTGATTGGTCCGATTGATGATCAAGACCTGCAATTGAATTTCAATGTGGAGACGATTACTGAACAGGATGATTTCTCTGATGAGGAATGTCTTCATATTGTTGACAATTTAGTTGAAACCTATGCTCAAGCAAAGAACTCTGCTGTGGAAGCCACTAGTGTGCCAAAAGGCACACCCTCCCATCAATGATCATCATCTCTTGGAATGTGAGGGGTCTTAATAGACCCCATATGCAGAAGGAGATAAAGGATTTAATTTCCACCTCAAATCCCGACATCCTTTTCATTTTGGAAAGTAGGATTAGGATCAATAAGCTTCATGCCATTGGCAATGATATCTTTCCCAGGAATTGGAATAATTTTTCCAATGCTACTCATACCAACTCGGCAAGGATTTGGGTAGCATGGAGACAAGACATTGACCTGAAAATCATCCACAGCCAGGCCCAGATCATCTTTTGTGAGCTCATTATGCAAGCTGGGAGCACTCCCTTGTACCTCGCTGTTGTATATGGTTTTAACGACCCAACTTTCAGACAGGACTTATGGAAAACAATCCAATTATTCTCTCGTATGAGAAAAGAACCAAGCATTTTCATTGGGGATTTTAATTGCATTCGTGGGGCTGATGAGAAATCTGGTGGGGGAAGTCCAAATTTCTATGCTATGGACCAATTTAATAGCTGCATTGATGCTTCTAAGTTGATCGACTTCAAGATATCTGGAGCTGACTTCTCTTGGTCTAATTCTTCTCATGGAGATCAGAGAGTGGAGACAAAAATTGATCGGATATTGGTTAATCAAGAATTTATAAATTGCTTCAACCAATCTTCAAGCAACTACTTCGGGCCAGGTTTGTCTGATCACAGAGGTATTCTTCTCCTCATTGATAATCTTCGATACAAAAGGCATTACCCTTTCAAGTTCATCAACGCTTGGAGTAAGGACCTGGAGGCTCGTGGTATCATTGCTGACTCATGGTCTGCTAGTGTTTATGGTTCTCCAATGTATTGCTTGGTCACTAAACTCAAAAGAGTCAAGAATGCCTTATCCAAATGGCACCGTTCCAAGCCAAAAATAAACAAGCAAATTCTTCACTGCAGAGAGGCTCTGATTGCAGCTCAACAACTATATGACAGTTCTCCTTCAAATGTTAATCATGCCATGGTCTTGAGCTCTAAATCTAAGCTAGAGGATTGCTTGAATTGGGAGAGGCAGCTGCTGCATCAAAAATCAAGAATATTGAACCTTAATCTTAGAGATATTCCGAGTAAATTTTTCTATTGCTCAGTCAAGGTTCGGCAGAACAGAAATAACATTTCCTCTATTTGTCTGAATGATGGTAATCTGACTAGGGAACCTGATTCTATAAGCAGCACCTTTGTTAATTATTTCACTGGACTTTTAGGGGGTGGGCATGACAATATCAATATTGCTGATCAGACATGCAACTATCAGAATTTCATTACCAAGAGCAAGCTATCCGACACTTCTTCTGACTTACTTACAGTTCCTATCTGCAGGGAGGAAGTTAAGAAAGTTGTTTTTGGCGCTAATCCGTTTAAAGCCCCTGGACCTGACGGTTTTAATGGATTCTTCTTTCAGAAATTTTGGGATATTGTGGGGGAAGATGTCACTTGTGCTATCCAAAACTGCCTTAACTCTTCGAGCCTCCTAAATCAGGTCAAGGCCTCCTTCATTGCTTTGATTCCCAAAAGTGATGGTGCGAATCGTCCCGACATGTTCCGGCCTATTGCTCTATCAAATGAAATATATAAAATGGTTTCCCGTGTCCTTGTTAATTGGGTGAAACCTTTTTTGTCGACTCTTATTAGCCCAAATCAATCGGCTTTCATTTCAGGAAGGGAGATTTCAAACAACATTATGCTCGCTCATGATATTATTCGTGGTCTCCATCGAGAGAATGGTCCTCCGAGAATGTGCATCAAACTTGATCTTAAGAAAGCTTTTGACAGTGTCCGATGAGATTGTATCTACCTCATATTAAGGCAAATGAATTTCAATTCGAAGTGGATTGGATGGATTCGAAACTGCATCGACTCCCCGTCATTCTCAGTTTTAATCAATGGTATGCCTCATGGTTATTTCAAGAGTTGCAAAGGCCTCCAGCAAGGTGACCCCATTTCTCCACTTCTTTTTTGCTTGGTTATGGAATCACTATCATGTGCTATTGAGAATGCAGTTGCTAATGGCAATATCTGGTGCCCCTTTACTTCGGGAGACTGTACAATTTCTCATCTTCTCTTCGCTGATGATCTCCTAATTTTTTGCTCTGCTGATACAAGGTCGGCTACTCACCTCAAGCAACTTTTGTTGGATTTTAATGTTTTTTCTGGGCTGGCTTTTAATCCATCAAAGAGCCATATTATCTTCTCCGGCTCTGTAAATAACCGTCTTGAAATCATGAACACATTGGAAATGGGTGAAGCTAAGCTGCCTATCACCTATCTTGGATTGCCTCTTTTTTCTGGAAGAATTCGCAGAGCAGACTGTGTTGGCCTCATTTCTAAAATTCGGAGGAGAGTTTGTAGCTGGGCCAGTTCATCTCTATCTTTTGCTGGTAGGACTTAGCTTCTTAGATCCACTATCAACAGCTCTCATATTTATTGGGCGAATGCATTCCTTCTACCCAAATCTTGTATTAATATGATGGAGAAGATAATGAGGAATTTCCTATGGGGCTCAGATAGTTCGAAGAAGCTACACACTATTGCTTGGTCAAAAATATGTCTCCCCAAGACTAAAGGTGGTCTAGGTTTGCGTAGCATTCTTACTATCAATGAAGCATGTCTGATGAGGCAATTTTGGAACCTTGTGCCTTGCAAAGACAACCTTTGGACTTGTTGGATCAAGCAGAAATATTTGAAGAACTCTAGCATTTGGCATGTTAAGCTACGACATGATCCATCTTGGGCATGGAGGTCTATCTTATCTGTCCGTGATCTTGTAAAGAGGCATGCTGTTTCAGTGATTGGAAATGGGAAAAGTACTAGTTTTTAGTTCGATCCTTGGATTAGGCCTGGTTTCATCTTGTTTGAACATTTTGGGGGAAGACCTATTCACTCGCTTGGGCTTGGAAAAGATGTTTTGGTCAGTGCTTTCATTAACAATGGCCAGTGGGTGTTGCCAGAGGACGTGT
Organism: Chimonanthus salicifolius; assembly: GCA_013350335.1. Classification (NCBI taxonomy): domain Eukaryota; kingdom Viridiplantae; phylum Streptophyta; class Magnoliopsida; order Laurales; family Calycanthaceae; genus Chimonanthus; species Chimonanthus salicifolius. The sequence goes on along the minus strand of JAAGOE010000627.1, from coordinate 56,460 downwards.
CTACCCCTTTCATGATCATCTGGAATATGATCAATGGTATTTTCCTTCCTGCTCTTCCAATTAATGATGAATTCTATTGGACTGCTAGTGATGATGGTCAGTTCACGACGGCCTCTGCTATCCTTTCCACCTGTAGTACCTTGGAAAAACCTGGCTGGGTTAAGAACATCTGGTTCTCGGGGTGTATCAGTCTCCATTCTACCCTTACCTGGTTCTTCCTCAACTCTGCTTTGAAGACTAAACTATTGCTATATAATCTGGGCATTATCCATGACCTGACTTGTATTCTTTGTGGCACTGAGGTGGAATCTTATCAGCATTTGGTGCACTGCAGTTTCTCCACTGATGTTTGGAACAATCTGATGAGGAAGTTTCAATTGAACAACCAGTCGGGCAACATCTTGATTGACTCCTCTATGCTGATTCATAACAGCAATGGCCGCCTTGAATCTTTGGCTGCCCACCTTGCTCTACCTGCAACGATCTGGCACCTTTGGCATGAGAGAAATGACAGAATTTTCAAAAACTCTTTCAGCAATATTGATCGACTTTGTTACAATATTCGTATGGATATTCGTAATCGTCTCATCTTTCTCCTGTCCAACTCTGATGTTAAGGGGATAAGTGACGGCTTCGCAGCTTCTTGGAACCTGCCCCTTGCATCTGTTTCTCCACAGATACCGCTGGATAGGAATGCCCCTCTTATCTCTGGCCCTTGCTCTCTAATCATTTCTCAGTTTTCTTCTGGTGGGAGGAACTTCCTTGGTGCCATGTACTCCGGTGATGGCATCACTGGCTTCTATTCTACCCCTCTCATTTCCATGGACTCCACCATTCCAATGCTGAATTTTGTACAAAAAATTCTATTAGCTATGCTCAGATTGGACATCCCCCTCCATTGCATTATGTTACCTAATGAGATTGCAAAGTTCATTAAACACTCTCATGTCTCCCAGTGGCACCATTTCAACCATATTAGAGCTATTAACTCCCTCCTTGGCAAGTTCTGCTCTGGTATTGCTCAAATTGATTGCTGCAAAAATGACTCTGCTCGGGTGCTCTCTACTTTTTCGATGACTGGCAACAACGGCATATTTTATTCTATGGATATAGCATCGACTAACAGCTGATCATCGGTTTGCTGGCCTCTTTTATTCTGGCTTATTTTCTTTGTACAGAATGTTGTACATTGTTTTGTTAGGTGTTGGCTTTTTTGCCATGTATCTCCTTTCTTTCTCCTTGCCCAGCCCGGGCTGTGGGCAAAACTTTTGTATCTTGGGCTCCTTTTTTGTTTGAATTACTAACCATATCATTCAAAAAAAAAAAAAATAATAATTACCGTGCAATTGCAGTGGCAAATGTTTTATTTGTAGAGTCACCAGCTGGAGTGGGCTTTTCATATTCGAATACAAGTTCAGATTATAGTTCAACAGGAGACAAGAGAACTGCAGAAGACGCTTATACATTTCTAATCAACTGGTTAGACAGATTCCCTCAGTATAAGACCCGAGATTTCTACATTACTGGAGAAAGCTACGCTGGACATTATGTCCCTCAGTTGGCCTATACCATCATATCCTACAACACCACCACCAGTCACACTCTCATCAACCTAAAAGGCATTGCTGTAAGTCTAATTTTCCTCTTCATTTTCCCTAAACTTAATGGCGAGAAGAAAGATTATCGATTGATGAAAATAATTTATCATAGATAGCGATCCTCCCACAAGCATTTTGTATAATGAGACACGGGATTTAAGGTATTGCCTATTTTACTCTTCCACTGCCGTACGAAAGCATTTAAAAAAATTCAGTGATTTGATTTCAATAATCTGATCAGTGATCCAATTTGTTATTCTATATGAAAAAAACAGTCTCATTTAGATAAATTTTAGTGATCCAGTCAGTGAGTCGATTTATACCGCAGTGGAAAGGTCAGTAATTTTGGTGAGTGATCCGGCGAGCCGATTTTAAGGATTTGGTGAGCCGGTTCGAAAGGCAAAGTGGACAATACAGTAAAACTCATATCGGATTACACAAAATGCCCCTAGGAGGATTGCTACCCTTTATCAAATCAATTTATAATTGCCGATCTCATTTGATATAGATAGAAGAAATAGCTTCAATTTTAATAACACAATCCATTGTTAATGTAGGTTGGGAATCCGTGGATAGACTATGAAACGAATAATATTGGACAGTATGATTATTTCTGGACTCATGCCCTGAACTCAGATCAAACCAATGCAGCAATTCATGCAAATTGCAATTTCTCTAGAGAAGACGACAAGTGTTTTGATACACTAGACTATTCTTGGAATGAAATCGGAGGGATCGACTACTATGATATATATGCTCCTCTTTGTCATTATACTAACCTATCAACTACCCCATCTGGCTCGGTAAGTTTTTATCATTTCAGATCATCTTTTTTTTTTTCCTTTCTTTTTACTAATTTGTAGTTGACTAACGTTAATGATTCTCCTTAATCAATCAGATTTTCAATTTTGATCCATGCTCCGACGTCTACGTCCACTCTTATCTGAACCTTGCAGAGGTGCAAAAGGCACTTCATGCAAATGTAACTGGTTTGAAGTATGAATGGAGTAATTGCAGGTAATGCTCACCATTTAACTGTTTCTCTTCAAATTCTCTGATTTAACTAGTTTATATGATTTTTAATTAACTTTTGAAGAAGATACTAACTTTTATCTTGTCATTTTATATCATGTGAAGTTCCTTGGTTGGATTTTTCAATTGGAAGGACACTCCATATTCCTTGTTGCCCATCATGAATCAACTCATTTCTAGTGGGATCAGTATCTGGATTTACAGGCAAGTGTTCAACTCTCCTCAACACTAATGCATGTACATTCGCACAGCACAAGCATTTTAGTGGAGGGTAGGATGCCAAATGGGCCACATCTAACCATTGTATAAAGCCCATTAAGACCCGACTCGACTCAATTGTGTTTCTAGTTGAGGGAGTCTCCAAATTTTACCGAGTTTCGCCAAAAAGACATCTCTAAGTCTTCTAATTTATGATTGAATTTCAAGATGAGTCCTGTCCATGTTTTGTTTCTTTTAAGTCAGGTTTGGACTCGATAAAATTATGATTTGTTTTGAACTAGTATTTGTAAAACCCTTGAAAAGAAAACCATGCCAGATTGATGTGATTGTAGAACAAGAAATGAGATGAATAGAGTCGATATAAACTATTTTTTTTTTTTATAATATGGGTATCCTCATCTCATATAAGAGGTGAGACTAGTTCCATAAACACACTACACAATCCACAAACCTCGCTTATTAAATAAATTCAAAATGGGATTGAAATTGAAGAAACGCAATATGTTGTTACAGTGGTGACACAGATGGGGTGTGTCCAGTTACATCAACCAGATACTTTGTAAACAAACTTGGACTGCCAATACAGACTTCATGGCGCCCTTGGTATACTAACAATGAGGTAATTCCACATTTGTACTTATTTCTCCTTTTTTTCACATTAAATTATAATACTGTTGATTTTATTTTATTTATGTAATTAATGAAAGATTCTAATTGGATCTCGTGTGGTTGGCTGTTTCTTCCTAGCGAGTAGCAGTTGACCCCATCCAATAAAAAAAAACCCATTAAATTGTGATTTAAATATTAAAAAATTAATATTTTTATTTTCTCTTTTAAAATGATATTAAATAATAAAGATGATTTTTAATATGATTTGTAGGTGGGAGGATATGTGGTTGCTTACCAGGGAGTGACACTTGTGACGGTAAGGGGAGCTGGGCATGAGGTTCCAAGCTACCAACCCAAAAGAGCACTAACATTGATCTCTTCATTCGTTAAAGGGATACTTCCCCCTTCTTCATAAACTCATAAGAGAAAACCCTCTCTCTTTCCTATATTAGGTTCATGCTTCTCATCTCCATCAATGTTTTAGAAAGAATTTGATTTCTAATATTAAAATTTATCGATTTTTTTTTTTGAATTTACGTATGGGAAACTCATACACAGTCCTACTAAAACTTCCATATAGGTGTAACTCAACTGATTGTCTCCTGCCTCAGGAAAAGGAAAGTTGCGGGTTTGAACTTTCATTGTCTAATCTTAATGTGTTCCTAGGATTTACCGATGTTCATTTGCCACTATATACATAAGAAAAATAATTAATAAATTGGTTGGGTTAGATTGGTCCATAATTAAATAAGTGTCGACATTGGTATCTTCCATCTAATAAATAGATTAAGCGCATCAACTTATATAAGTTTCATCGCATACTAGGTCAAGTCAATCAATTCAATAAATATATTATCTTGACTATGAGTTATATTGACCCATTATAGATTATTTAGGTTGGTCAATCCACTTAGTAAATAGGTTGTTACAGGTTGGCTATATTCATTTATCAAATGGTTTGAATTATTTATGAATTAGATTGGATCAACCATTTAATAAATTAGAAGTGTTTGATCAATCCATTTAAGCTCAACCAAGTACTTAGTAAGCTCCCTCATTTAATAAATTATTTAGATTATTTATGAGTCAGATCAACCCATTTATGGTTGTTTAGATTGGGTCAACCCATTTATTAAGTGGGAGATTTGATATGAGTAAGGATAGGTTAAGCTTTTAATAAAGGAGTTGAGTTGGATCAATCCTTTTAAACATGGCAACGTATTTGGATCAGATTAACCCATTTAATAAAATGGCTAAGACTCATTGGATTGACCCTTTTTTATCAATAAATCGGGTTTCATTAAAAAATTAATTTTAGTCAAATTGGATTAATTCATTTAATAAATGGCTTGGATTGGATCAACTTATCCAATCTTCTTCTGATCTATCAACTCATTAATAAATAGATCAAGTCTAACATAAAATGCGTTAAGATTGATTTTTTTTTTTTTTTTGTGAAAAGTCTATAAAGAAGTTGTTACATAAATTTTCTCTAAAAAGAATTTCTTTATAGATTTTATTGATTTTTTTTAAATTGTTTTTTTAAGAAAAATTAATTTTGAGAATTCAATTTCTTAGAAAAAGTGCAAACAAACATGAAAGATTCGTTTTTTTTTTTAGAAAATCAATTGTTTTTAAAAATATCTGTGAAAGAAAATGTGCTTTTAAAGTTTCAATCGAGAATCGAGTATGATATTTTACCTCACATTTCCGTATTCAACCTGAGACTGTGGATAACATGATACAAGTGTTTGGGCTAAATGGGCCGAGCCAGCCTCATATAAATTTTTTTCTGCTGATTTAAATGAATTATAGTTAGTTTGTGGGTTCAAGTCTCATTAGCGCCAAATAAGATTGTCGATTAATGAAAATTAATTTAACAAATTCAAATATAAAAGTCAACTTCAAATTGATTCGATAAATGACTTAGATGATGATAATCATAATCATACTGATGAGTCAAATTGATTAGAACCATTTATGATTCCTCACAAAATACAAAAGAATTCATTAAAATAATAATTTTTTTTATTAAGAAATCAATATTTTAAAATTTTAACATTATCCCATAAATATCACGTATAGCCAATAAGTCCTGTATCTGAACGGCCCTATACTCACTGGGCTGAGTTCTTGGGCCATCTTGGCTAATACATATCACTCTAGTGTTAAGGGCCGATACGAATAAAAGAGAAAGTAGACGAAATAGTCACAAATCAATCCCATCTTGTATCCATTACATTAAAAGGCTGAATCCAAGCCCATTAAAGATCAATTGGCCTAATGATCCATCGATTGTAAATGACTGGACCAGTTAAAGTCAATTATTTATTCATACTTAGTTGGCCTTTTAATTCACTAGGTCATACAATCATCGATTGTATTTTAAGTGCCTATTGAAATCATTGACTACTCAAGAAAATACATAAAGACATCCTTTAAAAGATTGTCCAAGTTGAGACCCACATGATCATATACAACTCGGTTTTTCACAAAACCACTGATCTTATTATAGGCCCATTCCTATGGGTTTCACTTTGGATGGTACATGTCCTATAAATCTCATTGGATCAATCGCAAAGGGGAGGTCCTCCGATCGAATTTCATTTCACTCTAAAGGATCATTTTCCGTAATTCGCAAATTCGCAAGAGAGATCCAAGATATTGTTAGAAACGACTTCTTCAAACTAAAAAAAAAAATTGAAAATTTGAAAAAATTGATCCAAGATATTTTACCTCACATTTCCGTATTCAATTTCAACCTGAGACTGTAGATAACATGATACAAGTGTATGGGCTAAAGGGCTGAGTCAGCCTCATATAATTTTTTTTTTCTGCTGATTTTAATGAATTATAGTTAAATTGTGGGCTCAAGTCTCATTAGCACCAAATAAGATTGTCGATTTATGAAAAATAATTTAACAAATCCAAATATAAATATCAATTTTAGATTGATTGGATAAATGACTTATATAATGATAATGAGTCAAATTGATTAGAACCATCGATTCCTCAAAAAAATATAAAAGAATTCATTTTAACTAATAAGATGGACAACTGAAAATATGATTCAAACGAAAAAAAACAGACGTTATGGATAGTAGAGATGTCGGGTGAGTAACGATATGAATTTTTTATAGAAATAAATAGAAAAGTAGAATTTGAAAATAAGAATAATGATGATAATAAAAATATAAAACTTAAACATATTATAATCAAATTTCTTATATATAAAACAAAACCTCAAACTAATTACAAACCACACAGTGTTTCAAAAAAACTAATCGGTTTTTTAATCTCTATTCCTTATGTTGGGACCCTCACTTTGTGGTTTGCATCATTGGCCAAGTATCATATTGAATTTAGAATCATCACAAAGGACAACCAAAGGTCATGGAAGCAAAATCCACTTTCTAATCATTGCTTAAAATAGCCTTCTCTATCCTTTTGGGTGGGTTCTTGTAATTATATTTTAACCATGTCAAGATACCATTGTAGCTATATTCTTCACTGGTGTTTCAAGTTAATTTTATATTACTTGGAGCAATTAAAAGTATAAAGTGGTCACAGTCATCATAATCATCATCAGTAAAGCCTTATTATATGGCAAATTAATAAAAATGGAATGTGGGCCTTTCAGAAAAAATACTAAACATTGTTGAGAGATCTGCAAACTGCTTTTCAAAGCTAATGAGCTGAACCAAGGGTTATTTTAAAATACTAGGTTAAGAGCCAAAGTGAAGAACTGTAAGAAACTGAATTAAAAATCTGAGTGATGATGGAATCAGCTCAAGACCTTTTATAATTATAGCGATGATCACAACGGTATTACAGTGATTGTTAGCATATATTAACATATTAGATTAGGTCTGTCTCTAGTTTCTATCTATAAGGGTGTGTTAGGATATCAGTGATTTGTCCATTACAATGGTTCATATTTGAATAAGTGGATCACACTTAGATCCATTGGAAAGGCTTATGTTTGAATAAGTGATCCGTCAAAAATCAGTTTTTGATGTAAAAGGAAATAAGTAAATTAAAGTATAGAAATGTTGGCAACATAAGGTAGAAGAGCACATAAGTTTTTGAAGATGAATTAAGAGACATCAAGCAAATTACCACACAATTGAGAATATTTATTTACAATAATATAATAATAACAGACAACCCACCACAAGATTTGTTAGGATTGGGTATCCAACCAAAAGACTACTCCATTCCTAACAAATAGTAACACTAAGGGAATCCCCGGCTAGCGGCGTTCTATTTGCCAGAGAATCTCATTCGAAGGGAGATTGTTGGGCAGTCCGACGAGTCCCACATCGGTTGGTGAAGAGAGAGACATGTGACTCGTACTAAATTTGATACTCCACCCAATAGACTACTCTTTTGGATTGGATATGTAGTCCTAATAAGATTTACATGCACGCTTTACGTAGATAAGATCTTCTATAAATAGCTATCAGCTGGTCCTCATTCATGACCCCCACCATGTCCAGCACCAGGGCTGCGACCAGGTGGTGTAGGCTCTGCTGCATCCTTTGTTGCCACCTTGCTATTATAGTGAGACTTCTTCCTTGTTGTCTCTTCACTACGTTTTGATCCTTGTCTAAACTCTCTTTGAGCACCACTTACCTTCATGGCACCCATTCTCTCTGTTGGTGGAGCCATTGTAAGAACTCTTTCCAACCTCACAATCTTTCCATTCACATGAATTCTACTTCCAACATTCTCAACATAGTGAGGAGAAGAAAGAGCCACTGAAACAAGCACAATGGAGAGAAATATCACCAAAAGGAAGGACACCCTAAGAGCCATATTTCCTAAGAAAGAAATTACAGTAGGATTTAGAAGATGAGAATGTCTTAGTAGATGAGCTCCAGCTCGTAATCTTGCAGTATTTATAGTGTCCAAAATCAAGCAAAAACCCATGAAAGATACTTAACAGTCAAATTCACAAGGAGAATGCGAAAAGACGTTGGTCAAAACAAAAGAAAGTCATAGAAAATCCAGTAGTGGCTTTCGGCATCAACATGACCACATTAAATCCATTTTGTAATTGCAGCCACGAGTGTTTGTCTCCATCTCTTTGGAGTCCTTAAACCCTAAAATAAGCATTCTTAGAACCCTCCAAAACATTGGGCAAAGTTTGACCGTTCACTTGTGTATCGTTTTTCTCTAGTGCCTAAATAAAGAAAGTTGCAGTGGTTTAAATTAGTAAGCTTGGCAAATATACACCACTGTCTCTGCGACTGGGCCCCCAAGCATGGATTTGCTTGTCTCTTGAGAATCTTTCGACCTTGCATTCTCTCTGTGCTTAACAGCATCATATTCCATTATTAAGGTTGGCGTCTTAATTAAGAAGCTAACATCGAAATTAGCACTTGGATTAAAGATTTCTTCATGTGCTCAAATGGTACTATCTCAAGATCAGAGGAGAATCAGAAGTTGCAATATAAACTCTTACATAAATTCAATTTTACTACTTACTGAACAAATGCACTTAATACTATGTTCAACTGACCTAACCTTGATGGATTGGCTTGACAATCAAGACGCTTGTCTCATGAAGTGAAGTCTTGAATTTCACGCAAAATTACTCCAGGTCACTCTCCACAGGGTTACTATCTATCGACTAAACCAGTGTGTGGATTGAAAGGTCGACATGTGCTCATGAAATTAGTCGCACCTCCAATATAAGGTGGAGATATCCATGTTACAAAAAAAGAAATACTGTGTTCAACTCAACGGTGAATATCATAATAATAGTAAATGATGTCTAATTTATTGATAAAAAATTTAGACAAGCTATGGATTCAAAAAACATGTAGTAGCCATGATAAACGTAAAATCTTCGAGGGCTTAACTTAACAATTTTAAAGAATATTAGTTTTTATTACATCATTTGTTAAAGATATATTTGGCAACTATAAGATTCTGATTTTAGAGATTCTAATTTTAAGAGTTTACGAGAAAATCAACTTAGACTAAGGTCTCATTGTTTGATTGCTACTAAAGGATGGAGAAATTTGTCATTGTAATAGAGTTTGAGAGAGAATCTTTAAGAGATCCACTTATACAGAACATCCCTCGTAGTGTAAAAAGGCTGTAGACATTCCTGCATCCAGTTTCTTCTTCTTCGTATCATTATTGTTAGGTTGTATCGCACTATCCCCATTACTATCGCCATCAAAGACTACAACAATTCAACGCATCTCACAAGATACAATCAAAGGGTATTAAACGTGTCGAACATTTTCAAGAGTTGAACAAAAACTCAAGCCACCATCCTCTTTACCGTTGGTAGTGTAGATGCAAGATTCTAGAATCAAATCAAATGTTGTAATGATGGGCATGAAAGTGCCCCTAGATATCTCCATTACCTTTTCTCATCAAGTGGAAAAAGATACCATGAAGAAAATAACGACGAAGAAAGGCTTTGCTACGTTTCTTCTTTATTAATTTTACGAGTAAAACTTTGATATGACAATATATATATATTAATGTTAGGTTAGTATTTCATTCAAAGGAGAGCCCAAAAGACAATAAATAAAAGCCCACAACCCGGGCCAGGCCAGAACAGCCATATGAACAGCAGAAAAGAATATAGGGCCAACAACCCAAAATAAAAAAGACCCACAATCAGGCAAAACATATAAACAAGCCCAATTAAGAAGTTAGAGAGATTGGAGCTTGTAAGAAAATGCCAGAATCCTCAGTAGAATGATCATCGTTCGGATACAAAAAATCAAAATCCCGTGAGCACGCAATCCTTGGGCCATCAGAGCTAAAAAGGTAGCCGTTGAGAAAATGGTGTTTTAAGTGTTATATAGAGTAATTGGTTTATCAAATTAACTGATGTGATACTTTTGTCACTTTCACATCTGCTCTCATGTGCCACTTGAGCATATGCCTCAACGTGAAAACTTCAGACCTGCCCTTACGTGCAACTGAAGTCTATATCGACATGCAGAAGCCGCTCTGATAGTATATTAGAAAACTATGATATGATAACATTCTTATGTTAGAACTCACTTTTAAAAGCTAGCCGTTGAGAAAACGGTGTCTCAAGTGTTATATAGAGTAATTTGTTTATCAAATTAATCGACGAAATACTTTTGTCACTTTCACTTATAATATATAGGAAAAAATCAAACCATTTCTGAGAGACGAGGGAGGAAGGTAGGTGCCCTTGTTGTAGACTTGTTGTTTCTTAGATACGAGAGAAGTAAGGTGACTTGCCATTTCTGGACTGAGTACTGAGTCAAGTCCGATTCAAGGTCTTTCCTTATCAGATTGCACATGCTATATTAGCATAAGCAAGATGGCTTCCTAACCTCAAAAATTTTAATATAATTTTCATTTAATATGAGATATTTTTCTTCTCATATTTTAATGTTATTAGAAAAAGGAGTTATGCTAGTGAAACTTAACTACTAAAACTTAATATTAAGATTATCTACAAGTCTTAGGCTCCGCATGATGCAATGGAGACCACATGAACAAGTAATGGTTAATCCTAATAATGTGATTTTGACCTTTAAGTCATTATGGATATGAGCCGTTGAACTAAAAATCAATGGATGGAATGACCTAATGGGTAATACTATTCAATCTTTATATAACATTAACTATGTGGGAGAAAAGACCCATTTAAAGACAATTTTAGACTATCACTATTCAATCTATAGGGAAAACAAATTATGGTAGATTTCTTTTAGGAAAAAACTCCTAATTTTTTAATAATTTTAGAAAAGCCCCAAAAAATCCCTTGAAGCATCAATAACTAATGGTCAATTGCTGTTTTCTTTGAACGTTCTATTTGATGATTATAGAGCTGACTTGATAGTTCCTGATAAATACTGAAAAATGATAATTTTATTTTTTAATATTGGATTAGTTAGTTTTTAAATCTTGTTTATTTTGTATTATTATTGTAATATATTATATATTTAAAAATTATTTTTATTAGTATGTTATTTTATTTAATTGATGTGTTTTGTATATTTTTAGGTTGAATTATTTTCTCAACTTCAATGTATAGTCTGGTTGATGGATGATAGGATGGCTTGCATTGAACCCAAGCAACTGCTGAAATAAAAAAAAAGAACAAAGAAAAAAAAAAAAGCAGCTGAAAAAAGAAATCCAGCCAGTTGGCTGGGACGGTGGAGGATACACAGCAAAAAAAAGAAGAAAGAGGAAGGTGGGACCTACATGCTGAATGGTTTACAAAAATAAACAACATAAAGAATTAAAGAAAGGAAAGAAGTATTTGACGAGTTGCCTGGAAGAAAGAAAATAGAAAAGATAGAAGGAGTTGGAATTTAGAAACGGGCTTACACGGTGGGAAAAATTAGTAACATAGAGTCGGTAATTCTAGGCCGAGCATTTAGACACTTGAATTTTTATTGGTCATCAGACACTTGTTTTCAGATTTTTGAGATAAATTATTCTTTTACCCTCCTGTATTTTATTCTTTGAATGATTTTTCAGTTGATTTTTCGGTTCTTTCGGACGATTTAACTGTAAGATTATTTCGATCTTTCGAACAAATGACTGTTGATATACTACAATGAAATTCTTTTAAATTTTAAATAGTAAAATCTCTTTTAAAATTTTAAAATTATTTTTTAAGCACTGTGTATTTCCAAAATTTCTCAAATTGAACATCCGGACTAATTACCATAGACTGATAAAAATACTTTAAGAATTCAAGGTCGTTTGACATTCTCAAATGCTTAAAATACAGTGTTTTCCAAATAAGGATATCTCTCGACTATGCCGAAAATACATTTAGAATGTCAAAAGACCTTAAAGTCTTAAAATATTTTTATCAGGTTATCATAATTAGTCCGGATATTTAATTTGAGAAATTTTGGAAATACACAGTGCCTAAAAAATAATTTTTTAAATAATAAAATTCTCTTTAAAACTTTAAAGTTATTTTTTAAGCACTGTGTATTTTCAAAATTTCTAAATTAAATTTTGCAGGATAATTAATATAACCATAAAAATATTTTGAGACTTCAAGGTCTTTTGACACTCCCAAATGTGTTTTTGACACAGCGAGAGATTCTCTTATTTGTAAAACACTGTGTTTTAAGTATTTGGGAGTGTCAAAAGTCCTTGAATTCTTAAAGTATTTTTATCATGTTATCGTAATTAGTCCGGATATTCAATTTGAAAAATTTTAAAAATACACAGTGCTTAAAAAATAACTTTTTTAAATAATAAAATCTCCTTTAAATCTTTAAAGTTATTTTTTAAGCACTGTGTATTTCCAAAATTTCTCAAATTAAATATCCAGACTAATTACGATAACCTGATAAAATTATTTTAAGACTTCAAGGTCTTTTGACATTCCTAAATGTGTTTTCGGCATAGCCAAGGGATACCCTCATTTGGAAAACACTGTATTTTAAGCATTTAGGAGTATCAAACGACCTTGAATTCTTAAAGTATTTTTATCAGTCTATCGTAATTAGTTCGGATATTTAATTTGAGAAATTTTGGAAACACATAGTACTTAAAAAATAACTTTAAAATTTTAAAAGAGATTTTACTATTTAAAATTTAAAGGAATTTCACTGTAGCATATCAACCGTAGTTCGAATGATTGTACAGTCGAATCGTTCGAAGGAACTAAAAAATCATCAGAAGGATAAAATGTGGGAGGACAAAATGGTAATTTATCCCAAAAATCTGAAAACTGGTGTCTAATAAAAAAAAACCTGAGTGTCTAAATGCGAGGCCTAATTCTATTTATAAAAAAGGCCATTCGCACAGTGCAAGGAGAGGACGGTACAGACATCACATTTACAAGGCTCGGCTGAAGCAGAGAGATAGGGCTGAAGCAGAGAGATAGGATTTTATTTTTTTATCTCTTTTATTTTAATTTTTTTCATAAAGTCCGGCTAATTTCTTTGTATTAAGGTTGAGGATGAAACCCCTAATTTCTGAATATGTGCGTTCAATTATTTATGATTTATGTTTCATTAGATTAATTAGATGTTAATTATTTTCACCACTAATATCATGTATTTGTGGTAGTTAATATTAATATTTGATTCATCATTGCTCGACGTTTAAATTAATTTAAAAATAAAATCCTTTGATTTATTGTTTTCTTTTATTTTAATTTAAATACATTGGATGCTTAGATTAATCCCTTTGATCTATTGTCTTTTGAGTTAAGATTGGATACATTGAATACTTAGAATTTACATTTTTAAGCAAAGGAAAATCAATCTTTGAACACCATATTAATAAACTCAAATGTTTAAATCTTTAAAGCTTGGGAATTAATAAATAAATAATTGGGATATTATGGATTTAATGGTGGTGGAATCTGATACCTTAGTAATTTCTTTCACTTGATTTAATCTTTATTTTTAGTTGTTTTAATTAATTTTGCAATTTTAATTCAATCATTCTCCTGAAAAATTGTTAACTAGGTTAAGGTTAAAATATTAGGCTTTTAAATTTGTTTTCCAGTTCATTCTAAATCAAGTCCTTATGGGCTCGACTTCGCACTTGCATATCTCTATACTCCAATTCTACTCGTGCGCTTGCGAGTTATAAATTTAAATTTACACAACAGTTCCCACTAATTTGAAGGGCGAAGGATTTAAAACTTAAAAGGATCATTTACTATAACTTAAAGTGGATATTATTGAATAATTGCATGTTTGTAAAAAAATTATAATAGACACTAATTTCCTTCTATACTAATACTAGGGCTGCAACTCAGATTGGGTTTTGACTGGACCCGCATGACCCAACCCGAGAAATCATGAAGGTCAGGTTGAGAATTTTGGATCAGCGGATCAAGTCGGGTTGAGAAGACAAAAATCTATATGGAATTCGAGTCGAGTCGGATTGAGAAGAATAATTTTCTAATTAATATTGCTTTTTTAGATTTCATAATAACCATACGCCGCTGCTTTTATAAGCCAATTTCATGGGTCAAAACAATGTGACCTGAGAGTGAGACAAGTCTCAAAGAACCTCACGGCCTTTTCGTTATTATAACTTTATAACTATAAGTACGATGCTAATTTAACACGGCTGAGTCATAAGTTTTTTTATAATTTAAATTAAAATAAATATAACTTTAAAATAAATTAGAGTTCATTAATCTTACAAAATTGAATAAATAGCTGGTCTTTGGATTTTAAAAAATATTTCATTATATATAAAATCACATGATTTAAACTAAATAAAAATATAATTAACGTGAAGTTTCTATTAATTTTATTTTCTTAAATCAAATGAATAAAGATGTTTAAATAAAAAATCATTTTCATAAACAGTGTATTTATAATTTATACTTTAATTTAGTGAAATTTATATAAAAAATAATTATATTGAGACTGAGTCATCACGACTCAGTAATGTCAGATTATAATTACTTTTTATATAAATTTCATATAAAAAGTATTCCTCCATGTCCTGACTGCACCTGAGACATCGATAGCATCAGCACGCATCAGAACTAATAAATATTATTATCATCATAGCAACCGCACTAATATGATTGAGAGTAAGTAACTTGTGTGTACTTACTTCAATTGTTTATTAGTGTTTAGGGTTCAGTTTTATGGAAAAAAATCATGGAAAAATATTTCATAAAATATAATTATTTAAAAATAAAATATAGCAAGGAATT
Organism: Chimonanthus salicifolius; assembly: GCA_013350335.1. Taxonomy (NCBI): domain Eukaryota; kingdom Viridiplantae; phylum Streptophyta; class Magnoliopsida; order Laurales; family Calycanthaceae; genus Chimonanthus; species Chimonanthus salicifolius. The sequence continues at coordinate 41,334 of JAAGOE010000627.1, read as the reverse complement.
TATTGATAATTTATTAAGATATTATCGTGATATTACCATTTATTCCATTTTTAACACGTTATTTTCAGGACTTTACAACAGATTTACCGTAGTGCTAATAAATATGTGTTATGAATATAGTAATGCTATAAATTCAATAAATGAAAGGTTAAGTGAGAACATGAATGAACTGAGAGAGCTGACAGTAACTTTGGAAACTATAAAATCCATTGGCAACCTAATTTTGTGAACAACGTAATGTATAATTACAAATCAAACTTAAGCTGGCATTGCAACAGGGTACCATCTTATTATGTACAATCCATTCAGTATTACTGTATTGGCTGTGCAACCCTTTTATTGTAAGAAGATACACACATTCAAATACTACTAACTAGCACCAATCATTTATGCTAAAATCCTAACTTGTATCAATTTCTAGACATTAGTACCCAAATCTTTGTTCCTCAAGACATGGCCGATGGCAGGACTGTGACCCGGTGACGCATCTAGTACGTATCTCTCTACTTTCATATCACCATTGTGCAATTTGGTAGAGGAGACACCATCCTTTCTTGCTCCAATCGTATCCAAGTCTTTGTTCCTCAAGACATGGCCGATGCCAGGGCTGTGACCAGGTGACGCATCTAATGTGTATCTCCAGACTTTCATATCGCCATTGTACAATTTAGTAGAAGAGGCGCCACCCTTTCTCGCTCCAGTGGTAGCCAAGTCTTTGTTCCTCAAGACATGGCCGATGCCAGGGCTGTGACCGGGTGACGCATCTATTATGTATCTCCCGACTTTCATATCGTCATTGTGCAATTTGGTAGAGGAGGCGCCACCCTTTTTTACTCCAGTAGTAGCCAAGTCTTTGTTCCTCAAGACATGGCCGATGCCAGGGCTATGACCAGGTGACGCATCTAGTACGTATCTCCCAACTCTCATATCGCCATTGTGCAATTTGGTAGACGAGGCGTCACCCTTTCTTGTTCTAGTAGTACCCAAGTCTTTGTTCCTCAACATATGGCCGATGCTAGGGCTGTGACCGGGTGACGCATCTAGTACGTATCTCCCGACTTTCATATCGCCATTGTGCAATTTGGTAGAGGAGACGGCACCCTTTCTTGTTCCAGTGGTATCCAAGTCTTTGTTCCTCAACATATGGCCGATGCCAGGGCTGCGGCCGGGTGACGCATCAAGTACGTATCTACCGGCTTTCATATGGGCTTCGTGCAATTTGGTAGAAGAGGCACCACTCTTTCTTGCTCCAATAGTATCTAAGTCTTTGTTCCTCAAGACATGGCCAATGCCAGGGCTGTGACCGGGTGACGCCTCTAGTACGTATCTACCAATTTTCATGTCGCCATTGTGCAATTTGGTAGAGGAGGCGTCACCCTTTCTTGTTCCAGTAGTACCCAAGTCTATGTTCCTCAAGACATGGCCGATGCCAGGGCTGTGACCGGGTGACGCATCTAGTGCATATTTCCCGACTTTCATATCGCCATTGTGCAATTTGGTAGAGGAGACGGCACCCTTTCTTGTTCCAGTGGTAACCAAGTCTTTGTTCCTCAACATATGGCCGATGCCAGGGCTGCGGCCGGGTGACGCATCAAGTACGTATCTACCGGCTTTCATATCGGCTTCGTGCAATTTAGTAGAGGAGGCGCCACCTTTGCTTGTTCCACCAGTACCCAAGTCTTTCTTCCGCAGTACATGGCCGATGCCAGGGCTGTGGCCAGGTGACGCATCTACCATGTCTCTCCCAACTTTCATATCGGCATTGTGCAATTTGGTAGAGGAGGCGCCACCTTTGCTGTTCTCGTGAACTGCACACTTCTTGCACTCTTTCCTCCTCTTCTCTGATTTCATGTGCCTTCCTTCAGAACAGAGAATTTCATGAGAAAGAATTAGTACAAGGAGATAGACACAAACACAGGAGAATCTAGTTTTGGCCATGATAATTAAGGGGAGAGAGGAGAAACAACACAAGGGTGCAAATGAATAAGAGAAAAGAGAAAGAGGAGATGCTGATCCCCTGCCATCTAGACCGGTATTTAAAGGTGTTGAGAGTCAACAGAAAGTGGCCACAATTATGAAGATCTAATTAAAAAAATGCCAAACTATGAATTTCAACGGCACCATTCAACCATTGGATTTTATGCGCCACACAAGCATCATTATATGTCTCATTAATTTTATTTGTTTTCTTATTTTTTTAATATGCTTTTTTTATTCATCAGTTGTATAAAAACTAATCGACTCTAAGAATATCCCTTCTTTCTCACGCATCTAACAATCATAAATAGAATTCAATAAGAGGAAGAGGTAACGCTTATTTCCTAAGTGATTATTGGTTTAAATATCTCTTTAAAATAAGGAAAATGATAGTAATATCCATATTTTTTTATTAGAAGAGACATCAATGTATTCTTCAACATTTAGATAATTACAAGTGGACAAAATAACGACTCTAATATCCCTTATTATAAAAGACAACGATTTCTGTCACTTCTCTCAAAATAATTACCATACCAAACTAATGAAGATGGAGACCATTGAATTTGCAATTGCTGATTTTTATAAGAATACCATTTGTCATAAAGAATAAAAAATAAAAAGACTTCTCTTGTGATTTTTAAAGTAAAAGACTTCACATGATGTAAAACATGCCATTATGTCCATGTACCCCATCATGTACATCCCAATGTGGGTCTATATAGATACGTTTGTTAAAAATTCTTGACTTGAATATGAAATTTACCAAAAAATCAACTTTATTGTTTAAACAAAATTATAGTTTTAAAGTTCAAGATAAATTGAGCTACAATTTTTTTTCTTTAATCCTTCAATAAGTATAATGGATTATAGTCAAACTAGGCAAAAATCAAATTTATAAGATAAGTGTGTAAAGGGCTGTAAATAGAGCCATAGGCAGGCTCCATTGGCCAAGACTTCAGGTTGCTTAGCCTTAAAACTTGACATACTTTACAAAAGGCTCCTTCTATACATCATGATTTAACACCTATTTCAAATTTTTCAGGTTTTTTAGATTTTAAGCATTTTTTTTAGTTAAAATACGTATTGATGTGAACATAATAAATTCTATATTACATGTTTAATACGCACGTGTGACAGTAGTATGTGAGTGAGATGGTATGCTTGTGTCAATTTAAAATAAAAGGTTTGCCTTGGCCACGCCAATTGAAAGAGATTCTCAATATACTTGCTATATGATGAAATTTTTTTAATCCCATTTAAATATAAAGTAGACAGTCAAAACTCAAAAATTTTCTTGTTCAATCATTAATTTTATGATGTTATTAAGTTAATAGATATTTTAGATGGATTTGATTCCATTGTGAAGAAAATTTACATTTCAAAAAGTGTATTGTGAGTTAGGACTAAGTAAGCCCAAAGGGTTATTCCATTAGGAGTTGTCCAAGTTTTTTATAAGTTCCTAAATTTCTCAATTCACAATCAATGTCGGACTCGTTCGCTACCCTAAGAATCCCCCTCCCTCTTGAATGATACTCATTGGCCATCCCATCCGGCTAGCAGATCCCCTGAGCCCATATGTGTTAACTTGTGGATATGTCTCTGATACCACTTTTTAGGACTGGGTATCCAACTTAAAAGACTAACACATTAACTAGAGTGACCGAAATTCTTTATAAATCCTTAAATCTCTCCTTTCACAACCAATGTGAAATTCATTTATTCTATCTCAATATTGACACAAAATATTTTAAATATTCTAATGGAATAATACCAGATACAATCCTTATCTCTCATGGACACGAACAGCCTATTAAGGGACTTCACTCAAGCAAGATATTTTTCAAACATAAACAGATCAATCTAATTGTATTTTCACGGTTCCACCAACTACAATTTCATTTTAATATTTGTTGTTCAATCAATAGTACTTAGCTGCCACCTCTGCTCATCACTTTCAGTAACCGAAAGGGAAAAGAGCAAATTGGTTTCCTCTCTGTCTCTTCTCTTAATAAAATAATTACTTCTTCAACCAATAACCATTGATTTGAGAGAGAGAGATGGCAATGGCAAAGTCAAAAGCAAAGAGCAATGAAGGTGGGCACCCACTTAAGGTCTTTGTGGAAATGGACGCACGAGGGGCTGTCCCTGTCCACTCCGGTGTTCAACCCTTTAGAATCTTTAAACAACCTTTATTTATATTTATTTGTAAGACAGAAAGAGCAGGCCTTTGACCATTGCCTTGTGCTCATGTGTTTATTTTAAGTGATTTAGAGTTGTCTGTATTGATAAGTTTATAATTATCTGGGGCCAAGTTGCAGCACCGCCTCCATTTCTTTCTTGGTCCAAAGCTCATTATTCGCTCTTCTTTCAGCATCTCAGGCGTGCATTATTCCCGTACACAACACCTTCACATTCCATTACTAATGTCGGCATCTTATTTATCCCAAGTAGACAACAACAGGGAGTGGAGGGGCACTTTCACAAACCCACACAGAATGGATGGTCTGTATGCAATGGCCAGCCAACAGGGCCACCCCCCTCACTCATTTTACTGTGCGCTGTGATGGCTACCTGCCTTTTATCTTTCTTTACACTATACCTATCACTTGTGCCACTCCAAACTTGTTATTGACATATAAATATTTTGGAGCAAACTTTTCTCATGTCCACTGCATTTCAATTTTCAACCAAAAAAAAAACTATGTAAATGAGTCTTTGCTTGTATGGTAATCTGAAAAATAAAACTCAAGTTAAATGGATTTTCTAATATGAAAAAATCTCATTTTTTGTGGAGAAATGTTAGGTTCTGTGGAACATGATCATGAGAGATTAACTGTCCATTCGATCAGAACAATCGCAGGTCGAGCTTATTTTATTGAAGGGCAAATTTATAATTTTCCTTTTGTACCTTTGTAAACCCTAATTAAGACAGTATATAATGTCTAATTTTGTGAGAGAGAGTTAAATGAAACTGTAGTGAAAGGGAATCATGTAAATATCTCTGTTGTGGTTTGATCTCTCTATTTTTTTTTTCGATATTGTTGTTTTTACATAGTAGGAATGGTGTTTCCTCTCAACACGAACAACCATGGCTAAATATAGACTTGAATTGACATCTAAATCCACCGTAAGTTAGATGTGAAATCAGGTTTGGGTGCCATTTTAAATTCTTGCTGAAACAGATCCTATTCACTATGGAATATGCTGTTTAATTTTGTATTTTCTTATTTTGTTTGGGCTGCAGGTGTAGGGTAGATGACTGGTTGCAGAGAATTGACCCTTGCATGTTGCCAAGGGCAACTTTCACTATTTTCAGTCTGTCTGTGGAGTACTTGAGTTGCTCAGACTTTTCTTCAAGTTATTTAAAACTTCAAATGATAGATGAATGTATCAGAAAATCTCAAGTCTTTTCATGTTCTCCAGATTCCCTCGCAGACAACAACCACCACAGGATCTTTTATTCTGTGTGTTGGAGATGGAGAGTTGAGAATAAGAAATCAATTCCCATTTGTCTCAGTAAAGTGGGTACTTATTAAATTGAAAGAAAACACCAAATCAAATTTAGTAATGATGAGATTAGAAGTGGCTCAACACCTACCTATGACCTCTTCTTTCCTATTGAGAAAGAGAGAGAAAGAGATTCCTATTTCCAGAAGACTTTAAAGCATGCTTTGGTGGCTCCTCAGGTCCGGGAGAATAATAATAAGCTTACGACCCGCGTAAAAATCATTCTTTATACAAATGTTTGGTGGAATCTATGTAAAGTGGAAAAGATATTCTGAAGCAGGCCAGCCTAAATCTTGAAAAACCTTCCCTGAGAGTGTTAAAACTTCTGATACACTAATAATTATGGTTCAACCAGGGTGAAGGTCAAATTGGATGGCGACGAATTTACGTTGATTTTTTCAAATTTTATTTCTTATAAACTAATTATAGTTTAATTCTCACCAACTCAGTTATCATTTCTAAGTGTAAATCCTAAAAATAATAATTAAAGATTCACAATTTAAAAGGATTCAGGTGGTTGACTCATAAAATTTAAAATTGATAAAATAAAAAAGGTCTGAAGTTAAAGAAATAAAATATTCTTGTATAATTATTATATAAGAGATATTTTATACAAGTATTACAAAATATTATATATTCTCCTTAAAATGTTTATGTAATGTTTTCAAGTTTTTAATTCAACTCTAGTTATTCTTAAGTTTGATCTAAGCGAGTTAGAGTTTTACCCAAGGTGAGTTGCACCCCAAGGTTTAAGCAATGTCAATCAAACCATTTAATGTTGAGGTTACTTTCCAAATTTCAAACTGCCTAGAATTGATTATAATTTGACTCAGTTTTACTGTTGGATAAAATAGGAAGAAATTTAAAGTAATGAGTTTATTATTTAGAAAAAATTATTTCGTACAAGATAATTCAATTGGTAGATATTTTGACTTAAGAACCAGAGACGGCAGGTTCAAGTTCCGTAGTCACTCGTTGCTTATGACTTGTACGAGATTGTTTACATCAGAAGTTTTATTCAATACTCTCATATATGAGAAGAGGTGAAGATCTTCATTTACTTCATTAAAAAAAGAAAAAGAAAAATCTCCATTCAATATAGCAACAGAGAGTTCTAAGAAGCTAATGTCAGTTTTATTCTCCTCCCACTAAATCACATATTCAAAATTCTATCGAAAGAGATACATATTCTCTTGGGTTCATATAATGTGCAATGTACGAAATGATTAAAATTTTGGGGTGGTAATGAATTTCTTAAATTCTTCCAAATTCTTGCACAAATCAATGTAACCTTCGAAAAAAAATGAATAAAGACAATCTAGACGTTGATAGTCTACAGTAACAGTGCAATGTGTATCTAGGTCCCTATTTCCTGTCCACTCGATATTCAGAACATGTCATCTTCGTTTCAACGGTATCCGTCAATTAAGATTTCTGATTGATTTACCATTGACATCAGCTCAGTGAGGATTTCTTTCATTCACTGTACTTTACTATATAAGTCAGCTTTTTACGACTTTCTCAAATAGAAGGCAATTAAGAGAATTTTGACATTCAAACAGCAAAAGTAAATCTTATTCAAATGGCAAAAGTAAATACTCTTATATGATAACTTTAGAGGTAAATAAGAAGTTCCAATTAAAAGTATAAAATCTCCTAAATTATTGCTGTAAATGCGAGGAGTAATTGAGTCTCAATGAAGATATTTAAATAAAAAGTATAATGAAAACCCACCAAGTGAGTAGCTCAAGTGGTCCTTGGCATGGAATATGCTCTCTCATATCTCGGGATTAAACCTTGGTGCTACTACCTGACTTATCTGGACCGGCTGTATTGGAAGTGGCTATTTAGAATGGAATGAGAATTGAACTCAAGACTCTCGCTTTCTAAGATGGGTTTATAGTACCAGAGGATTAGTAGGGATACCCTTGTCAAAAGTTCAGGTTCAACTCAAATTTTCTTTCAAGATAAATTTATGGGAAGTGGCCATTTAGAATGGAATGAGAATTGAACTCAAGACTCTCGCTTTCTAAGATGGGTTTATAGTCATCATTTCAACTTATTCAGATTTAGTTGTATGGGATATACAGGGGTCGAAATCTCATCAGCCGATTTCTTTTTTTTTTTTTTTTTAAAAAAAATATCGGTTGCGGACCAGGTCGATATCTCGGCTGATATTCGCCCGTATTTGAAATATCGGCCAGTATTTATATTTTTTATTTTTAAAAACAGCTTTTTACGACTTTCTCAAATAGAAGGCAATTAAGAGAATTTTGACATTCAAACAGCAAAAGTAAATCTTATTCAAATGGCAAAAGTAAATACTCTTATATGATAACTTTAGAGGTAAATAAGAAGTTCCAATTAAAAGTATAAAATCTCCTAAATTATTGCTGTAAATGCGAGGAGTAATTGAGTCTCAATGAAGATATTTAAATAAAAAAGTACAATGAAAACCCACCAAGTGAGTAGCTCAAGTGGTCTTTGGCATGGAATATGCTCTCTCATATTTTGGGATTAAACCTTGGTGCTACCACCTGACTTATCTGGGCCGACTGTATTGGAAGTGACCATTTAGAATGGAATGAGAATTGAACTCAAGACTCTCGCTTTCTAAGATGGGTTTATAGTACCAGAGGATTAGTAGGGATACCCTTGTCAAAAGTTCAGGTTCAACTCAAATTTTCTTTCAAGATAAATTTATGGGAAGTGGCCATTTAGAATGGAATGAGAATTGAACTCAAGACTCTTGCTTTCTAAGATGGGTTTATAGTCATCATTTCAACTTATTCAGATTTAGTTGTATGGGATATACAGGGGTCGAAATCTCATCAGCCGATTTCTTTTTTTTAAAAAAAAAAAAAAAAAATATCGGTTGAGGACCAGGTCGATATCTCGGCTGATATTCGCCCGTATTTGAAATATCGGCCAATATTTATATTTTTTATTTTTAAAAACAGCTTTTTTATTTTTTTTAAATGAATTTTTTCAAAAAAAAAAAAAAGAAGCCACCGAGATTTTCAAAAAAAAGATTGAGGAGAGAGAAAATATCTCAGCCGATATGAAAAATCGGCCGAATCGAGATCTCAGCCGATATGAAAAATTGGCCGAATCGAGTTCTCGGCCGATATGAAAAATCGGCCGAAATCTTGGCAGGGCCGATTTTTCAACCCCTGGGGATATATAATGTGCTGGATTTATGGCTCAAAGTCTTTTGGGCATGAGTTGTCTGATTGGCCCAGGCCTGGGGTAAAAAAAAGGGCCCATCCGAGGGGCACGCCGAATATCGGCTGATATCTCACCAATATCGGCTGATATTTCTCTCTCTCCTTTTTTTTTTATAAATCTCTGTCGTATCGGCCTATATTGGCGAGATCTCGGTCATATCGGCCTAGATTTTGACCCCTAGCCTAGGCTCAGGCCTAGGCCCTGTCTGTTGTAAGCAACACTATATAATGTCTCTTTTTGTAGAGTTTTTTTGGCTGGTGCAGTTTCTCTTAGGGAGAAACAGAGAGGAAAGTGACTGAGAGGAAACGTGGGTAGGATTGTTGTAATCTTTGTAGCCTGTATTAGGCATTCTTCCTCTTAGTGGAATCTTTGCAAGCCCCATGGACGTAGGCAATATTGCCGAACCACGTATATCCTTTGTCATCTGTCCTTGCATGGTGTGTGCTTGAATCTGTGATTTAATGGTGAATGTGGATTGGGTATATCTCCAACATAATGTCTATATACATAGTATATATATTATTTAAAAAAAAAAAAATCACATGCATACTTCACAAAATCACATTGCTTTTGTGCTTTAGCTTGGCCTGGGTTGGGATTCTTTTTGTGGGCTTTTTGTCAAATGCCCTGTTTGCTTGGCCCTTATTTTGGGCCATGCCACTTTTTTGTTTTTTGGGTCCTATTTAGTGTCTTGTAATTCTTGCCGTATTCTTGCCGTTTTTCTAGAATCGAGCTAAGTTTGAATGTATTTGCCGACGTGAACAATAATTGGTGAATGCATATCAGCCTATTGACTAAATATCAATATGTATTGATTTGTATAGGCTTAGTACTATATTAAAAAATTTATATCAAATAGGCATAGTAAATAGATGTCTATAATTTAATAGCACAACAAACCTAAAATCACTTATTTTAGGCCGTATTACCTAATGGGCCATACTCAACATATCATACAGTCAACTTTGGGCTGATATGAGTCCTTCAGCCTGGCCCGCCAGCTTCGACGGATCTGGACTAATGATCTACATCTAAACCAAGTAACAGGTTGGGTCGAGTCGGATCTTATTCGAGTTTAGATCAACCACCTTCAACCCATTATTTACTTGTTTATTAGACAATTCGGGTCTACTTTAAGTTCCACTGAGATCAAGGCAAATCTCGAGTTACCTATTTAAACTTTTAGGTTATTTTAAAGAATAACTAAATAGTCAGATGTGGAAACATTTAAAAAATTTAAATATCTATGAGAGCATTAAAATATTTATGGGTTATAAATTTAACATATAAACAGTATTTGAATGGGACTATAAAAATAAAAAATTTGTACGAAGCCTTTCGATGGTACTTTTAATAATAATCTTTTTAAATTCAACCTACAAACAATATTTTAATAACACAAAAATATAAGAAAACACATTACTTAGAAGTGACTAAATAAAAGATAACTATAATCTCATTATATCAATATTAATAGATCTTAAGACATATCCTAATACTCTCCTTAAACTCACATGGGTTTAGTACTTGAGTTCAAATTTATTTATTAACATAATTAGACAGTTGAATGATGGCAACAACCAACCGAACTGAATACGGGGTAAAAAGTAGAAACTGGGGCATAATTTTTCAACATACTTCCATTAAAACTGAAATTGGGATGGCATAGATTGGGTTCATGAACAGAGACAACAAACTGGTGTGGCTCATGAGAGCAAGAAGGCCGTATCTAGACGGAGTAGAGTAAATAAAAAACAATAGAGGATGGAGAAGTCTAAATAAAAGGAATAAAATTGGTTTATGGTAGACTAAGTAACGGATTGAATCGGGTCAATTTTGGATCGAGTCAACAATTCTAAACCCCATTACTCAGTTGTTTATTAAATGATTTAGTTAGTTTGAGTCTATTTCAATTTTAAATCCATACATATTTCAAATACTCAAATTCAATATGAATAATGAAGCAAAGTCAAATTTTGAGAGCTCTATGTACCTGTCAATGAACTTGGACAAGTGAAATGCGGTATAACCTGCTTAATCAGTGCTTCTCAACGTGTGTTTCTCTGTAATGCCGTCCTTCACGGGACCATTCACCACTTGAAACTTGTAAAATTCCCACATTCTTTCCATCTCTTCCGCAATAAAAACTTTACCAAGACTGTCTGATAAGACTTTTCTTAAAACAGATATTTGAATCTACAAATTTAAATGTGATATAAAGAGAATTATATGAATAGATTATGTGCAAGCTTCGATCTTCAGTTTATCATCTTATTCTTTAATTTTAAACTTTTAAAAATTAGTGAATTATACTCATCAAAATTTAAAAGTCATGATTACATGATTCAGATTATTAATTAATAATAAAGCTTTATATTCATGTAATCAAGTATTAAATGCACCCAATTACTTGAGACCCACGACACATTTTATGAGAAATCTTATTAGAGAGTCTCCTTGTAAAATTCCATTAGTCTAACTTTTTAGCAATACTAATCAACAGGAAAAACTTTACTCGAATCTGGACCGTTAATCCCCTCTTACCTTACAATAAAGAAAAAGTCAGGTATAGGAGAGAAAATTATAATTAGGTTAGGCATGCATCTTCACCATTCATCAGTAACATTTAAAATATAAATATAAATTTTTAAATTGGTGTAGATGTATGACCTGACCTAATTATAGTCTAATGTCCTACAACTTTTCATTTCTCTTTAAGATATTTGCCAAAATTTGTCCAAGTAAGTACACCATAAGCCTTGGCATATCTATTATTCATGAAATTTTCATTTTCTAGGCAAAATAAAGAGAATGGAATGGAGAACGGGTATTCATGTGGCTCTATTCCAAGAATGCATGATATTTGGTGGTATAATAACTGATTTAGCTAAATAAGAATTCAGCTAATGGTCACTCTCTCATTTCCTTTTTAGAGTTAAAACTCCACAAATAATATCTACTGTCCTTAAGGCACACCAAGTGAAGTCATGGTGTCTCAAACCTGGCACCTCCTACTTTCCGAGGTAGGAGAATACCGGTTGAACTACATCAATGATTATTATGTTTACCACATGTCTTTTGAATGAACAAAATGAAATAAGTATTTGAATGTTTAGTCTCATGTAAATGCTTGGCAGTCTATTCTCATGCCAATGCCTTATTTGCTAGGTCATTCATTAAACAATGAGACTAGTTATAATTTATAATGAAAACAATATCTTCTTTTAAAAAGTAAAGAAAAGGTAGAAAATAAAAATGAAATTTATTCTACAATTACTATGTAGGTTTTTTTATTTCTACCAAATACAATAACTACTTTAAAAACATTTCTATTCTTAATGATTCGTTATCATTCTATATATCAAATAGGAAAGTCTTTAGTCCATATTAATTTATTGTAGTACCATCTAGATTCTCAATTGGTATTTACGGTTTTAATTATCAAATAGGTGAATCTCGTAGGAGGTAGTTCAACGGGTAGTCACTGGATCAGAAAACAGAAGTCTCAATTTCGAGTCCCATAGTCACCCGATTCCTATGGCTTGCAGGGGGCTGTGTGCATCAAGAGTTTTACTCAATGCCCTCCTATTCAAATAGAAGTTGGGGTATTAAATTTCTTTGTCATTAAAAAAAAAATACCAAGCAGCTAAGCCTTTAGTACAGATGGTAGTGTCAACCATCCATAAGTTGCCTAGTTTCCAGTAGTTGGTGCACCATCTATACACCTACCATGCAATCCTTTTACAAGCCAAAGAACTAATGCATGCTTAAGAGGAGAGGCCATGCCATGAAGAAAGGCAACAAACGAAGTTAGCAAACTTAGTAGCACTTTTCTTCTAAGTGAAAAAAGAAATTACAAAGTTGATTGCAAACTAAAATACAGATATCTAATAACATTTCTTAGTTTCCAAGAGAATGACCAATGCCAGGGCTGTGACCTGGTGCAGTGGGTCGGAAATTATCGACGTCTATCAGCGTACTGGTCCGGTAATGGCGTGCACTGCCTTTCTTCGTCTCTTTGGTATTCACCTTGCCATGCATTGTGCACTTTGTACAATCCTTTTGCTTCTTCTCCACCTTCAAGTGCCTTCCCTCCAATAGAAGAACTTCATTTGAAAAAATGATCAGCAGCAAAACACATGCACAAATGGACTTGATCTGCGCCATAACAGAGATTCTAGAAAGAGAACTCGAAATGCTTGGTGTAAGATTCCCACTCCACGTGAATCTTAATTAGGGTTTTCAAACAAACCCTAGTTATCGGCACACTAGAACAGAGGCCAAAAAGGTAAGGAAGAAAGAGATACTCTTCTCCTCTCCACTCCACTCCATGGGTATTTATAAACAGAGAAAGATACTCTTCCCTCTCATATTACTTGGGCATTTAAGGTGACGAGAAAGAAGCATGAGTCTCCCCACCATTAGGGAGATTCCATAAACAAAATATCATAAAGAGAAAAGAATATTAATTTGAGGCTTTTAAGGAGTTAACAGTGAAATTGAATGTATACCAACCGTTGATTGCTACCTCTTGACTGCCCCCATGCAACCCTTTGCAGTTTTGCTTAATTTATTTCTCTCCTTTACTTTGACCTATGTGGAAGTGCACCTTTTAATCTTTTATATATGTCTAGTATAGTTTATTTATAATACACTGTGTGGCAGTTTATAAAGGAATGGCATTGGGAGAGTGGTGTTCAAGCTGGCTGAAGTGTCTACTCTGTAAACACCACCCACGAGGGCTTGTCCCCGTCCATGTTATAAATTAAGCTCTAGGGCAGCCTTTGACCATCCACTTGTGCTTATATTAAGATGATTATACCATCTATACTGGTAGAATCTGGTGATCACTGTTCCTTTTGCCCCTCTCTTTTACCTGGACCAGTGTCTCTATGTACAGAGTATATTTTTTAGATTGATGGATGTATTATTACATATTTGGTATGAGTCTAACTTAAGGTGTGGGCTAATCTAACTTAGGACAAATTTAAAAGTCTAATTTTCTGATTTTCAGCAGCTCTAGAATTTTTAATGTATTAATTAGATCCTTAGTAATTGGTATTAAAGTAGGTATCATGTCCTGTGTTCAAATCCCCATTACTGAAACTCAGGAAAATGGTTACTTGCTGTTAAGAGTAGAAGTTGCTATAGAGTGGACCGTCAAAGGAAGTCAACAAAGAAACATGATAGTGGTTTATTGTATAACAAGTCATTATTGAGGGAGAGTGTTCAGATTCATCAATGACTTGTCAAGTATCTAGTGAAACCCAGTTTGAATTATAGGCCAAGTTAGTATGAAAGAGGTTTGAAGGACCTAATTTTCCATATTAACTTGAGCTTTTGAGAGGGTTCTTATAAATAATCAAAATTTTGATTTAGCTAACAAAAAACTACAACTTGAGTAGTAGTTAGATCAGTGCCAACCTAATGAGATTAGCTCTGGTGAAATGCTTGGGCTGCGTTTGGATGGAGGATAATGAGAGTAACTGGAGTAATCCTCCATTACCCTTGTTTGGTAACTAAGGAGTAAGGGTAAAAAATCAATTTTTTATCCCTCTTCTCCCACTTTTGAAAACTCTTTTCAAGCAAGGAGTATTCATAATACCCAAGATAATCCCTGGTCAAAGATAACACCTGCAAAATTTACCCTTCATCCAAACACAGCCTTGGATTCAACCACTCAAGGTGGTGAATCACAATAGTAAAATTTTAGGTGGTGGCAACCTCCAATTCTGACTATATAAACAGCTCTGAATAGGGAGTGTAAGGACAAGATTCAGTGAATCTTGGCCCCTAAGGCTCTAGATAAAAATGGCAATCCACCACAATCTATGCACGTGGGTTGGAGTGATTGGGATTCTGCAATTTTCAGCATCTTATGTTGGAATTCTTTTATTTCAGCACAGCTTAGAGATTCCATCACAGTGGCTGCATCTTATATTTATCAAATAAAGAGAGGCTACAGAGGAAGATGGTACTTGCTGGAAGTATAGTTCTCTGGGTGTTTCATGGCTACCTTTATTACCACGTGGGAAATGTTACATTGGGGATGTACATCAATAGCTTGGGCCATCTAGTTACATTGGGCCACAAAAGGATTTGATTCTCTATCCAATTGATTTTCAAGTAAATGATCCTTACACTAAGAGCTTGGCCCATCTAGTTTTTTTCTTCTTCTTCTTTTTCTTTTTTAATCCATCGACAAATCATTTATCAATCACCAGATTATCATTACTAATTATCACGAAAGTCTCCATGTCATATATTTGTGGTTATTTTTTCTGAAAAAACTATCCATAGAGTGAGTTTTATTTCTCTTTTTTCCCCTGTTTGAGCATACGAGGACAAATTCTAGCACTGCCCTCCTGAAATATCAGTTCTACTGACTTTCTATATCCCAACTATCTCCTTGCTTTATCACTCTGCGACAGCAAACAACACAATGTGTATTGATTGATAAGCAACACTTTTTGGAGAAATTGATGCGAGGCCAATCAATTCAGCTGATGTTTAATACTTCTTTGATTGTTCAAGAAAAAAAAAACCTATTCTTTTAATAAAACTTTATCAGTCAAGTCAGCTAAGTCAAGCTCACCTCAATTGAGCATTCAAGTTGGCTTACATTGTTTAGTGCGATTAACACTGATATCCATCCTAAAAAACTAGTTTGTTAGGTGGAGTGACTTAAATCCTTAATAAATCCTTAGATCTCCCTGTTCACTTCTAATGTGGGATTCATTCGTAACCCCAAGAATCCCCTCTTGAACGAGGTCAGCCATCTTGTCCTTTTAGAGGATCTCTTGAGTTCACATGAGATAGTCTGAGACTCTGATACCACTTGTTAGAACTAGATATCCATCCCAAAAGATTAATTTTTTTAGTTGGATACCCATGTCCTAATAAGTGCGTCTTAGTAAATTTTTTTAAGTAAGATTCATTCAAAAGGGGGGAAAAAACACACAGGGCACCTTCAGAGAGGAACAAAACAAAGGGCGTAGAAGAAAAAAGCCTACGGCCCAAGCAAGGTAAAAAAACTAATGGTGCATCTTAGTTTTCCAAAAAACTAAATCACACTCTTAAGTTCAAATTGAGTTGGACAGCAAGAAAAAACACTCGATAAAAAGAAGTATGAAAAGGAAAAGAAATGGTGGCTATGAATGAGAATAAGAGTCGAGTTGCAAGTTGGAGTTTAGTGTTTGTAGTTTGCAGTCAATGAAGGAAGACAAAATCACTCATTCTGGTTATGCTCAATACACATTGAGTGATGGAGGGTGAATGCTGTGTAATGAGGAACATTGGACATATGCAACTTTTGGTTTAGTGACTAATCAGATTTAGGTTCTATTGGAATAGAAGGTTTGGAACTAGTCCACGTGTACACCATATATACTCATACAAAACTGGATGGACAAAATTTGGCACCACCCAAGTGCATCAGAATATTGGGGCGTCGTTTCCAAACCAAAAACCTTCAGCCATTAGCAGTCTGCCATTCAATAGAGGAGGCCTCACCCATACAAAAGGAATGAAATGATAAAAGTTGATCTCAACATAAGTAAAGGTTGTATTCACTTAGTTTCTGCATGTAAGGTCCACTTTTTATTTAGAAAAGAATATTAGATTCTATGATCTGTCTAAGACAGATGGGACAGATGATGGTATAGAGAATCATTGAAGTATAAAATTTATTCACCATTGTAGTTATAAGAGTAACATAAAACGTCGCTAAAAGTCTATACAAATTCAACAGTAAATATTTTCATAGATAAACAATGCTCTGAGCCATCACCAGCTCTACAAGGTGAAATAGGAAATGAAAGAAATGAAGAGTTGAATCGGAAAACTGAGTGCTGTTGGGCTAGTAGTGATTTCCAACGTACAAGATTTTATTTTTGAAATACTTATCGGTCGTAAGATAATTGTTGTTAGCTTCTGCGGAGCTTAATTATCAGAGATGTCATGTTGATACGGTGGCCATTGAAATCTGAGATAAGCTCACAGGGGACAGTGTCCCCCTTGTCCGCTCCCAACCAATTTTTTTATTAGAGGATAATTTTGTAATTTTTACATACCGTCTTATGTAAACTGTAGCACCCCACCCAAATCCCACATCGGTTGTGGAGTTGGGTGACCTTTGGGCCTGGCCATGTGGGCCAGGGCCCAAAACAAAGCCGTGAGGGCCCACGTGGAGCTCAAAGCGGACAATATTTTGATGGGTAGGGTCGGGTCGTTACAAGTGGTATCAGAGCACGGTTCAATACTAGGACTGTGTGGGCTCCACTTGCGTGACGTTGCCTGCTTGTATGTGTGGACCCCCTATCAATGTGACGTGACAGAGCCGGGGACAGCTTTGGTCTTAAGGGATGTAGATTGTAGCACCCCACCCAAGTCCCACGTCGGTTGTGAAGTTGGGTGGAGGGGGCTATATATGAGGAGGCAAAGCCCCTCTCCATCACAAGGCCTTTAGGCCTAGTCATGTGGGACAGGGCCCAGAACAAAGCCGTGAGGGTCCACGTGGGGCCCAAAGCGGACAATATTGTGATGGGTAGGGTCGGGTCGTTATATAAACTCTAATGAAGATAGTATATATATGTTCGTTTGAGAGAGAGAGGGAGTAGAACATCTATAACGAGAGCCACATCTTCTTTGTTTTGCCTTTAAATATAAGGGATCGGTTTGAATCCCGTGAACCTACTGAAAATGAACTATTTAAATATCTATATTATGATTTTCTTTTCTTCATTAATTTCTCTTTTGTGTTTTTCGATATTGCTGGCAATAATTGTTTCCAATATCTTTGGTTGCTCAGTTGACCTCCATACTTATGGTGATTTAAATTTTTCCATAAATACCATAAAACTAATTTCCTATGAATGACATGACAGGTAAAGTATAATGCAAGGAACCCTAGCTTTTGGCCATTTTAAATCAAACGGGCATTTAATATTTGATTAATTAATTTAATATTCTCTCACAAGAATGTTAGAAATCTGAGTTCTTTTCTGATAGAAAGTAGTGGTCCATGCCTCATATAATTTAAAGCAAGAAAGAAGTTACAATTATGAGGATGAAAGTGCACTAACACTTCACTGGAATAGAGAATTTTCCCTAGCTAGAGAGAGAAAGAGAAAGATGATTGGAAAGACAAATTGGTTGGCTCCTCAACTTGGGGAACTTTGTCATATAATAAATATCTAATAATTTATTACATGCTAGGCTGTAGTGCACATGTGCAATGGCCTTCCTTCACACGCGCTTGCTCTTTTATCTTCTCTCTGTGCCATCTCATTTTAAATATTATCATCTTTTTAATAGGGACTATTCTTTTATCTATTTCTATTGACAACAAAATGTTGCATTACATATATAATAATTCAACTTTCTCATAAATACAGGTGCAAACAGGGGTTTAAATTTCAGCCGATATGGTCGAGATCTCGCCGATATCGGCCGATACATATTTATACAGCCGATATTTGTCTAAAAAAAATTAGGAGAGAGATGTCGGCTGAGATCCGAGATACAGAGATATCAGCTGAGACGCTGATATCTTGGCACTGACAATTTTTGTACCCCTGGGTGCAAGGATACAAAGCGTATATCCTACCGCTGCCATTTTGAATGGAGATAACACGTCACCCAAGTTAACATAATGAGAAAGTTATAGACATTTTAATATATTTAAATATGTATTCTATTAGACATTACTAATTGTCCCATTTAATACAATGGTCGTAGACCATTGATTATTCTATCTTGATGACCGGCTAGAATCACCTCAGTTGGAATTGACAAGGGATCCATCTCAAATATTTTTAGACCCACCAACCTGCCATGTTAATCCACCACTACATAGCTTAGATGGGTTGGGTTTAGGTCAATTGGGTATTGGGTAATAACAAATATTCTATTTGAGTCAACCCGACTTGACACTATTAGCAACTACCTGATTGACCTGGCCCAGATTTCCATATAAACTGAAATTTTTGAAAAAATAAAGGGAAACTAAATTTTAATAGAAATGAAAGATAAGAAGATTGCCCTTTCATCCCTTTCATATTTGAGTCATTGGACTATGGAAAATTGAGGCAATAGGCAGATTTTTTGAAATTGGAACAGCAGGGTATATTAGCTAAAACTAGCGAGTCAAGAAAAATGGGCCTTAAATTATGCTTTTTAATTCAAGACAAACTAGGTTTGGGTTTAGGAACAATTGTTCTTAAATTCCACTCAACCTAGATTTATTTTCAAGATATATATAAGCAAACTTAAATTAGACTAGACGTCTTGGTTCGACTTTCTTCAGACTTACCTAAATGTGGAGTGGAAATACCCATATTATCAAAAAAAAACTTAGATTTCTTAGATTAAGTCTTTTAGGTTGGTCAAAAGTTGGCATCTATAATTTGTATTTAATACTCATCAAAAAGCTTTGTTTAAAAAGACCTCTCACCAATTTTCCTGTTCAATGCAGCGTTACTTTGATGGTTTAATTTATCCGATTTGTAATAGATTTGAACCAAATCGAGAGTCTGTATGGATGATATGAATTACCTCTCAAGGACTATTGTGAAGGATGTGACCAATACACTGAAAGCTTCATAATTGATAAAATTAAGCTAAGTTGGCTCAACTCAATGCCTAAATTATAGGCCCTCGGTACTCTCCCTCGTCACCGTAGTACTTCTCTGCTCACATCCTTTGAGGCCCTTTTTAAAGCAACTCACTCTAACCCTTATCTCCTAAGTGACCCGTATCAAGATTCAAATATGGAACATAGAATCTACTTTGATACTAATTGTTTAGGGGCTAAGCAATATGCTAAAATCTCTAACATTAGTGGAACGTGAAAAATCAGGCTATTTAAAACTATTATATGTTTGTTTAGTAGATTAATCTTTTGAGATAAATACTTAGATATTAATGAGTGATATTAGAGTCAGGTCTCAGAATATCTCATATACGTTTAAGAGATTCCTTAAATAGACGAGTTGAGAAAGATTGTTGAGACATTTAAATTAAACTCCACTAGAGACGAATGTCCTTACTTTCAATACCTCCAAAATGCAGGTTAGATGTGTTCTGC
Source organism: Chimonanthus salicifolius (assembly GCA_013350335.1). Taxonomy (NCBI): domain Eukaryota; kingdom Viridiplantae; phylum Streptophyta; class Magnoliopsida; order Laurales; family Calycanthaceae; genus Chimonanthus; species Chimonanthus salicifolius. Next base: position 21,533 of record JAAGOE010000627.1, on the reverse strand, counting down.
TGAGGGCCATGTCGCAATGCATGCGTATTTTATGTGAAATAACAACAAAATTGGCTTGCTAATAGTGACAAACACCTGCACGCTTTTTCTTGGTAGGATATTCTATCTATCTAAAAGACAACATTCCCACTTAAATTCTATAAAGATTTCCACGTTCTTTGGCGGTGGCGGTGCCGGTGGTGGTGGTGCCGGTGGCTTCTGACTGTTGCTGCTGTTGTTTACGATTTTAAACCAGAACCAACAGAAGAAGGTGGCGGGGCATTACCTCTTGAAAACATTCGCTCTTTAAGATATTAATATTTGCACAAATGGCTCCTTCAACAAGAATAAAATTTTCACATTGTTCTCCAAAAATGGCTAAAATTTTATATTCACTTTAAAGAATAAATTTTCGGTTCTGCTTATCAATAAAACACTTATTGCTTAGATGAAAATTGAAAAATCAAATACCATGGGATCTGTTCTTGCTACAACTAAGCTATACGATATCTCATGCAAGGCCAGTCCTGAGATTTTAGGAGCCCTAAGCTAACTATTAAAATTGGCCTTTTATACGCTTATAAAAAATAAAATCATATATATTTTTTTTTTACAAAGTGTGAAACATCCAAATAAAATATCATAATCAAATTTATAACAAGTATTATTTAAAATTTATTCTTCTTGAGAATTTTGAGATGCAAAATTATTAATTAAATTACTATATTCAAGTTTTTTTAACATATATTTTTCAATAGATAAGATAGCTAATCCATTCAATCTTTCTTGTGACAAATTTAATTTCAACTTGGGTCATGTATATTGATTTTTTTATTTTTTATTACTATTTTATTGTATTTAAAAAGAGTAGTTGACATGTTAAAATATATAATGCATTTAAAACAACTTATAAAGTAAAATTATATTAAAAAAACACTCAATTATAAACTATAAAGCATAAAACAGTCATTCAAATGTAAACACATTTTCTTTCCATTCAACCATCTATATTACAGTAAACACTAAGTTTCCTCATTTAGGAACTTCTTTAGGTCACACTTTTATTAAAATTTCTGAAAAAATGATAAGAATAATGATTAGTTAAATTATGACCTTTATATAATCATTTTAATCTTATAATAGAGTCAATTAATCATCTCAATTTTTAAACGAAAAATAAAACTAACCTTTGAATTGCAAGTCATACCTGCTGCCGTCGCACCACTGATCCGTTTGCTAATGAAGTAAACATTAAAATATATTTATAACATAAAATAAAGTGTGAAATTTAAAAATTGAACTCGATTCAAGGGCCCTATCTATTGAGGGGCCCTAGGCAGTGGCCTAGTTCGCCTAAGGCCAGGGCCGGTCCTGATGTGATATCTCTGGCAAATTTCCCAATATTGCATGCAACGTGTTTTCCATGTATCATGTGCTATAGGGCTTTCTGTTTCCTAATTTTTGACACATTAGTTCTGCGAGTCATTAAATGTTTGTCTGTGCTAACCGTTGTCTACTTAGTCCAACCCATGTTTTTAAACTCTCTATTTTCCCATTCCTACAATGGATTTGTTAGGTTTGATCGATGTGTTTTTATACTTTATATAAAATTAGAGATCCTAGATTATTTGACATGATTAGTGAATTTCAAACTAATTCTACATGTACATTCGACAGACAGAGAGAGTAGAAAAGAAAATGAAGATGGATTGATTATGTTGTTGTTAGGACTGGAGGCCGAGCCCAAAACATCAGGTTGATAAGGTTGATAAGTAGAGTGACCGAGTCTTTTATAAGTCCTTAGATTTTCTCTTCACAACTGATGTGGGACTCTCGCCCCAACACTTGTTGCGCGTGCAAATACATGAACAGAACCAATTTTGTCACAAGTGGAGCGATTACAACGGCATTCATCTTGAATTTGTCACACTTAACTAATAAATAAAGTATGTACAGAAGCAGACGTGAGGAAATCCATAAGAATAGACATGAAAAACAGTCTAGTGTTTAGCGATTCAATGCATTAGTTGTGCAGGGAATGGCCTACACCAGGACTGTGACCGGGTGCTGTTGGTCGGAAGTCTTCCACATAGGCCACTGAAGTTGCTGTAACAGGGCCTACGCGGGGGCTGTGACCGCCTTTCCTCGTTTTTCTACTCCTCCCATGGACGTCGCATTTGTTGCACTCCCTCTTCTTCTCTAACTTCAAATGCCTTCCCTCACAAGTGAGAATTGCATAAGAAAATATCAGAACAAGGAGAAAAACACAAGCACAGACAGACTTGGCCATTGCAGACAGACAGACAGCCGGAGAGAGAACAAAGAAGAGAGACAAGCAAGGCCTGGTTTGATTTGATACTTCTTCAGATCTCTCTGCTATTTAAAGTTGATGGAGTAGCAACAGAGTCCCCACCATTGGGAAGATTCTTTAGTCTAACATGTCGAGTGCACAAAAATACTGAGTTGGTCGGTCTGATTTTGACCCTTTAAGACCCTGTATACCAAGAAATGTACGTTTATCTTTACCAAGAAATGTACGTTTATCTATACCAAGAAATGTACGTTCATCTACCCTTTTTTAATAAAGAAGTCTCTTTCTGAAGTTCTATTTATTTTTCACTCAGTGAGAACAACTTACACATGGGTAGAGAATGATACTTTCCATAGATCTTTCTTTACAAACTTTTCAGTTATCAAAGAACTAAATTACTAAGCTTGCTTACCTTTCACATGGGTAGGTAGTTTATCTTATTTTTAATTAACTTGATGCTTCCTTTTCAAGCCCAAAGAAATCATCTGCCCAATTTCCTTCCATGAAAGTAGGTATACTCAATTATAAACTTTGCTTTCCATTTTATATTGACCTTTGCATTATCTCAAAGGTCGGTTTAGGGTTGTATATTGTAGGAATGGTACTGTCACTAATACTTTCTTCTTTCAAGAAGTTTTATGTACCAAGTTGTGGTCTTCCACTATTCACATGCACCAAAAGCAAGAGATTCCCTTGTCCTTCCCACAAAGCATAATATACTGTTTTTGTTTGGATGGTTCTTATGCAGCCACCATATTGTTATGGTCGACAAATCCAGCTTTTCCAACTAAAACAGAGGACCAAGAACTCAGTATCTTTTTACAGCTCCATCCATTTGAATATACAACTTACAACAATATCAGAGAAACAAAATTCCAAAAGATAGAGGTTCCTTGAACCCAATTCAAGGAGAACATGGCGTGAACTCCATAGATCAAGGAAAGAACCATGATATTTTCTAAAGAAAATGCTGTGGACAGTCTGTGAATATATACTGACATTTCTAATTGTTGAAGTGGTAGATTGATTGATGGTTTGGACAGTTAATAAACGATAAAAATAGCCCTAGTAAAAATAATAATAAACTGCAAGTGGTAGGGACTAAAGTCTGTTTGGATGAAAGAAAAACAGGATAATATCAGAGAATCTCTTGGAGATTTCACTGATCAAGAAATCTCCTATCTAGAGGAATCCCCTCAAGAACTGTCTCCTCATGACCTTCAAAGACTTGGGATCAACAAGATAAAAAAAGAATAAGATAGAATATAGTGATAAAAGACTAGATTTTCATTGGACAAATTGAAATTGCAAAACTCAAAAAATCAGCTACATAGATGAAAAAATAGCTATTGATGATGGATAAAGTGATAGATTAATAGTGGACATCATTAAAACTTCTCTTACAATTCTAAAAACAGAACTATAACTACAGATAGTTTACCTCACAAGCATTTAAATAGAGAAGGTTTAATTAGTATCTTCGTTTTAATGTGATCATGGCATTTACTCTGGGGTAAAGATTAGATGTTTTTAAAAGAGAGAGCTTTTCCTGTGCTCTTGTATTTTTTTTTTTTAATATGGGTATCTCCACTTCACATTGGAGGTGAGACTAATTCCACGAGTATGTCTGAACCTCCTAATCCACGGACATTAGTTAAGTCGATGGAGAGTAACTCCATGAAAAGTGACTCGGAGGGATTGAACGTGAATCGAACTCAAGACCTCGCTTCATGAAACGAGCATGAAAAGTGACTCGGAGGGATTGAATGTGAATCGAACTCAAGACCTCGCTTCATGAAACGAGCATATTGACCATCAAGCCAACTGTCTGTGTTATTTTTCTAGTGATAGAGTTTAGGAAGGATTTCCCCTACTTTCGGTGGTGAATGCCCGTGGAACAAGAACATGAATATTCATGAGCCTTTAAGGGCCACATAACCCAACATTTTTAGGTCAGTGGATGGAATGAAATGACTTTTTTTGGCCACTCCATCTCCGTGGCTCGGGCTGAGCACTTCCACTGCCACTTACATACTCCTATTATACTCCCACACACACTGAAAGAGAGGGAAGTACAAAAAGAGGCACAGTCGGCAATAGACTATTATATGTTGAAATCTTCCATGATTGGTAGTCTTCATTATATTATCTAGCATTGTTAAACTTTTCTTCAAATGTTTGATAGTGATGCCATGATGCCACGTGGCATATTCTATATGATAGTTTATGTTGCCCTCAAACCCCCCATATAGCTTGCCTGGTGACTCATGATAGAATTAGAAAATTTTGACCAAGGAAACCACTTCAGAATTACAAAAGCTGTGGAAACTAAAGAAAGTTTACAGGAAAGACTTCCCAGATTGACATCGACCACCTTACACTTTCTGCACGGGGAAAGCCAGTGGCTTCTTTGAGCCTAGTTATCAATTTTCTCCAAAAATTTAGTTCACCACATTTGGATGTAACCAAGCCACTGCAGAATCCTCTGAAATTAAAAGGGGCAGTTCACATTAGTTGTGAAGGGAAAATTTATGAACTTATAAATAACTTAGATCCTTCCACCTAATGAGTTAGTTTTTTGGACTGAATATCCAGTCTTTTGTTAAGACTAGATACCCATTCGGTCATTTCTAAGAGTTAGACCATATAATCCAATATTTCTATGATTTTTGCTATTAATATTAAAACCCTCTCATGTTCCTTCCCTGCGTAGGAAATGAATTATATGAAAAATTTGAGAAGGATCTCATTTTCTGTACTCTTCATATTTCATCAATTGAGAAATTATAAATAGTTTTGATTCTATAAGAAAATAGAGAAGAGGGTCTCTTTCATTTTCCATCAGTTAGAAAATGAACAAACAACGCTTTAAAATTCCAGATTTTATAAGACAATTACCCATGTCCAACCAAACATGTGCAAGATAATCATTCTTTTAACATATTAGCTACGGTTAAAGATATATTAAATATGGTAATTTAAATTTTAATGTGAGAATATGCATGTCTGTGATTGATTACGAGAGATTATGTAATCTCTCAATTAAGAAGTTAAGATTATTTGTTATCCTTTGAGATTATCTCTTGTACTTTATGTATTTGGTTTTTATTCAATGAAATTATACAAGGAATTTACAGAAGAAATTTACAGTGATTTTTATTGTCTCTATTATTTTCTAACAGGTACATCGCCTCTATAGACATTGTAGATCATGTCACTAAAATATTTTAAGTTCAATTACTATTAAAGTATTGGGTTTTAAAAAGGCAAATTATAGGGACACCTCCTCCATTTTATATTTACCAGTGTTAAAATTGTTTCTCTGTCCCACCTATTAAAGTATTAAAGTTCAATTACTATTAAAGTTTTCTTTTTCAAAATGAGATAGAATTTTAAACTCCAAAATCATGGGGTAGCAATGCTTAGATGGAGTTCAAATTTAAATAACCCATTGTGCTTACCATTTCTACAAATTCCAACTAAGAATTGTAGTTCTTGTTCTAAGATAAAGTTTTTTATTAAAGGTCAATAAAAACTCACATAAAAATAAATGTTATATTTGATATATTAGCATCTTGAGTTTTTTTTATTAAAGGTCTTTGGGTGCTCTGTTTCTTCCAGACTGAGTTGTATTTTGTGTTTGACCGTTTGGGCTTGCCGAGCACGTCTGTGCCTTTATTTTTGGGCTCTGTTGGGCTTCTTCCAAGCGCCCAGTTTTCCCGTAACCAGCCTGGCCAGGGCTATGGGTCCTATCTGATGTATTTTTTGGGCTATCCACTTTAAATGAAATTTACTAACCCTCATTCAAAAAAAAAAAAAAAGCCTCTATAATGTAATATGGTTGGGATCATAGTACATATATTACATTAGAGAAGTTATTTAATTAGAGAGTCTAGCAAATTGACGATCAGTATTCCTTTAAAAAAATTCCTTAAACTCTCATCTGTCTTTTCGGCTGAAATCATTTTATCTTCCTTCTCTTTCTACCCCATTGTTGTTTGAAAGCCAGACTGTCGTCCATTGACGCCATTGAATCCTCTCCATGTGCAATCCTCAAGGCCAACGAGAAACCCTACCAGTTCGGCTAGATCTGGAAACAAATCATCTTAGAGTCTTTTTCAGAGTGTCTGGGAAGTTCTTAGTCATTTTTGTAGTAATTTTGTATTATAAATGTATTGAATATTACTTTACAAAATGACTGTGATAGTACATTTTTTATTCTAAATGTATTGTGTACTAAGTTAGAGAGATTTATTACATTTTGTATGAGCCTGAGGTTGAGACCAACTGCTGATATTATTTTACAGAGGTTATAACTTTATAGAATAATATCTTACAAAGGCTTTACTGTAGTTTGATTTGTATTTGCATCGTTAACTCATACCTAAACCTAACCATCAGGGGTGAGCTTGATGGTCAATTCTCACTCTTATTTGTGGGAAGTCTTGGGATCAAATTCCCCTCAACACAAAAAGAGTTATTCCCTTTAGTTCTTTACTCAGCGTGTGCAGATTGGGAGGTTTACACATGCTCCAAGGATTAATCAGGTGGGACACATGTAAAATTCAGGTGGGACACATTGTAAAATTTATATAGGACGCATGGATACCTTGATCTTAAAAAAAAAACTCATAACCAAACTCATGTAGACCTAGTTGGGGTTGTTTTGGGCCTCCAAAGCCCAAGTTAGCAAGCTCGTCTACTGTCAACCAGTTAGGCATCGGAATCCGTTCTGTTATTAATGTGGGTATTTCTGTCTCGAGCTCAAATTATAGCCATGAAATAAATATCTGGCAAATCAAAATTGGAACTGGCATTTGTTGGAGAATTCCTGTAACTACCCGACCCACATAAAGGGCTTAGGGCTCAACTCAGTAAGAAATTGTCCGCTCTGGGCCTCGCACACAGCTAGCCCGCATGGTTTTGCCTTTAGGCCCGGACCCACCTGACCTGGCCCAAAACGCATCTTGCTAGATAAGTGGGCTTGGCCTCTTATACACCCCCACCTCTCTCCCTTCCTAACCGATGTGGACTCCCCACATTGGCTAAGCAAGGGTTTCACAATTCCCAACCGAATAAAGAAATCAGATAAGAAGGGAAGCATAAAAAACGCCCAATTGCAATCAAGAATAAGAAATAAAAATATTATGGAAGGAAGAATCCAAGAGAAAGGATGAAGATAAAAAAATTTGGGATAAGATAAAGGATACTGATGGCTGTAACCCTAAAGTAAAAGATGGAAAGCAAAAGATGAGAAGATAGAAATTAAGCAAAAGATCAGTGTTTATGAAAATCACAAAAACCTCCCTGACTGTAAAATGTTTTGCAATTTTACGAGAAACCATTTATTATAATTTTATTTTTCTTTCTTATTCTTTTTGAGATACATGATAAAATGCATTGATTAACAATCAAAAGAGTTTTTGAGATTTTCACAAAAGCTCAAATTTTTAAAATTTTCAAAAACACTGTTTTTTAGAATTATGGGAAAACTCAAAACTCTAACCCTACTTTAAAAATTTTAGGAAAACCCATTTATTTGCTCAACTTGAAATTACTAAATCAATTTTAAAAAATCTTTTTTTTTTCAGGTTTTTTTACAAATGTTTTCTTTTTTCTTACAAACATATAAGCAAATCATAATCATTTAATGGATGAACAATCAAGATTTATTTGATGGTTCCTATTAACTGTCTTTTTTATATAGAACATAGTTTTTAAACCCACCAGAGTTTAAACCATTGAAGCAAATGGTGAGGCCAAAACCCGCCATTGAAGATAATTTTGAGATATGCCCTTGGGAGGGACAGAAGCAAAGGTGACCATTAACCCGTTGTTGATGGTATGAATACACTCTGATCATGATCATAAATATAAACTTTTCAATCCATGGACTAGAACAATTCTAAGCATCAACCCACCATAAGAAGAAGAAACTTTACAAGCATTTGAAGCAATTGCAAAATCGTATTGCGCCTTCAAAACCAATAACTGCTCCAATTGATGGTAGGAAACACCAGCTGAAGGAAACAAAGAAAAATGGAGAGAAAAATGAAGCAGCCATGACAATTGACAAATTTCTGATCCAGGAAAAGACATTGAAACTGGGAACACATCGTTGCCTCCATTTTTTTCTCCTTTTGCCATGACATGGAGGCCAGGCTGTTTCTTTGCGTGTCAAAAACAAACTATAATGTACAGTCTTGGTGCTCTGGATTTTGCCCGCATCAGATTTGATAGTCTGCATGAAGGAAATTCTCATATTTTGATCCCTTGAGCGTTTTGGAGATGTCTTCCCAATTCTCCACATGCTCGGATAACGGTCTTGTATGGATCTTAACCTGACGGCTCTCAAGGACTCTCTGTGGTACTCTTAAGAAGTCCAGGACATCCATCAACTTCTGTGAAAGATAAATGCAGATGAGTGCCAAATGACAATGTGATGAACATGAAGCATAGTAAGAAGTGCAGTGTGGTGTTTCACTCAGTCCAAATAACAAAGCAGCAAACAAGTGTGAAGCAGTTCCATACAGGTCGAGTCCAATATCTAGAGAGATTTTTTTTTGAGAGGTAATATAAAATTTTATTGAAAAAGAGAGAAATACAAAGGAAAACAGCTGAAAGCAAAAGAAAAAAATGGTCTAATAGGATTAGACCAAAGACAAGAAGAGCATCAAAAGCATTATATCATACAAAAATGAGAAACATCAAACAAGTGAAAACCCCTAGGTCCCATTCTTCAAATACACAAAAACCCCAGAGACAAAATTGTTGATCCCATTTTTGACAAGGAAATCTGTCACGTCATCTGTTGTGCAACTGATGTCAGCAAAGGAGACATACAATCCCGATGCTAGGCCCCTAATCTAGAGAGATTAAGAGATTAACAGGACTCATTTTCCATATCAAAATCATTCACCAGTTAGAACCAAACAGGAATAGATGATATCCCAAAGAGGAAATAGCCATCCCATAAGAACATTAGGTAGAGACCTTTTCTCTTCTTTTTTTTTTTTTTTGTGTGTGTGTGTGGTGGGGGGTGGGTTCATGTTGTTGCTATTTCACCTAACAAAAATACAGACCACTTCATTTGTTCTTTTCAACCACCATTTGGGGATCAATTGTTACTGATTTAAAAGTTGATGGAATCTTTCCAGCAGGATCCGTTCACATTTCATGGTGGAGCCCACTAGAATGGTCAGGCCACCTGAAAAGCACGCCCTGTTTATATAGTATGTCATCCAAGCATGACCAGAACTGGCGCAAAACCAAGTTGTATTGCCTGACAGGTATAGGTTCTGCCCATGACTGATGCTGATATTTCATTGTTCCAAGCAACCATAAGTGAGTAAGAATCACCATCTCAGTACCTTCACACTCTAGGTTAATATTTTACTTATATTTTAAACACCTTCAATTGCCTCTTGCTTTTTTATTTTTAAATTTTAAAAAAGATTTCAAAATATTTTAAAAAAACTGTGGGAAGGGTCCATATATCAGCCAACAGAAAAAACCTAGGCTGCTATAGAGGTTCCAAAGCCAAGTTTTAAACCATGCACACAAACTGAAGATTCTCTTTAGGCACCTCTACAAAGACTTTAGTTTTGAAGACTTACAGTCCGGTTATTCATAAGATCTTCATAATATAGAATAGTATGGCGAGTGCTCTTAAAATATTCTAATGCATCAGCAGTCAACTTGTCTATATCTTCTAAATCATGCAATAATAATGAGGCATTTATCACGGGCTTGTACTTTGCAAGTACTTCAGCCTGCAAAATGAAAAGCACATAGAAGTCAAACATAGTGCTAGGAGGCATGCATTTACATATAGAAGAAAAATGAGAGAGAGAGAGAGAGAGAGAGAAACCTCATCTGTAGAATGCACATGAGATTTATGGGTCCCATTTAGTAGCCTAGCATATCGATCATATGAATTTGCAAGTACCGAAATCAGTCGCCGTAGAAGATTCTTCCGAAATAGAAAAATTACAGAAACACCCCTTCGGTTGAAATATTCAACTATTTCTTCATGAAATTTCATGGGGCCCTGCATTATTAAAATTAAAAAGGATTTGAATTGCATCTTCATTTTGCACATGAAATCTAAGTAGAAGAGTTTTGTTGTTGGAAAAGTTGTAACATCATGTAGACACAGACACACACACTCTCTCTCTCTCCCCCCCAAAGTAAATCATAAACTAAATTAAAAAAATATATATCATATGAAAACAAATTGTGCACCTGTCAAAGAAACAGACAAAAGAGAACCCCAACCAACCCCCACACCCACCATTAACACCCCACACCCCCCGCTTCACCCACGGTTAAAGAGCTTGGGAGGATTGGGCGTTGGAGCAGGGGGCTAAGTTTACTTCATACCTGTTCTTAAAAGATCGACTATGAATATCCTTTTCGAAGGGGGATAGATGGTGACAGCCCTTTTTTTCTACAAAGGGACAACCTCTAATACTTTTTTGGGTTAAAATGACAAAATTCACCTAAAAAGATTTTAATGCAAGAGAATAATTATACATTTCACAGTAGACATTTTTGTCATTTAAATTAAAAAAAAAAAAACACTAGAGGTGTTCCCTTTTAAAAAAGAGAAGATGCATCTCCCACCAATCCCCTTTCCAAAAATATGTATCATAAATATATAACTTAAATTGTAGACTCCAAATTGGAGATTTTTAAAGGAAAAAATTCATAAATACCACAAATATCTCTCTATTGTTTGCAAAAGAAAAGTCTTCTATGCCAAATGTAACCATGCAAATGTCACACCCCTCCCTCTCCACTGTAAGAGAGGCAATAAGGAAGTTCCATTAGAGTTAGCTCTGCAATGCTGAGGTAAATGTTATGGGGCATATAAACAGGGCCACGTGAAGTTTCACCTCCCCAATCTGACACCCTCCATACCTCATCCCTTCAACAAAAAATGCAAACCTATATAATGACCCCCTAAAATACGGGTAGAATGATCGAAAGGATTGAGATTTCATCCATACAATCCTCAGCAATCATTTTTGTCCCCATGGGACTCAATGTACATCAGTTGGGCAGTCTCCCCAAGATAATCTCTCTTGACAATCTCCCTAAATTTTGAAGAGAGGTATGTCTTTACAATATTTTCTTTTATGGTGTCATTGGAGACAACAGAGTCCTAGAAAAGTCTAGGGTTTACCCAGGCCCAGGTGGTGAGATCTTATGGGCTATTACTTGAGATCTTATTTTGGGATGTGCCATGTTCAAAAATTTATGATATAGGGACATGATGTAGCACAGAGTCCGACCCGACACATGGTCGGAAACCCGAGGCCCAATTTCTAAGGAAAATCAAAGAAACTCGATTATTTTATTTATTTTCTTGTTATTTTCGTTTGTAATTATTCTAATTATTAGAGTTTGGGTTAAGTTAGAATTACGGGTTTAATTTGAGTTAGGATTAGAGTTTGGGTTGAGTTAGAATTAGGGTTTTGTTTTTAGTATAACTAAATGATTAGAGGATGTATTTTGGAGATTATTGATTAATGAAAAACTTGGTTTGAATTTCTATCCCCTCTCCCGTGGATTTGGGTTGTCTATCCTTCTTTCTTCCTCTGTGGTTCTCAGCAGCCATCGGCGTCCGACTGCAACCATCGGAGCCTCTCCGTCCGTCGGTACGGACGAACAACACGTGCAGGCCCGGCTTCTCAGCTGCCCCTGCTGTTCACGTCCAGCCCAGCTTGGGCCTTCCCCAAGCCTTACAAATCCGTCAGCCCAGCCATACCCTTCTTCCTCCCTCGTTCACACCCAAATCCAGGTTAGTCTCTGCTATTCCACACCAATCCCCATTTCACTTTCCAACCCCTTCTTCTTCACCCCGTTCACACAGCCCCATTAAGCCCAGTCATGCTCCCTTTCTCCAACCCAGACACCACTGTCTTGTCTCCACCCTCACAAACCCAATCCCCTTTCCCATTTCACCCATCACCAATCATACTCCCACCAAGATTCCACCGTCGTCCCTGGTTTCCCTCCTTCCCATTTTCTTATTCTACCTTTCCTTTCTATTCTTTAATTTCTTTTTTATTAACTCCCTACCAAGCTTGATGCATTTGAACCATTGACTACCACTAGGATACCCATCTCCCATTAATACTCTTTTACAACCTTTTGACATTCAATACACCCCATTACCCCAGTTTCACACAACCATTGACCACCAATTAGCATTTGACCGTATTCCCCATCTTTATTTTTCCCTTTCTTTATTTAATTAAACCCATTTAATACTCATCTTCAATTTAGTCCATTAGATCAATTTATCAAATCCCATTATTCCCATTAAGTCCATTTAAAATCCCCATTTAATTTCCAATTGCCTGAGCAACTCATCCAATTTTAACCTGTTTCGAACCCATCTCATCATCCGATCCTACCCGCTGCGTCATTGGCATATCTCATTGACACACACAAAGATGCTATTACGTATAAAGTTATCTTAACTAATTTTATGTCATCTAAAATTTTAATAAAAAGGATAATTTCCTCATTCGATCAAAATTGACATTAAGCAATGCATCACTTCATTTTCGTATTAATCGGCATAATTAGTCCAATATGACCTAAATGGGCCCACATGGTGGACTAAGACCAAAATCCATCATTTGCATAATGACTCTCTCTAAAAGTGTTTAATTAAGATCTTTTAATTGGCCACTAGCTCTTTACATTTTCAAGTTCAAAATTTTAACTATTAAATCTCTCTCACTCTCGCAACTACTCACCAAAATCCTCAGCTCTCTATTCTACCCTTTATCATGTCCACACATGTACATGTAAACGTCTCTGTGAATCATAGAATCTTGCAAAGGTTAAACCTAATGGAGGTGAACAAGATCATTTCCTAGCTGGAACTGAACCTAATGGATATAGGCCTTAATTCAGTCATTGCATTTTTGTAAGTTTTAACAATGGATGGAAATGGACCAAGAGGGCATTCATTCTAAACTAATTCAGTTAGGCTCTGATACCTCAATAAACCTAAAAATTAAGCATATTAGGTCCAGGTTCAGTCCATGCAAAATAATTCTAAATTTCTCTACCTTGGTGTACAAATTAAGGCGACCAGTAATTTGCAAATCACACGGAAGTCCAAATGTATCATCGTACTCATCACCTCATCATCAAAAAAAAAATTATTTATCCATCTACCCAAAGTGAGCATTCTAAGCTCTTGGTTTCCACTTAAGTTACTGCAGCTCAAATACCAAGAAGTAGTGCAAAAGCAATCACAATTAAATTGAATCGTTGTCGCCATCATCATACTCATCACCTCATCATCAAAAAAAAAACATTTATCCATCTACCCAAAGTGAGCATTCTAAGCTCTTTGTTTCCACTTAACTTATCACAAAACCATGTCTTCCATCATCCACAATTTATCTTTTCTTTCCACACCTACCAAAGTCTTTAATTGCCTCACCCTCTCCTAATACCTTCTATATGTAATCATCCAATTATTCATGGAAAGCTATTTTTGGTATTTAACATGTGCCATAACCATCTTAAACGACATTCCTCATCTTCTATTCTAGGGTAACAACCTCCATGCTTCATTCAAGTATCCATTTCTAATTCTACCTTTGGTGTTCACCACCTATGGATCTTTAGATACACATCACTCACCAACATTCAACATATATAGTATTGCAGGTCTAACAATCACCTTATAGAATTACCCCTTTAATCGAGTGACACTCTTTTATTCAACACTATTTTTTTGTTTTTCATCATTTAATTTATTTATTTTACTTTTTCTTTTCTTCCATATAATTTTTAAAAAATATATATATTTGCCATAGCGTTCTGAAACAGAACACTGAAACAGGCAAAACACAAAAGCATTTTGATTCAAAGGCATTACCAAATTGGCACCGAAAACGAAATTGACAACTATGGTTCACAAAGCCCTATAGGAGCAGTTTGCATCTCATCTCATAGAAACTTGAAGGATTGCATCACTCCAGTGACCTGACAGAGGTAAGACCCATAGCATCCGCTTGTGGGTCTCAAGACTACAATACTGGGTAAGGCCTAGCAGCTTAAGTGCAGGTCTGGTACTTGACTCACCGGCTGCAACAAATTTACAATGGAAATAAGAGAAGCTGCATCCAATGAAATAGAACCATTGCAGTAGCGTCCTCAAATTCATTAAAAGACCCACTCAATTTTGTCAGCCAATAGCAACAAAGCAATATCAGAGAATAATCACACTAAGAATTTTTATGTCGAATGAAGAAATGGGGAAAAAGAACTAGAGTAGAAGAGGAAACTCAGCTGTATAAAGGCAATGTTATGTAGGAAAGATGACAATCATGCCATACACCAATTAAAAACTAAAAGGAGTAGAATGTTCATCAATTACCTGATTAAGCATCCACTTGAATCCCACTGCAGCAGAACACTCATTCTTAGAAGCACTACTAACCCAATCAAGATTGTAAACTTTATCTAGTGTATCTTCAATTGCTGAAAAATTACTTCGTCTTTCTCTCACAGAGAAAATCTCCCCATTAGAGCTTATATTGATATGGCTATTCAGCAATGTTTCAAACCATCCACTTCCTGATCTCTGCATTGACAAAATTACAAAGAAACGGACTGGATTGCAAGCGCATTCTCTTCTGCGAATGCACAATCAGATAAATTCTTGATAAGTTAAACAGAACATGTATATTTTTTTATTTAAAATAAAAACAATGAGAGAGGAAATTGCATCACCTTGTATAGGTTCTGGGTTTTGGATAGTGAACAAATTTATTCTCCCACGGCAAAAAACTGGAAGAATGACAAGGCCTTTCAAGCAATTGCAGAGTCACATATGTGGGTTTTACACGGGTGCTCATCTGTCTTAGACAGCTCAAGCAGATATAAACACTGCAAATTATAGCAAAGATCAGTAGAATCATCCTCAGCACGACCAAGGACTTCTTTGGAGGCTTCACAACAAGTACATCCTGCAATTGGGAACTCTTAAATGTTGTCAAAAATAATAAAGCTTCAGTGAATTCGGCAGAGATATTAACAGAGAGTACATGTAAGATTCAATTAATTGGGCATGTAGTCGATTGGATAGTGTTCTCCTAAATTGTTATTGGAAATTGAAAACAAACATGAAACATCTGTACGTGATTTTTGGGAGAAGGAACATGAAATCACAGTAGACGAGAAGCATCAGAAATGAACTAAGAGTGAACACTCCAACAACACGTTTTTTGGTTGCAGAAAACTTAACAGAAACAGGAATGTGGATTTTCCTGGAAACAAACCTCATAATGTCTGACCATCAGCATCCAGTTCTGATGAAAATAATTGTAGGTGGTTGAGCATTCCCACAATCTATGCAGACCAGGAGGTGTGAATATTCATGGAAAATCCGAAGCCCCGGCATACCAACCATCCAGATTTCAATTTTTTTTTATTAAAAAAAAAAAAGTTAAAACCACGTCCTATTTTCAGTTCTTTTAATGCTACTTCGTGAAAAGTTCTTTAGTTCCCATGGACCCAGATGCGGCAAAGGGACTCCAGAAAAATATGTAACCTTGATTCAAAGTCCATGCACCGAAACAAGCACTGATCTGTATGTAATTGAAACAGGACTAATTGAAATAGGACACAAAAAGATCAAAGAATATAATCACCCCAACAACAATTAAGAATCATGTATTAGATATGTGGCTTTGCTTCAGCTTAAACTAGATCAAACAGCAATGAAAAAAAGGACAAAAAAGAAAAATGACCCAGATGAGAAACATGCATAACAAATCAAAAGGGCAAAAACCCAGAAAGAAACTACCCCATTTTTGCTGAGATCATAAGATAACTGCAATACTAATAACAAACAAGGAAAGGTCAAAAGGAAAATAAAAAGGCATCACCTTATTGAAGAAACAGCAATCCTCTACCACTTTCTCCCCCATAAAACAAAAACAAAAAACTCTATTTATCTTAATACTAGAAAACTCAAAGCCACACTTCTTCTTCTTCTTCTTCTTCTTCTTCGTTCCTCTAGCCCCTCTGTTTCTTCTTTCTTTCTTCTCGTTTTCTCCTTTCGGTTGCTAAGTTGCCAATGTTGAGGAAAAGAAGAAGATTTGAAAGGGGAAAATGGGATCTTTTGAGAGCAGAAAATGGGAAGAGAGGGAAAGTGAAGCTAGACGAAATCAAATCCCGTTTTCCAGTATCGATTCCAGGTTCACTCTCGTGAAACACCGCCTCTTTCATAATTAACTCTCCTTCCTCCGCTCTCTTTGTGTCTTTTCCATGATTCCGTATTTTCCGTCTCCTGGAGACTGAATTAAATTTTAGAAAACTACAAAAGGATAAAAAAAGTTTCCAAGTATTACTGAGCGAATTATTGGAAATTTGGAATATAATCACAGATAAGTAGAAAACTTAATGCTTTCACGTTTACTTTATTTCCTTTATTAGAGGAAAAGTAATTCTTTATTTCATCTTCCCACGTGTACCTTTCTTTTACTGGCACGTCCGTACGATCTTATCAAATATTAAATACTTTCAAGTTTTAAGAGATCCCTATCTAATAGAATGTTGCAATTTAATCTAATCTCAATCTCAAAAGATTAAAAACAACAAATCCATACTAATTATCTCTTAAGAGTTAAGACTTAATAAACAACCTAGTTTTAACATAGGCTAACATTGGGCCGAAAGTGGACTCCTTCAAATTAATTTAACATAGTTAATATTTAATAAATTTATACAAGAGAAAACCTCAATATTTTTATTAAATAACAGATTTTATTTAAATATAATTTTTATAGTTTTAAATTTTGGAATGAGAAACTTTATCAATTATTTCAAAGAAAAAAAACAAAACATCCCTTAAATAATTGAAAATATTATTTTTCAGTTTACCATTCATTATATTAATTATAATAGATAAAAACATTTATTTAATAATTTATTTTTACCTTATAAACAGAGGATATAAAATTCTATTTGAATATATTTTATAATCTTCACAATAATTTATATATTCATTTAATTTTTTATCATAAAGGGGAATTCACTCTCTAACCTCATCTACAAAAAGAGCTGAACTTTTTTAACTCCATACATCTACCTCTCGCTTGACTTATCATGTTAAGTAGGAACCAACCTGTATTAAATGAAATTAAATAACTAAATAAATTTGTTACTTTTATTAGTGATATTGCGGCAATCATTAATTTAAAATAATGTGTACCCTAGGCAGAACTAAACCCTAAACCCGGAGACGTGTCCTGTGACTCTGGAGCACTTAAAATTGATGGTCATGAGGTCCTTGGTGACATTCGATCAAAGCCTTTTTTTTTTTTAATTTTATCATTAAGAATGTTAGGTATTAATTATTTAAAAGGAGAAGACTATATGTGACTTGATTTGGAGTAAGTAGGATTAAGAGTCCTATTTCACTTTGACTTCTTCTCTTCTTTTCAATTTGGGATAGATTTGCAAAATGGACTCTATTTGACGAAGAGTAAATTTTAGAAGAGTTATCTAGAGTTATCCTTAATTTGAAAAGAATTTTTAAAAGTAGAAGAAAAATAGAGGAAACTCTTATTCTTTAATTACTAAACAAAGGTACGATGGATACCTCCCTGCATTCAAACACAATCTTAAAGAAGTATGGTCAGTTGGAAACACTGTAAAAGAGAGGGGTGGCCAATAGGTGAGTTTGTGTTTGAGAGAGAAAATGAGAGAGAGTTTTGAGAGAAATCTGATATGGATTTGTAATTGTGTTTGTGTTAATTAGGGAAATGTCAAAAGCGAGCCTTCATAGTATAATTTAGTTTACTCTAAAGACAGTGAGTATCACTCGTAGAGGTTTTCTGCAATTTTCTATACGTAAATTAGTGTAATCCTAATCAGGTATTTCATTTCTAATTTAATAATTGCATATACTTAAATATAAATTTTAAACAATCTGGAGATCATCAACTAATTGTCTTCAAATTAGTGAAACAAAAGAAAAAAAGAGTAGGGAAAGTTTAACTAAATTCTTATGTTAATTTATTTGACCTTCATTTGGAGGTAACCACGTAACTTTGAATTTAAATTTAAGAAGTGTGACAAATATCTAACTTTAAATTTAAAATTGAAGAGGACAATAAATGAATTGATTTTTAGATGTTGTTTTTTAAGGAAAAATCCAAAATCCCCACATCTCTTTTAGTATAAAATTATTAGGTAAAATTCCAGATGCATGCTATATGCTGCAAGTCACGTTGGTAAATTAAATGAAATAATCAATACGGAAACTTAATAGCAATATTTTTGGTCATTTACTAAACACTATCTATAGATAGTTCTTGCTGTGCAAATGTTAAAAGTCTATTCCAATTTAGAGATATTTGGATTTTGAAACTTTCTATTAGCGAGCAAATGTTGATTATATGTACACTACATTTGGATCCTCAACTGTTTTGGCAGTTGAACATTTATTCTATTGCCAAAACACTATTTACTGTATTACTATGCAGAGGTGAATTGATAAATAAATAAAAACTTTATTTCATACACTGCTTTAGTAGGCAATTTATCTATGAATTGATTCACATGGCACGAAATAAATGATGATAGATAGATCTTGTATTGGAAAATGTGAGTGTATGATTCCATTATTCTCCAGACCTTTTATAATGGCATATGATGATGGTCAAGAAAATTTTTTATAAAATGAAGTTGAATTTGATTCACATTCAATTTTAATGGGTCACTTTCGTAGACTTAAGCGATGTGTATAGATTGGAAAGTTATACATGCCTCTGAGATTAGTCTCACCTTCAATATAAAGTGTAGATACCCATGTTTCAAAAAAAAAAAAACGTTTCATTTACGAACATTTTTCTCACTAAAAAAGGATTTATTGTCCACCAGTAAAATGGCAAAATTTGACTTAATTAGAATTCTTCCATTCGAGTTATACACCATTGCTCTGTGTAAAGTTATACACCTTTGAAAAGCTATTATAAAGGACATTGTTAATTTTCAATCTAATCTCACAATAAATTACTGTAAGTGGCCAATGAATCTAATCTTAGTAATTACATAACCTAGAAAGTGATTTATTATTTGGAGCATCGCCATATGTGAGATATGGATTTTTTTTAGGGTTAACCATGTACTTATATAAAAGCATTATTCATAAGATATAGTTCTTTATATAGAAAATTAAAAACAAATAATTATTCAACTCAATTTAAATTGACTCATTTTAATAAAATAACTCGATCCGAATTGAAACGTTTAAGAGATAACTCAATCATAAAGTTGTCCTCATCTTTTTATACCTACTAATCTCTCTTGATTTTAATTTATTAATCAAATCTGTTTTATAGAGTAAAATAATAATTTCCTAAATCAATATGGGAGAAAGAAAATGCTTTGACATGTGACATGAGTGTAACTGAAGCGATGCAAAACAAGATGCCATCATACTGTTTGGGGATTTTTGATGGATCGTGTTAGCGAGTGGATCCATCATCTAATGATCATAAATTTGTATAAATATATATATTATCATGAAAGCTATTATATTTTAAAAATAGGAAGATTAAATCATATTAGTCTATGATTTTTTAAGATTAAAATTAACTCATGACCTATCATAATTAAATAAAAATTATAAAATATTAAATTTAAGTTTTAAAAGGAAATATATAATTTTAATAAATTAGATTCAAATAAAAGCATTCTCATACGAGACCATTGTACCCTTGCACAGGGATGAAAATATCGGTATTTTGAGATATCAGTCATCTCGGACGATATCGGACATATCAGATATCGGCCGATATCTTTCTCTCTTCTTTTTTTTTTGAAAAATACTAGTATTTTTATTTATTTTAATTCTTCTGAATTAAAAAAATTAAAAGGAAGCTTGTTTTTTTAAAAAAAAATCATTGGCCAATATTTGACGATATGACCTGAGATATCGGTTGGGCCCACATATGAATTTTTTTTTAAAAAAAAATCGATATTTAATGATATCAAGCCGAGATTTTCTAACATGGCCGTACATAAAAAATGCTTCAAAGTTTTATAATAATGCCATATATATCATTTATATGAATAGTCACGAGCTTATAATTATTATACCAATTGAGTATCACTTTGACTCTAAAATTTTGAGATTTATAACATTTGTCAAGTTTCTAAAAATTTAAAATCTCTTTTTTATTTTATTTTTTTAGTTTGAGAACTTTGTTATTCTAAATTTCTAATGACTGTCGTGTGAAAAAGATTTTTAAAATTCTTTTTTTTTTTCTACAGAGTCCAGAATTTGAAAGGATTATTCAAAAAGACTGACGTAAGAAGACTGTGCCTCTTTACCGTTAAAAAAAAAACACTGTGCCTCTAATTTGTATCTTAAATACAATAATGCGAATCAATGAAATGTCCCATTTGTCTCTTCGGAGACTAATGGAGTGGGCCCTATAACGATGAGAATGTAGAGGTCACGTGAGGGTTTACGAAGACTCAATCAGTCACCGTTATTACGTAACGATCACTCCTATCAAATATAATAATTGTAGTCAAAATTAACTTATATAAATTATTTTGAATACGATTTTAAAAACAATAAACTTAAATTTTCGTATAATTTGAATTTGGGTGGCCATTCTATCAGAAAAAAACAATTTAATAGATACAAGTTTTAATGAACTTTTCATTTTAGCCTCTTTCGTTTGTACAAGAAAAAAAAAAACATTTAGAAGTCGATTCACTTTCCAGTGAATCGGTACACCAACTAGATCACTAAAAAATAGGAATTTGAAGAAAGTGATTCAGTCGGTGCACCGAATCACTAGAAAGTAATTCAGTCGTGCACCAATTTTTAAATGTCTGATTTTTTAAAAATTTCAAATAGATAAATGAAAATAAAGTGGAAAGTTCAGAAAACTCATGTCTCCTAAAAGACTATTTCCGTATAAAGATGGGCACTACTTAATCTAAAAACGAGTAAATTCTAAACTTTAATAAAAATAAAATAATAAATATACATCTGTATTCTACTCGACCCAATACCCAACACGCATAAACTGCCAAAAGTCAAAGTCAACCGAGTCTGCTCTCTGCAGAGTGGAGTTTGAAATTGAGTTGGAGGCAGTTCGACGACAGCTCATCTCCACTCCCAGATTCCAAAATAAATTCCAATTCTTCCATAGATTTTTCTTCTTCCAAGTGCCAACTC